>CAMXCT020002759.1:0-87832 GCA_947184155.2 Cladocopium goreaui | reverse complement strand
GTGAAGGACCTGGGCTTCGTGGAGTGACATGCGCTTTGCCGCTTCAATTTTTCCAAGCTGCTCCAGCATGCGGTCTATCCGACCAGGCTTGTTTTCCAAGATCACTTTGCCTTTGGCGATCTCGGAGACATCCATTGAACATCCAAGGACCTGAAACTTTGCACTGAATGGCTTGCCCTTGGGCCCTGTCCGGGCATGGCGCCATCCAATCAAGTCAAGAAGGGCACTTGCGCTCATGTCCGCATTTGCGGCACTTTCTTCCGGGGCAAAGAGCGGGTAGTCGTCATAGAAGACACCGCAGGGTATCGCCAACATGCGGTTTAGGAGATACCAGATGCTCCTTGACACCCGGTTGAACGAATAAACCGCAGAGGTGGCCCCAAACATCAAGGAATTCGCAACGTAAAAGACTGGTTTGCCCTCCTTGTTGTGGAAGAAAATCACTGCTAAATGGCGGTGTGCTGGATCCACCCCCATCTGTTTATAAGCCTTACTGAGATCAAGGCACTTTCCCAACCAACAACCTGAGCCGTGTTGCTGCTTCCCCGTGGATACCGCCTCAGCAATCTTCATGGCAAGGCCAGCAGTGTAATCCAGGTCTTGAAGTTTGAGATAGGAGGTTGACGTGAAGGCTTGGTTAAGTTGGGATTCTAGGCAGTCGTCTATAGGTCTAAGCTTAAGCTCTGAACCCTGCACCAGGACAAACCGCCTGATCACCATCCACTGATTGTGACCGAAGTACTCCGTCACTTCCATCTCAGAGTTGAAAGGCCCTTCAAGGAATCCTGCTTGCAGCTCTTCAGCGGCAGTTTCTTCCAAGTGCTCAACATGTTGCATGTCCCGCACTGCCGAACGTTTGTTGATAATGGCTTTCCGCCGCCAGATTGCAGAGCTCTCCAGATCCCTCTGGGTCATTCGGGCAGGCTTTATCAGCTCCGGGTAACAGGCTGGCGTGTCATGCAGGCCAGTCAGCTTTACACCATGCACCATGAAGTCAACCACCCCCATGTCATCGTACTGGTATTTCTCAAGCAGTTTCTTCCAAACTAGAAGCCGCTTCCCTTCAAGGACCTTCTGAAGAGAGGGCGGCAACCCAGCATGTAGCTCTTTCTCTTGAGCTTCACATTGCACTGCTAAGAGCTTGGCATGCAGCAGGTTCTTTTTGCGTTCCAACGTTACCACTGAACAAGGGTACTTCAGGTTGAAGTCCAAAGCATACCGTGTCGGTTCTTCCAGGTGATCAGTTGCGTCCATTGGATGCATCAGGTTGCAAGCCAAGCTCAAAAACTGCTTAGGGGTATGGTAAAAACCTATTTTGGAAAATTCACCGGAGACCTCTGCCCTCTTTTCTTCTGAAAAACTGTTGTTGCTGGCATTCGCATTGCGCTCGGAGAAAACGTCACTCTCGGAAAAAACACTAGCATCAGCGCTCAAACTGTTTTCAGCATCCATAGGCACTGGCTCCTCCCGCTCAATACCCCCTAAATGAGGAGCTAGCGCTTTGGCTCCAGGTGGAAGGGGCAAGGCTGTAGGATGCCTTGCAAAGTGATGGTACTCAGGAATGAGTGGCCTGTGTTTCTTGGTTTGCTTGCCTAATGCTGCTGTGGCCTTGTCATGAAGTCTCGGTGGCTTTTGTAAGGTGAAGGCCCGCGCTTGAGCCACTTTAACAAGGCAGGCAACCACACGCTGACTCAAAAGAGCAGGATACGCTGCTTCTGTTGAAGTATCAAAAATCCATCCAGCTGACGTCCATCTGATGCCCCACGGATCGTGTGGGTGGTCATTTTGACAAACTGCTGCAAGAGCCTGAAAAACGTTGGCTGTGCCTAGCCATCCAGTATGTTTCCTCCTTGTTGATCCATGGCAACATGCATGAAACTCAACTTTCTGCAGGGCGTTGAGGACATGGCGCGCCTCAACGGAGAGTTCCATTGTAATCTTCACCAGTGCAGCCCACAACCAACTGTTTGTAGGGTTTTCAACGCTCACCACAATGTTTCTGCGGTGACAATACACCAAGATTTCAACAGCAAGCCTGTAGAGCTTGTTAGCACTTTCGATCTTGGCCTGGTGAATGCCCGACAAATTGGGCATACCCAGTGGAAACTGGGCTGACCTCAACGGAGGAGGGTTCGGGACTCCCATCGCTTGGAGAGCTGGAGCCACAGGGCGCTCACGCGCTCGACTGGCTGTTCCGCACGGTATGCCAAGGTGCACCGCCAAGATGTTCTCGGAGGACAGAATGTCCCATAGGATTGCAGTGCCTGAACTCGAAGTTAGATCCAGCTGCACTATCGGAACTGATGCACCTGTAGCTTCATGATCAATGCTCAAAACTGAAAAACCTGCTTGAGAAGTGGCCTTTGATAGAGATCCACGGCCAGCAAAAATTTCAATGAAAATTGGTTGATGTGAATTCGGCAGTTGTGAAGCTTGCTCCACAGGGATTCAGTCAGTATGGTTGCACATGTAGTACGGCTTGGGCCGGTAGCAACCACGTTTGTAGCACTTATGATACCCCCGTGCGCATCTCTTCCCTGGCGGCCCTTTGAACTTGCATTTCCCTTGCTGGAAGCTGAAGCACAAGGGTTTGTTCTCAGCATCATGGGTCACACAACCCTCGGGCAGCTGCAATTTTGTGGAAGGTTGGCCACCACCTCCATCAGATCCTTTCCCACGACCTTTGGCACCCTTCTCGGTCTTCTGAATCTTCAAAGGCCTGTTGGCCGGCTGTTGTGGTGCCTCGTGGAGCTTAGCAGCTGGTAAGGGTGTCAAATACTGCAGCACCTCATTCGATTCCTTCAACTTGTTGACAACCAAATCCAGCGGTTTGTCCTCGTCCGGACTGCATGACAGCTTCCCCATAGTCTGGTGGGAGGCAAGCACAAAGAGGTGTTTGTCACAATCTAACACCTGCTGCAACGAGATCTTCGAGAAGCCTCGAGGTTGTTCCTTGATGAGCTGCTGGCACAAATATTGTACCCAAGCTTCCATGACCTCAAATGTTGCAATGCCTGAAAGATCCATTGCTAGGTTTCTGCGCTGCCAAGCCGCCCTCAACTTGAGCTCTGTACCTGCATCGCACTGAGGATCTGCCTGTTTGCTTCCAACCTTCAAAAGGCCCGACGAGTCAGTTGATACTGTCGGGTCACGTTTGATCATCTCAACTTCCTGAGCACGGCTGCAGCACA
Source organism: Cladocopium goreaui (assembly GCA_947184155.2). Classification (NCBI taxonomy): domain Eukaryota; class Dinophyceae; order Suessiales; family Symbiodiniaceae; genus Cladocopium; species Cladocopium goreaui. The sequence goes on along the minus strand of CAMXCT020002759.1, from coordinate 84,641 downwards.
TTTCAGCTTTGATGTATGTAAGGATTCCAGTCTCAAGCATCTCCACGTAGAGGTCGACAAGATGGTTCGAAGGGATGGTGCTTGGTGTGAACACCAACCCTCCCAGGCGCTCTTCCTGAGCTTTCTGCCGAGCCAAGCGCTCCGCAGTTGGAAGTTTCCTCACAGCTTGCGCCGGGTCAGGGCTGGCTTCTGCACGTTGACGGACATCTGTCAAAGCCATTGTATGGGCTTCGAAGAAAAGTCTCCGAAGAGTTGCTAACTGCTCCTCATCAGGTGCCTCTTCAAGCATGTTGGTCAAGAAGTTTCTCAGAGGCCCATCGTCTGAAGACTGAGGAGCATGGGAAAAAGCAAAAGCCAGCTTTCCAAACGTCGCAAACTTCTTGGCCTGTAGTTTTTCCACAATCCATTTCGCCACACCTATCTGTTCAGCCCTATCTGCGAAGGCCGCAGTGGAGTCCAGAGTTGATGACATGGCTCAGACTGCTTATCTACAAAGGCAAGTTCAGTAAACGTCAAAAGTGGAAATGGACATCCATGCAAAAGTGAATCCAAGCATGGCACATTGATCACCGGTTATGCAAGCAAAGTGACAGCGGAAAAAGTTTGTTTCCATGTGCGCTCATGGCTGGTCTGTTGAAATTGATCAAACATTCACCGCAAAAACTTCTGAGGTTGGGGCTTTGGCTGTCTAAGGATTTCTGGTCAAATGCTTTTAGTGCATTTCCCCTAACCGGTGGTTAGATTCCAACTACCACCTTGAAGTTGTCACGATGCAGACATATGTCGTTTCTGCTGCATGACTCAAGGTGTCATGGGACTGCACTCAAGCAAATCAGACTCTCACGTTCAGCCAACCCAACATCTCAGAAAAATTAAATTGCATCAACCAGAAATTGTGTTCAAAAACCTTTTGAAATGGTTCTGGCATAAATCAGCTGAAAGAAATGAATGGAGCGTGATGCACCTGACATGGATGGCACTGAAAAACGGAAATGTGAAGCTCAACTGGTAAGTTCCGACCTTTCTATCTGAGAATGCCCTGACTCAACATCAGTCTGTTGATGACTGTATGATTGTTGAAGCATAGTTACAGGTCTAAGTTCATGCAAGTGACAGATGGCGCTTTGATGCAACCACTTTTCACCTGGATCGCTCTCAGCTCAGCGCTAAGTGGCTTCGCGGGCAGTAAAGGCCTTGCGGCACTGGCTGCATCCCTCCAGCAACGACCTGCCACTCATCACTTGGTCATATGCCTTAAAGTTCAACGAAGGCAGCCTGCCACACATGAGAAATCCATCCTCATTCATAGCATGGACCAGACCTGACACCTTATGCACCATCAATGAACTCTCAGGCACCCCAGGGAATTCTGGAAAGAGTGAAGTAAGTTCGGCACCAACCTGAAAATCACGGGCTGGTTCGTCCACTTGGTCATCACACTCCGAGGCCACACTGGATTCAGAATCTGACTCACATGGTTGAGCTTCACCAGCTGGCGTGATATCAGGATTCTGACTCTGACAAGGTTCGTCTGAGAGCTGGACCACACGCTGGATTGCTGGCAAGTCAGGGTCAAACGCACAGTCACGCATCAATCTGAACATCTGCAAAACTCTGGCATACAGTGACAAAAAGCTTTCACGGCTGTAGGTCAAAATTGATTTCATGTTGGCCTCAAGATGGTGGCCTAGAAGCCTCCGTTCAGTCGGAGAAAAACTGATCTGAGTGCAACGCCCGGCCCACGTCAAAATGGTGGTCTTACAACTGTGAGACCCATACTTCGACGCATCACCTGGTTTCAACGTGTCCTCCATAAACTCTCTCAGCCAGTAGGTCGCCTCTGAGGCGCTCATTGGATTGCCAGTCCATTGCATTGTACGCTCTGAAAAACTCGGCAAAATGAAATCACCAAAATCCAGCCACTCAGCTTTCCTGGCTTCCAGCCAGCTGGACCCCCAGTCTTCACCTAGGACTCCAGTGCCCAGAGCAATGTATGGCAAAAACCGAGTCTTGGCTTCAGCACTCAATGTTGTTTTTGACATCAGCGCTTCTGCATGGATCAGCGTCTCACCAAAACCAGTCTCCACGCTGATTGCACGTAGTCGCTGGGAGTCTTTCCAACGGCAGCACGCGTGAATGCAAAATAAGAGTTGGCCCAGAATGCACTTCATGGTGTTGGGCACCTCATGGAAAAGTTTCTCCAAATGTTGCACCTGTTTCAACAACAATGGTTGTTTCTGTTCCAGAGGGTTCTTCTTCAAATACATGTCCTTTGCAACTCCTCTGCATCGGCCAGAGATGACTGCCCTGATGTCCACCAGTGTCAACTTGGCCGTCCCCTCAAGGAAAAACAGGGCCTCAATCATGTGTTGAGCAGACGTGGCACCTGAACCCATTTCGCGGAGTCCACACAACGCAGCATAAAACTGTTCCTCAGTTAATCTGAGTGGGTTGAGAACACCTTGGGCTCTGAGCACCCTTGCCAATCGCCACAGTGAATTTGCACGCTTCTGCAGTGTTGCTGAAGATTTCATTCTGAAGCAATCTTGAATTGATTGTTCTGCCAAAGATGAAAAAGGGGCCCCTTTTGCAAAACCAACCACACTGCTCCCTAGCTGGGTCGCCAGGGGATCCTGTAAAATCAAATCTCTGATCTTGCAAATGGCCACCCTTCTGATGTCCTCGTCTGGAAGCTCATGCCGCACTTTCCGCAAGTTCACCTTCAAAACAGGTGGTTCGAACAAAGATGCAAAACTGGAAGAAGGCCTGTTTTTGATGATCGTAGAGTTCAAAACATCTTCACAACCAATGCCAGTCTGCAAATAAATATCTGATTGCTGAGCCAAAATAGTTCCTTGCCATTGGTCTGCAGTTCTGAAAACCTGACCCAAAGCCGGGTGCTCCCACGGAAGCTTCGGCCGCATCACACGCTGTCGCTTGCTTGAAGCAGCCAATGCACTGTTCACCCAAGCCGGTTCAGTTTTGAAGGGGTCACAAATTTTGGGACAGCTCTGAATTGCATATTGATCGCCAATCGGAGATTCAGGTTCATAAGGTTCGTCAGCACCAAATGGTTGCAAATCCCAACCCTCAATCTCTGAAATGCTACCATGTTCATCTGCAAACAAAACTGATTCCTCTGGCAGTGGAGCTGAAGGCTCTGACCGGTCGTCCACCTCCAACGTCACATCCACACGGTCGCTACCCCACCTTTTGCGGTAGCCGCGCAGTGGTCTCTGAGGAGGTTCCCCTGGTTCGTTCATGTTCATAGTTTCAAGGATACGGAGTGTAAAATCACCAGAGCAAAAGCCACAAGATGAATACTGCACCACATGCAAATCCCACTGAAAAAGTCTCAATGAAAAAGCAATGCGCAGTACGCTCAGTTCTGAGAGCATTGACCAATGTCTTGCCCTTCAGTTGAGGCTTGCCCTGGAAACTCATGGCATTACCCCCGATCCTACAACTTTTTAGGATTCCAGAATTTTATCTGGATCCCACCCACCGTCCCTTGAACCAGGGTAGCTATAACAAAGTATAGATGATCACTGATCCAGGGAAAATTAAAAACAGATTGTCTGTTTCAAACATGACACTGTGCTTTCATATCTTAAAACAAGATGCGAGACAGAGAAATTAAAATCTAAAACTTGTCGTTTGGTTTCATGTTTGTTCAGGATTTTGTTGTTTTGGTTTTCCACGAACCCGAGTGATTGTCCCTTGTTTGTTGGCTCTGTTGCCACGCAGGACGCAGAGGTCGCGAGGATAGGTAAGTAGAGGAGTGCGCGCGTCAGAAATATGCTCAGATACTTATACAGACCGGGCTTGAACCAAGCCCTGTTTGGTATATCAGAGAGAAGGTATTGTCTGCAAGCAGAAATTTCCATCTCTCACCCCACCTTCCTGTACCGGAAGATCCTCCAGATCACCAAGCGATGGCTTGGCAGTTTCACCTGACACAAACTCAGCTTGTCGCTTGCGACATTCGGCAGAGTGCCGGGTACCTGGAGCATTCATACCTGATTCACAACTTGGACAACGGCGCGTCGGGGTCATCCCAGCAGGCAAACCTGGGATGCGCGGCAATGGTCGTGAAGGCACGGCCACAGCCGGGTCATTGGGCTCAACTATTGGTAGTTGTTCCTCAGGCTTGTCGGGCAAAGCTGGCACTTCTCCCTTCTTCTGGTTACGGATCCATTCCAATAGCGCTCACAGCACTTCTTGGAATGTCGACCTTGTCGAGTGGCACATGAACTGCATCCTTCAGTTCGTCCATGAGCATCAACCCAATGTCGTGGAGGCTGCACCTGATCTGGAAGTCGTGCAAAATCCTCTGGCAGAATCTCAATGGGTGCCTGGTCAACAAGCGATGGATGATCACCTGAACCTGAGTGACAAACAAAACGTTCAATGAGATCTTGTGGATACTCAATCGGAAAAACAAGTTTCAAACTCTTGGCTTGGAAAAACTTCAGTTCATCAGCAATTTTCGCACAAACAAAATGAGCAAACGAGTTCCTGACAGGATACAAATATGCAGCAGTGACAAACCGTCCAATACTGTCAACACTTTCTGGGGTCTCTGCAAGAACCCTAGAGCAAAACATGGCGGAAATTCGAGTTCCTTCAGATGTGTTCCTGAGCAATTCCTTTCCAGTCTTTCCTGTGTTCTGGATCTTGCCATGGAGGTTGTGCATAGCAGTCACATACCTGGAAGCGGCCTCCCAGGCCACCAAGCTGTCGACCAAATCCAATCCGGCCTTGGCCAGTTCCAAGCGCAAAACAGCAAGAGCTTCCTTGACTTCTCTCACACCACGCTCTACAGATCCAACCGTATCATGGTTCCGAGGTCCAGCTTTGTTCACAGTGTACTCCCTTGGCAAACCAGATCTCCTCAGAACAGTTCCGACTTCGTCCTGAGCATCTGTCCTGAAATCAACTGGCGGTCCTTCCAAAGTCTCAAGCAATCCAAACTCAGCTAAGATCTGACGCAAATGCTGGCCTGTCACCTGAACATTCTCGCTCACCGCAGTGACACCAAGCAAACCTGAAAACACCTGACGCAGCAAAATCATCTTGAACTTGCTCTCAACCAAACCCAAAAAGAAGAAATCCACCTGAACTTCAAGGATTCTCTCACGCAAACTTCGCCTTGGTGCTCGAGAAACTCCTCTTCCCTGTTGGCATTCCAAACAGTGTGGATCAAACGGGTAATGGCCTCGAAGAACATGTTGACGCAACTTCTCCTGACTTGACAGCTCAACAGCTCCAACCATGCTAACTTTCAAACCCTCTGGCTCGACCACTGATGACTCAACCAACTCCATCGGCTGACTGCCATCCTTCAAGCTCGGTTGTGCTGCCCTGCATGCTCGTAGCCACGGAGTCCCTCCCCACAACAGCACGTCACTAATGAGCGTTCCACTGTCCTCGTGGTAGAGGTACGTCTCTCCAGGTCGAAATAATGTTGTGTGACACATCCCCAATACAACAGGCCAATTTGAATGATTGAGTCTTCTTCTTTCCAGATGCCCCAGTCACAACCTGAAATGCCAAACTTACCAAAAAATTGGCCCTCATGTGAACTGGAGTCCCATTCGCTGCATAGTAGGTTTCCAATGCTCCTGCCGAATCCTCCTGAGCCTGGCAACGATACATGCCCTCATAGTTCTGCGACAGCACCGACGTGGCAGCTCCAGAATCTAACAACCACCAAGTTCCCTCTGAACTTGAAACCTGTGATGAAATGAGCGGCATCATAATCGCTTCTCCAGATTCTTGCTCTTCTTCTTGAGGTCCTTCGGCTGAAACTTCATGCATCTTTCCCTTGCGACCACCTTTTCCTCGTCCAGCTTTCGCTGCAGGCTTGGCCTTGGCTGCACCTGAACCTTTCCCAGTGCTCGAAGACGGAGATGAACTTGCAGACTTCGGACTGCTGGCTTGGCAATTCGCGCCAGTATGCCCGCTCTGTCCGCACTTGAAGCACTTCACACGACCCATATTCGTGCTGCAATCCTTCTGCATGTGTCCAGTCTTGCCACATTTTCGACATTTCACTCCTGAATTTTTGTTGATTGCGGCAGTGTTGAGCCACAGCTCACTCTCTGGATCCCATTCCCACTCCTCTTCGGCACCTTCGGCGTAGTAGTCCTGCTCATCTTCGTAGCCATAGTTCCAGTCACCTTCAGCTTCCAAGGCGTGCATATTGCGGCCTGATCCTCCACCCAGTTCTTGGAACAACCTCTGCTGTTGTTCGAACTTCAGGGCTGCTGATCTGTAGTCAGTATAGCCCTCACCTGACGCATGCAAAACGACGTAGTTCTTCACGTCACTGGGCAAGGATCTCAGCAACATCAACGTCAAGTCGACCTGTTGCAAATCCAAGCCAGTCTTATCGCAATGCTGAGGCAAGGTATCGATCAACTTCCGCTACTTGGACAAACCAACGTCCATCTGTCGGACTAGATCACTGATCTGTGTAGGGCCACTCTGTGCCTTAAACGTCTTGGACATGAACTCAGACCTGAAAAATGCAGCTTCCGCTCTTGATCTCAAACTGAACTCCTTTGCAAGCAAACGCAACGCCTCAAAACCAGACGTTCCTCGCACTGCCTGAAAAGAACCATCCATACCAATTCCTTCTGAATAGGCCTGTAGGATCATATGAGCTCGTGGATACTCTGCAAACGCCTGAGTTAGGATGGCCAGCAACCTGGCACTACGAAGTTGCTGTGCAGGTTTCAGATTCGTCATGTGCAGTTCGTGCGGCCAACTCAGCGCACTTTCAAGCTCCCACCCAAACGTATCACTTGCCAAAGCTACCCAGCTTCTCAAAGACTGAGCATAGCCGGCAAAACCCAAAATCTCCTGTTCACGTGTCTTCCAAGTTCCATGCTCACACTTGGGCAATGGAGGAAGCCACTTCTCACTCTTAGTAAAGACATCCCTGTCATCCTGTGACGACGCTTCACCCTGAGTGTTCTGTGCAGTACCCTGCCCCTGGCGAACTTCACTAATCAGTCTCTGAGGCGACTGCTGCAAACCTGGTGGCTGTTCCACAGTGTTCCTTGGAAAATTGGGTTGTGGACTGGTGGGTGGACGATCTCCAAATGATGACAAACCACTTGAGATAGAAGGTGATGTCTTCGCAACTGGTACCTGAGCTGGTTGTGATGCAGCTTGCTGCACCTGTGCCTGGGCAAACACATTCTGTTGATGAACTACCTGTTGTTGCAAACCATTCAACCTCATGTTAAACTCACCCATAGCCTGGTTCAAACTCAAAGACACTATCTGAGCTATCTGAGTCATCTGCGCAGTGGAGAAAACTTCTTGCTGTCCAGTTGGACTTCCTGGCATACTTCCACAACCACTGGCAGCTTTCGGCGGTGGGGGTGGTATAGAGGCATAAGGTGCAGTTGCCCCTCCAGGCAAACCTTGTCCGCCCTCCGGCGAGTTCATCCTGAAACGTTGAGGTCCTTGTGCAGGCTGTTGCTGTTCCTGAATCGTAGGCGTACGAGTGGGACTTCTTTCCCTCTCTCCACACTGTGTCGGTACCTGACCCGCACCGCCGCTTGCAGATGCGTCGGCCATACCTGAAACACAAACAAGATTCACGCAAGACCTGAGCAAAGTCTAAACTCACAAACACGGTTCCTGGATCCACAGACAAACCAAGATCACACAGATCTGTGGTAGGAGCACGAAGCTCCGCTACCACGTAAAACTTTGCACCGCTAAGTTGTGCCTTGAAAACCAAAACAAAACCTATCGCGATCAAAGTTACCCAAAGGCTTTTCCACAAATAAACAAACGTGAGTCAAACTTTCCGTGCTCTCTCGCTCAAATCACTCCAGACAACAAGCAACGCTTCAACACACACTCTGTTTCTCTCGCTCGGGCTTGAGCCAACGAGTATCGTTGACCCTTCAGTTCAAATACTGTTTAAAGGTGACAAAAACCAAGGAGGGGTTTTTGTCTAAACTGCAAACTGGATTCCAGTCAAATAATGTTCGGTTTCCTACAAAAACATCACAACTCTCAACTACAAAACGAGACGAGTGCAACCGCAGTGTCGGTTGTGCTCGTTGAGTGTCATAAAATGATCTATGCTTCATAGAGCATCCAAAAACATTCAAAAGTATATCTTCCACAGATGATATTCGGTCAAATCAAACCTACAAACTACGATCTGTCCATTTTTTTCCTCGAGTGTGGCCGATGTCGCGCTAAGGCTCGGTCCTTACATGAGCATAAGCAGGAAACACATTTGTACAAGGGCAAATCAAGCCCATTGAGGCGGCAAATCGATTATAACAAACAAAAAAACCACAGGCCAACCAAACACGACGACCCGCAAATCCCCCAGCCAGACTTGCGTTTCGCCAGAGGAAACAGCGAAGCAAACGGCAAAACAACAAACCAAAACAAAAAACGGGGCCAGAGCCCAAACAAAAACACCCACAAAATCGATTTGCCATGGGACGCAGTGGCTTTGTCCACTGCATCATTATCAAAAGCGTGCCAATGAATTAGGAATCACGGCTTTCAGGCTAACATGAAGGCTTAAGCTTGTGAGTTTACTTTAGTATACGCCAAGCTGTACAGGAAAGCAGGGCTACAAATAAGCTTCTCTCAGCGTCCTCTCAGATCAGCTCGTCAGATGCCTTCATGGACAGAGTCGTCACCAGATCTGTCAACCGTAACCACGAAGCCGTGATGTAAATAGTAGTCAGATCCCCCCAGAGGGGGGGTGGACAGTGATGGCATACGGGAAGCAGTACAGGCCAGGGAAGAGCTTCCGACATACCATCGTCAAAACCCATCATGCCCCTAGTTTCATAGGGGAAGATGCAGCCATCAGATTGATTGGTCTTCAGCAAGCGCAGTACCACGACAGTACTCGCGAAGCTGAGCGACATGCAGAAAGGTTTGTATTCGCAAATGTGTATTCGCGTGTTCCAACATTCAGGTGCTGTCTTAGGCAGCGTAGCTCTCTTTGATGTAGGTTCGCAAAACATACAAACTACAGAACTGTTCAGGACATTTCAGAATGTCATCGTCCCTGAAAGACCTGCAGTGCATTGCAGTATGCACAGGAGAAGATTGTAGCGAAACCAAGGCCGTAATGCCACTCACCCAAAGAATAGGCAGGCTGCAGAATCACCACATCATTCTCCCAACTGACGAACCATGCTGACAGTCTTGTGCTGCTCGTGGGCGCTCCAGGCTGTCCTACAGGGAGCACCACCGGAGTGCACCGGTGAAGCTCACTGCAGCACAGTCTGGTCCATGGCATCGGCCGGCTAACTACCGCCCCTCTCGGATGCATGCAGCACCCATGTAGAGTTCCCAGACAGAGGACGTGGCAGTGCTTCTCCAGTAGGCACCTAAAGTAAACACACGCAAACAAACAAGTCAACGATGTTCGAAAACTAAACTCTAAGCTCCATTCGCTAGTACTGAGTGAGAGCAGGGGAGGGTAAACAAAGAGAAGGACACACAAGAACCAACAACGACGCGAGAAGACAGAAGGAAACCAAGCAAAAGCAGGACAGGACAACCAGACCAAGCAACAACAACTAGGAGGGGGGTGCCGGGGTGGCAGAGAAGGACAGGGGCGGAGCAGGCTGCACCAATCACATTAGAATAGCAATGGTGCAGCTTAGCGGAGTCCGATGTGGGAACTGGATCATCATCCTGATGAATACCTCAGTGTGGCCAAACTAAGCTCCCCGCCATCACCTGCAACATGGTGTAGAGGGTGAAAACCCCGCACAGGGCTATTAGAAACTACGATCTGTCCATTCACAATCGTTGCAAGTCAAAATAGGCTCGTCCACAGACGATACTTGGTGAAATCAAAACTGTGCAACGACTGATCTCTCAGCGCTATACCAGGTAGGATTTTCACAACACCAGATTTGCGTTTCGCCAAATAGAAACAACAGCAGCAAACAAGAAAAGGGACCACATTGGGGGAAGAGTTTCGATTTCATGACTCCAGCAGAGAGGCCGGGCCCACCCCCTTCGTACGAAGGGGGGCTTAAGGGGGGGCTTAAGGGGGGGCTTAAGGGGGGGCTTAAGGTCCCCCCGAAGGGTCCCCCCCCTTCCCCCCCCCCCCCGACGAAGGTCTGCTTAAGGGGGGGCTTAAGGGGGGGCTTAAGGGGGGGCTTAAGGGGGGGGGGCTTAAGGGGGGCCTAAGGGGGGGGCTTAAAGGGGGGGGGACCTTAAAGGGGGGAAGAAGGGGGGGGCTTTAAGGTGGGGCTTAAGGGGGCTTAAGGGGGGACCTTAGGGGGGGGCTTGGTGGGGGCTTAGGGGGGGGCTTAAGGGGGGGGGGGGCAGGGGGGCTTAGGGGGCTTAGGGGGGCAGGGCCTAAGGCTTAAGGAAGGGGGGGGCTTAAGGGGGGCTTAAGGGGGGGCTTAAGGGGGGCAGGCTTAAGGCTAAAGGGTGGTTTTCTCTTCACAACCGCGCCTACCAAACGTCCAGTTGAAACAGTGGGCGGGGTTTCTCCTCACAACTGCGCCTGCCACACGTCCAAGTCAAACAGTGGAAGGGTGTCCCTTGACACCTGCGCTGGCCACACACAGCCAGGTCACAGAACAAAAAAATCCGCAGGTCTCATCTCAACCAAAAACCCTTTAACGCAGGGCAAGCGCTGTATAGTCCGACCATCCAAGTCACACATCCAGGTCACATGACAAAAAATCGTCCTCTCGCGTCTCAAAAAAAACACAAAACCCCCTTAAGCGCAGGGCAAGCGCTATATAGCTGTTATAGTGCGACCAGGTCGCATGACAAAAAATCGTCCTGTCGCATCTCAAAAAAACCAAAAAAAACACCTTAAGCGCAGGGCAAGCGCTATATAGTGTGACACGTCCAGTGAACACAGTGGAAGGGTTCCTTAGGTCACAGAACCAAAAATCCACATCTCGTATCTCAAAAAACAAAACAGACTCCGTAAGCGCAACATCCAGTGGACAGAACCAAAAATCCACATCTTTTACGTCCAAAAAAAATCCCCTTTAAGCGCACGGCAAGCGCTATATAGTGCGACACCGCTTGTTCAAACAGTGTTGGCCCGTCACAAAAAAAGTATATGCCAGCTTAACGCAGAACGCCTTCTCATGATAGAAGAAATTGCGAATAGACATGAAACCAAAAATCCACATCTCGTATCTCAAAAAACGTCGTCGTCGTCGTCGTCGTCATCTTCGGCTCTAGTCGCGAATGCTCGTTCCTCGTCCTCCTCCTCCTCCTTCTCCTCCTCCTCCTCCTCCTCCTCTCCTCCTCCTCCTCCTCCTCACTTTAACCCCCCCTTAAGGAATGAAAATAATCTTTGAAACCGCACCGTGTCTGTCACCGCATTGCGGGGGGAGGCGCTGCGCCCTCCCCCCGCGCCGCTTTTGCAACTCAGCTATACTACCGAGCTAGGCAGCTATCTGAAACAATCGAAATCAATCGAAAAGATGAACAAAACCATTGGCTTAAGGGGGGGGCGTAAGGGAACTAGAGGGAACTATTACGCCCATTGCGGCTCTCCCGATCTTCGGCATCTGCCAGGACGATCAGCCCCACCTCCAAGCAAATGGCAAGGAGATGATGCTGCCGCAGTGTCCCACGCTGCGGCCCCCGCTTTGGGGGGGGTCTTTGCCCAAAAACTCAGCCGCGAGGCCTCAGAATGAGAGCACATTGTAACTGTGTTGAAGGGGGTAAGTTCTGTGTTACTCTGACAGTCCCAGTGACCGGAGTAGTTAGCCGGGTGTTTGGGGTCGGTACATTATGAAACAGATAATCAATTAGTGATGCACTGTTTGATGCACTGTTTGCCGTACTGTGTGAGCTAGTCAGCTACGTAGAGGTAAGAATATAAATAGCAATTGTAATTCTTATGGTGGATGTATGATGGATAGTAGGACACCATGGATAGAATCCAAACAGCACTTGCTGCCCCTACAGGCAAGGCACGTTGGCCGGAACTTGTAGGTCATGCAGCAGAAGCTCTCAAGCTCTGCAATGTACACCGATGTGGATGCATGCAAACGCTGGATGCAGGGAGGGCAGGCCAAGACCACGTCCTGCAACGCGTTGTTGGCATGAAATGGCGCTGATGGTCACTGAATCGTGTAGGCATACAAACCAACTTGGCACAAGCAAAAAAACCAAAACCTATATTATCACAAGCAAAAACAAAAACCTACACTATGCAGCTCCGGAATGTGTTACTACCCAACCAGATGTAGATTCCATCGCGCTGCGAGTCCTTCTGGAAAAAATGCTTTACCTCATTGCACCGCTGGACACAAACTTGCTGCCGTTGCAAGCCCACGGTACCACACAGACTGCAGGGATATGGCCGGCTGCCCAGTGCGCGAACGTTCCATGCATAGCCAACCCACAAGGGGTGGCCACGTGTGCTTGGGATCAAAGCAGACGTTTCGACCATGTTTCGTCGAAGCGGCGGGGCCTGGAGCTGGATGTTCGGACCAGCGAGGCCCGGCCCTGCCCGGCGAAGCAGCCCCGCACCAGGCAGAGCGTCGGCGTTCGGAAAGGTGCCGCCACCGAAGACGGCACGTGGCCGCAGCGGCTGCTGCTTGCCGATCACGCGTCGACGGCTCTTCGGACGCTCCAACTCCTGACCCATGGACATGACACCGGACAGTGTCTGTAACCGTCTCATACGCTTTGCATCCCCTCACTTGTGCCCTTAAAGAATCCAAGAGCGAAACAGAACCCAAAATCGCATGGTTTCGTGGATAAGTTGACATGTGTCTGAACATAGAAACAGAACTGGATATAAATATGTATATATATATATAGATATATGGATATAGATATAAGTTCAAATATTATATATATATATATGTATACAGAAATGTGTAGAGACCATACCCTATTGAATTTCCAGGCCTGGCACGATTCCGCAAGCTCTGGCGGGGGCTCTCGAATATACAGCTCCCCGATGGGAAGGCGAGGACACGCCAATTGGCGAGGGCGTGACCAACGGTTGGGACACCGCCCATCTTCGCCCCACCGGTCTCTGTGACAGTCTGCGCACAAGCACCACCAAGCTGTTGGCCCTCGCCAGAACCATTTGATGTTTTTCCACACCTGGCAGGAAAGAAAGAGGCCATATGGAACATCTATACTATGGCACAAGCTTGGAGGCAAAAACCTAAATGAACTGCATTCAAAATGACCCTCATGCAAGATGCAAACGGAATAGGACTTCATGAAGTGTTGTCAGAGGGTTGAAACTAGAACACAGATGCGTGTCTAAATGCGAACCAGCAGCTTCCCAGCTTTCCACCAAGTGCTGACTTCTGAGAGAAGTTAAAGACCTTTTGTGCGGGCAGTTCGGACAAGAAGGTCCACCACTGCCAACCATGGTCCCCCCGCCCTGTAGCGGCTAAAGCTGTGAACCCTCCAGTGTCAAAAAAACCGACTGAGAAAGCTTCCAAAGGAACAAAAGGTTTGCAAAAACAATGTGTTGGGCCCTGTTGGGAAAGGATTGACAAAGCATGGACCTACCCCTCCATTGAAGTACAACGCTGTTTCAGCAAAAATGTGTGAAAAATAACCAGGGCTGCTGCTCCCTACTACGAGCGCTACTACTATGAGATCTGTATGACGAACACAATTGTACCAGCTGAAGCTGTGAACCCTCCACGACAACGGCTGCACAGACAAGGTTGTTTTGCAAACATGGATTGAGACAGTCTCTAACGTGCAAAAGGATACGACTGTACGACATTTTAGCGGATGCGATGGTCTCCCCTAGAACAGCAAACAATAGTACGAAGCTTTTGAGAAAATCAAAAAAGTTCTCAAATTAATCATCTTAGACATATGGTGGCAAAGTAGTGCTCTGGATACAGCATCTTGAGCCACCAGCAAAACAAGGTTACATCGGCAGCTGATTCTGCAGGAGCGAGAAAATGCTTGAGATGTCGCAAGCAAGTGTTCCAAACCGAAAAACAGCGCAATTACTTTACTTCATGGTATCCCCACCATGAGGTATATTTGAACATATATTCTATATATTCTGTCAAACTATTTAATATATTTTCTGCCATCTATCTGACATTCTATCTCAGATATATGTTGACATTCTATCTGGCATTCTATCTGACATACATTCTGGCAATCTATTGAGTATTCTATCTGACTATATAATATTCTGGGATTTTGTATGGCATTCTATCTGACATCTTTTCTTAGAGTCTATTTGGCGCAGGGAACACTAAGCCTATTGGTCGTGGTCCGGCAGGGGACGGTCGTGGTGGAGGTCCGGCAGGGGACAGTGGGCGTGGATGGTCGTGGTTGAGCTTCGGCAGGGACCACTGGAATGGATGTTCGTGGTTGAGGTCCGGTAGCAAACACTGGGCGTGAATGGCGTGAAGAAGACGAGGCGGAGAAGGAGGAGGAGAAGGAGAAGGAGGAGAACGCAATTAACATAAAATCCAACAACCCTCACCTGGCAAGTGGGGAATTGACAACACGTGAGTAACCCGCAACCACTTGAGGGCGATCTGGGCTGAGCACCCTACAACAGCTGCTCCGTTATCGAAGCCTCGCACAAAAAGGCACGGATGCAAGACCAATGACGATCATTATTCTGAGGGCTCGGACATGAAGGCAACATGAAGGCTATTGTACGAACACAATGAAGACATGCAACATGAACAATCCCGGTACGACAGCAAACTTGCAGCACCCGACTTTTGACGGCCTTATTAAGCCCACTGCTCGATGTCCGGCAGTAGGTCTAGTGGCACCACTGCAACATAGCCACAACACAGTAACGTCGCAAACCCGGAGCAGTGTCTAAAGGTGGATAAGTCTTGCTCCGGGGTTGTTTTCTGATTGCATTGGAAAGACAACACGAAAGACAACAATCTTCGAAAGAATAGATACATATGATACAGTATGCGTGTAAGACCCGGCATCCATGGAAATGGGGTATTCAAGTGACAAGTTCCAAAAGCATGCAATCACTGGAACGATCTATCGGACAGAGACAGCTCAGATCAGTTAATCGTGCGTGCGCGCGCAGCTGCGGCAGCAGGTGCAACGCCAACGCCTTCATGAGCCGCAGCCCGCCACGCGGCCACAACAGGAAGCTTCTCACGAAGTGAAGCTTCTGGGATGTCAGCAAAGACTGGAAGGCCCATGGCCTTTGGTGGCTGGTGCTGCGCAAGGGTCTCTGGGGGAAATGTCTTGTATGCATGCAATCCGACCTCAAACTCTTGCAGGACATTGCTGAAAAGATTGAAGAGCAGGATCTGTGGGTGCAAATGACGCTTGACCATGTAGAAAAGGGCGGTGCCATGGGTGTTCTTCCCCTGCACGATCTCAATCAGCCCAAGATGCCGCAAACAGCAGGCGACGCGAGGAATTGCATTTTCCCCGAGGGATGGAAGCCAGGCACGAACATTCTGCTGTCGAGCGAGCGCTGCACCCTCAAGCCACACTGCGTGGGACATAAGCACAGCCTGCCCCAAAGTCCAGAAAGCTGTCTGCTGGTCAGAAGGCAACGTCTGGAAAGATGCCCTCTCACCGGTCAAAATCTGGTTGAGTTGCTCGCGCGCAGACAGTTTGACTGCACGGGCCCCTCCTGCACCGATGGACGGGCTGGGCACAGAAGGGTTCATGACCAAATTGAAGAAGTCACCAAGCCGGGTTGCAACCATGTCCATGTACTTGCCCACTTCCTCAGCCACCACCAAATGCTTCGAGTCCAGGACTGTTTCCCAAGTCTCGGAGGTGCGGCGAGCAAAGGTTTGCTCGTGCAAATGCAAGGCCAAGGCCAACCTGAGATGCTTGGTCTTGGCTTTTCCATGGAATTTCGCTTTTTCTTGGTCCTGCAAGTGAGCTGCTTTCTGCTCGTCCACATGGTGGTCGAAGCGCTCATCAAAAACTGTGGCAGCATCAGGTGAAAGCGTGTAGAAACGGAATGGGTAGTCCTTTTGGCGAACAAAGCGGTCAAGACCTGCCCAAACCGGATCATGGGTAGAGTGGCAAGGCCAAAAGAAGTTGGCCACATCATCCAGCAAGGTGCCAGCTGAGTTGATTTTTGCATTGGCCTCCCGAATGGCAGCAGCATGCTCGAAGGCAGGGCGAGTGTAAAAGAAGGAGACTCGGCCCTTGATTCCAAGTGGGTCGCCTTCAATGAAAAGCGACGCAACATCGGGCACATGCACGGCACCTGCTGCCGCAAAGAAAGGGTAGGTGATAGCAAAGGACCTGTCCTCGTGGATGGTGTTGCGCTTCCATTTTGCCCTTTCATATAACTCTGTTGCAATTGCCTCGTTGATAGTACCCTCTGCCTGCAGCCAGCGAAAGAATCTCTTGCCCTCGGGGATGAAACCGACGGCTCGGCAAAGGTTTTGAGGCTGCGCCATGATTCGTCCCTCGCCTTCGAGGGACCCAGCGGACAACGTCATGCTTAGATCGCCTGGCAGGGGCAGGTGCGACAAGAGTCGAGGCCAATGCCTATAGAAAGGGATGCAAAGTCTAGAGCAAAAACACGTGGAAATTATTTTCCGGATGCATATACGCAGCAAAAACGAAAAAAAAAAGGAAGCAGCCCACCTGCAAAGGGATTGCTGGCCGCTTGTCCCTTCCCACCTTCAGCCTTACCACGGTTCTGCTTCCATTCGTCACGTCGCCGAACACGATCTTCCCGCGCACGGTGCTCAATGAGATCCAAAGCATCGGCGTAGAGGCGCAAAAGATTGGAAGTTGAGGTTGACCCAGGATGGACAAAAAAAAACCAGAGCACGGCGTAGACCGTGATGGATGGAATTGGTCGCAACGCGGCTGTGGGGGCCAGAAAGGACACCATGCACAGTTCCAGCAGCATCACCCACATCCACGGAGTGCTTTGAGTCAGACCCAACGTCTTCCAACGGGCCACTGCATCCGGGTAATGTTCCGAAACAATCTCCTCTGGAAAGCGCTCAGCTTCCAACTCCGTAAAAAAGTTGACAATGTGATTTGTGCCGTGGATCTTACGCTTGAAGTTCTGCTCCGCCTGGGCTGCCATGACACGCGAGGCTTGGCAAGGCTGCAATGTTGTCAATGAAATCTGGATACGGCTGCGCCAAAGGAAGAAGAAACCACAGCTCAGACAAGCAAAGCAAAAAATCACATATGTCAGACGTGTCAATGCAAGATCGAGTCACACACATCGTCCAGTGGCAACGTCCAAAACCTTGTTTTGCCATTGAGAACATGCCGGTATTACGCGCGCCTGCGTTTCAGCAAGCTCTGTGGTGGGGTCACATGGGGCGGCGGGGGGCACGATGGTCGCGCGGCGACGACACGTTCGTTCCACAGGCGAGCCAAAAGAAGGCAAAAGACATCAAACGTCTGGGCTCGCATCCCGCGCGTGATGGGCACAAAGAGCTCCAACCACGAATTAAACTGCTCACACATGCTCGAATTAAACTGCTCTAAAGACGGGTGCAAGTCCATGTCAACCTCAGGAGTGAAGAGCCGGTGTGTGGGACAAAGGCATGCGGTGTGATTCTGCTTGTGCCACCTGTCCAACACAAAAGTCAGTTGAGCACACACTTGAGGGGCTTCACGGGCACTCCTGGCCGCAATCTTACGCACGAACCGTGCCAGGGCACAGGCATTGTCATACACCACGTACTGCAGAACTCGTCGGGACCGCACAGCAGCCAGCATGCCAAACACTTGCGTCAAGGACTCATGACGGGCAATGGGCATGATCATGGCCACGCGACCACAACCCAGCAAGGCGGTCAAAGTACTTCCGTAGAAGCGATAAGCGCTTGCATCCTCCTGACCTTTGACCAAGCCACACGGATTGTCAGCAGCTGGGAACAGTTCCGCCTCTGGGATGTCGCCCGCAAGGTGTGGAGGCCCATCAGCAACCGTTTCAACAGCACGCAGGTCGCCAGTGTCTGGTCTCACCGTCTGGTCGGCTTCTGGAATCTGCAGGAAGTCGGCTGGCACCGTGGCAACGGCGCAAGAGTGACAGATGTGCCACACACATCCCAAGCCACATTGCCAGATGGGCTCCCTTGTCACAATGCTAGCACCACATTGATGGCACTCTTGCTCCCTTGCACTGCGGCGACGTCGAAGTTTGTGGCCGCGGAAACACTGCAAGGATGTACTGGATGCAGCTTCAGGTGTGTGATGGGCTGCACATGCATAAGAACCATGGAGGCGAGGAGCAAGACAACCAAAGTCAAGAATCACATTGGCACGCACAAGATGGAGTGCAGAACCAGTTTTTCGCATGCAGACAGGTACTGCCCGGTTGACTTTGCCGTCAAAAGCTAAAACTGGGAGACGGGAGCAAGTCACACAGGTATGCTTCTGAGCAAAGTCCTGCAAAAACTTTTGTTGGAGCGGAAGGTACAATGACCCCAAGGTGCTGCAGCGAAGATCAGCATTGTGCCGCTGGAAGCAGAAGGGCATCCGGGAAAGCTCGTCCCAGTTCGCCTCTTGCAGCTGCAGGATTGCGTGGTAGACCAGCCAAGCATGCAGGAGCTTGTCGTGCAAGTGTTCAACATGTGGCATCTGGTGGAAATCCAGCATGAGGGAAGCAAAACCACGAAAGGAGCTCCGAACATGAAGAAGAGCCGCCGTCAAGAAGGTAAACAAGGCAGGGTCCATTCCAGCCACCGATGTTCTCTCGGGGCAGAGACAGAGAAGTAGAATCTCATCTGCCCGCACGGCTCTTGCCAGCTGCGCCTGACCACTCGAGCCGTGGATCCACGACCAGCAGCCACAGAATGTTTTTTTGCATGCGGAGCAAGATTCCCGCACAACTTCCAAGGGCTTGCAGCCGTCTGCCAAAGTCAGGACATGACACAAAATGCGCTGCGACTGCAGCGTTTCCCCACAGGATGGACAGTTGGCCCACAACGATGTTGCATCGCAGGGATTGCAAACCAACCACTCAGGACACTGAAGCTGTAGTCTGTCAAGAACATGTTGCACGTCATTGCGTGGCACCCCAAGTGGCGCAAAGCCTTGGGCGTGTAAATCCGCCACCACAAGGTCCACATGCCCACGGTGACGATGGTAGGAGAGCAGCAAGGTGCCCAAAGCCCCCACAGGCAAAGGATGCAACAAGTCGGCAAGGTTCATCGTGAGGATCCCTGAGCCGAAAAACAGCAAATCATCATGCCGCGGCTCAAGACGCCAAACTTGAAGAACGTGTGCAGCAAACCAAATGCCAGAAGCTTGACACATTGCACACACAATGACACATGGGCCTGACACACAAGTCACAGAAAGGGTCCGGTGGTGGACTTCAACAACATGCCCCCGCCTCTGCAGCAGCAGCCCCCTGCAGTGCACGTGACCGATGTTTATGTCAGTGTTAAACATAGACCAAAGTATCTCGGTTTGGATATACGATGTTATGGAGTGAGGCCTTTTGCGAATGCGAGCAAACCTAACTTGACAAGTCTGACTAGGCTGACAACTGTCACCATGCGCACAACTTCAACGACAGCTGTGTTCTTTGACCCCGGCTTCGAACCACGTCATCTCGCTGACTGACGTTGTGTCGAATCAGCACAAAAGCTGCAGACTGAGCCGAACGCGCAAGATACGATGCCGGGGCCTGCATGTAAAAAAAACCGGCCGCATTCGGACAACCTATGCCGGCACAAACTGTCACGAGTCACAAGTGTGCGTCAACGCACGCCAAGCATTAAGCTGCTCCTGGCGAAATTGCACAGCCAGCCTGAGGACTTCTTTCACCCGCGAAGTAAGCGCATCCACCTCAAACTCACTTTGCTCTGGGCTCGGTAGACCGAATGCCAGCCGAACTGCATCTGGAAGCAGACGGAGATTGGCCAGAAGCAACAGCGAACTAGATGCAGGCGAAACCTCTTCCCACGCACCCTGGATGGCTTCCAGCGAGGAAAGCGGCAACTCAAAAAGCGCAGCTTGCTGGCTGGGCGAGAGAGTGGTCGTGCTTGGACGCGCTGTGGCACCACGGGCAAGCGCAGAGCGAATGTCGGCGCCAGCCACGGCAACTGGGCGGCTGCGACTTCGAGCGTGACGCCCACCAGCCGCAGGCATGTGCGGACACAAGGGGATGAAGGATGTCACTGCGCAAATTGGACCACAATTATGGCTGCTGCGCGACGGCAGGATGCAAGGATGCACCGACGTTCTACAAGGACTTCAATCTTGTTAATTCTTTAATATATACATATCTTAATATGTATATATTTTATAATTATATTTCAATTTAATAAAAAACCATTTCATTCGCCAAAAAGGCTTGGCTTCCATTCTTCGAATTTCCAGAATGACTTCTGATGCACTCGGTCTTATATTATTTCCTTTTTCGCTTGCTGGATATAATTTTGTCCAGAGGTCTCAACCAACAGCTTTATTTGGTTGAATTTTCAGATGGACATCAGACCCCCCAATGGAAAGCAAGCAGATAAAACCAAAAGAACATGTTACTGTAAGGGGACCCAATGATAGAGAATAAGTGAAAAGCCGAAGGTAATGTTTTTTTTTTTAGGGGATGTCCAACTCAATTGACTAGGCTTCCTTCAGGAAGAGTCAATGGTTCGAAAAACGGAAACGCCGCCAATCTGAGTGAAACTGCGAAATTCCCAATTTCAGGGATGGGTGGTTGAAACGCAGGGATATCGAATGCACGCCTCCATGGTGAGGCCAAATGGGATCGGATGCATCTAGGTCGGCTGAATCAATCTCCAGGGCGGAGAAACGCGGTATGGTCAGGCACGGATGTCACGGCAGTGAAACGAGAACTAATCCAGGAGTGGCCCGGCAAGGAGGAGCATGCCAGGAAGCTGAGAACAATCTGATACCCCAACCAAAATGACAGCAAAAACAAAAAGTATAACTTAGGTGAGGGATGGGTGGGTTTTTTAAAGTTAAAACAGCATGCAAAACGCAAAACAAGATTGAAGTCCTTGAGCCAAAATGTTTCAGGGGAAACAATGATCTGAAAGTACCCCGTAAAACATAAACGAAACAAGTACGTTAAACGTTCTACAAGGACTTCAATCTTGTTAATTCTTTAATATATACATATCTTAATATGTATATATTTTATAATTATATTTCAATTTAATAAAAAACCATTTCATTCGCCAAAAAGGCTTGGCTTCCATTCTTCGAATTTCCAGAATGACTTCTGATGCACTCGGTCTTATATTATTTCCTTTTTCGCTTGCTGGATATAATTTTGTCCAGAGGTCTCAACCAACAGCTTTATTTGGTTGAATTTTCAGATGGACATCAGACCCCCATATAAACTATCTGGGAATTCAACTCGCCATTAATCCCCCAAATATAGAGTGAGGAGAATTCCAGCAAGCGAATCAGGATTATACAGTTGGAAGTGTCCAGGGGATAGAAGCATTTGACGGTACAAGCGTTGGAGTCCTACGGATGTTCCAAAGGTCTGGCAATGGGATTCGAATACGATCACTTAATTGGAAATTATGTGGTGGCTGTCCGATCTGGTCCCATCGGCTGAGATCGTCTGCAAGGATGTTGTCGGAACCTGCGATGTGATTAACGTCAATTTCCATACCCAGCATGGCTGATAACAAGCACAAACGTTCAAGAAAAATGGAAAGTGGGTATGTCATGCTCCAAAGTTTATTGCTACCAGATTCGGCACCTGTATTGTCGCTCAAGCTTTTCAGGCAAATAGGCATGCGATGAGCTGGAAAAAATCGTGCCGTCACAAATAGAAGGGCAATCTGAGCTAATGTCTCAAATGAAGAAATTGATCGTTGCATTTCTGGGTCAAGTTCCACCCCCAATTCAAGGAAATCGGAATGTGAATAAATCTCAGAAAACCAGTATGTTTTCCCTGCTGGCGAGGTCACAAAACCTCCAATTTCACAAGTTTTTCCAGAGGCACAAGCGTCGGCTGCGGCAGTGCCCCCCCAGTATTTTTTCGGTGTTAAAGGTTTCATGGGGGATAAACCGGATACCCATTGGATAAAGTGTTGAACAATCCTAAGGCTGGCTGGAGATAGTGTTCTCTTCGTTGAAGCTGGGTCTCGAATGCGAAGCCAAATACGTTTGTTCGAGAGATGAACCTTGGCAAGGTCGCTCTTTTGCTGTATGTTCTGATGGCGGACAGCTAGCAATTTGCCGCCGAGTGGTAATGCAGTGCCTTGGGGCCGAGAAATGATGTTGAGATTTTCATCCAAATGTGATGCAAAGGATCTCCAGTCGCCATTGTCGATACTATAGTGTGTTGCAGGAATTGAATATAAATCATGATACCAGTGACGAATCCAAATTCGCATGTAGGGCCAAAGCTGGGTAAGCCAGAGTGCTAACCCAATCAGTTTTTCCAAGTTTCGTTTGGATGTGCGAGAGCTTCGACCAATCGAACGCAAATATCCCAAAAATTTTGTGAGCTTGGCCATGGGGATTTCAATGAAACCAGAGCGAAAATGGATTTTCCAGCCAATCCATTGGATACTAAAAGCAAGTTCGCATTTGGACCATGAGACCGGGATGTTTGTGATTTGACAAATCAAACAGATCATTGTCGCCGAGAGGGGCATGCTAGTCATGGTCTGGTAGAACAAGAAGTCATCAACGTATAATAGGGCTATGTGAGCCCACCATACCAAAAAATGGAAAAGCCTCAGCATCCAGCCGCCGAGTCTGGACCACCACGCCGCCGAAAAAGTGGCCCCGAAAGGGGCCACTCTGTAAAAGAACAGCTGGCCCTGCAGCGTAAATCCAAGTAGTCCACATTCTTCATCTCGAATTACTATTCTTTTATGGGCTGACTTAATGTCGAGGGAAAAGGCCATATGATCACCTGAAAAATTTCGCAAAGGGAATGTGCACAGCACATCCTTGGCCGACGGCAATGTGCTCCGCTCAGGTATGTGGCAGCGGTCATTAAGGCCGCATATGGTATTGTCCAGGACTAACCTGGGTGCCCTGCCGTCCGAGTGTGCAAAGCCAAGTTTTCCGAGGGCAACCCCCAGGGGAAAGTGCTGTTGTGCATCCTCCAATGTTCCTTCAAATGGAAAAACCCAGCCCTTGTCGATCTCTTGTTGCACCAACTCACGGGTGAGGGCAATGTCGTCCTCTGCGCTCTGCCAGTTCGTCTGGTGAGCCGACAATGGTGGTTCTTCCCGGTCCTCTGAGTTGCTTAACGGAAAACAGTTGCTCAATGGAATGTCACGTTGGAAACCTGTGCCAACCCCCGCAATAAGTGAAGGGAAAAGTGCATGGTCCGGATCCTGCATCAAGGTGTTCAAGGAGTGCAGAATATTCAAGCACATGGGTTGGTGTGTCCGAACTTCCCAGTTGGGTGTCATGCCTGATGAAATCAAAAATTGTTCCAGATCTTGTCGAAAGGGAGCAAGGACCGCTTCTGAAAATGGGGGGTTGGAATGGTCTGCCATCGAAAAATATTGAAGCAATTGTTTGTCCAGCCTGGATTCCAATATGCGTGTCATCCATTTCTTGCGCAAGGGACCAAAAACATCCGAAGCTGTTCGAGCACCAAGACTCCAGTCTGGGTTGGAATGCAGGCCCCCCCCATCTTCCTGACCGAAAGGTGGGTCAAAAATATCTTTGCGTGGAGGAATCTGTGCTATATCATCCCATTTAAAATCTTTGGAGTGCTGGTTAACCAGAGGAGAAACCAGGTTGGCAAAAGCGTCTGCCAGTGCCGGTGGATAACATGCCGTTTGCCGGCTGAGAAATTCGCCTGATTCCGATCTTGTACCAACCAGTGATGTATGGCTCCCATACGGGTGGGAACATAGACAACCCAGTGTCGAAATTTGTTGCCAACTGCTTGCAAACATCCATTGTTTGTACCAGTTCTTGCCGTATTCACATGCGGAGATGACCGTGCACCATGCTGAGATCAGAACCAGAAAAGATTTAACGCACTCCTCCAACCAGCTCATGGCGGATGGGGGTTGCTCCAGGTGAGCGTGTCCCCCTGCCTGAAAAATTAATGTCAGACAGGTAATAGTTCTAAAAAGCATCATAAAAGATTCTTGGACTTGTAAAAGCTCCATGCTGTTAAGGCCCGGGACGCCGTCTAAAGCTTCAGGTGTTCGAAGTGCTTTAGGGCCTGGACGATGAAGTTTCAACCGTGAATAATGGGCACAAGAAGGGGAAGCCGCCCCATAAGCCACCTGTCCAGATGAACAAATTCGCAGCAATTGTTCGTAACTCTGGTCATTCAGGAGGTCCATACGCTTGTCCAGCAAAATGTCAAAAGACAGTACATTGCCCTGTTGGGCCAAAATGGCCGCACTCAGTGAGCGTGTTGCTCCCGAGCAAATATCCAGAAACAGTCGAGCCTCGCCTTGGGCGAAGTCAGGCAGTGAAGGTGCTGATATGGTTGGTGACACTGGTGATACCTGTGAAACTGAAGTGACATCAGTTGGCTGCTCCGACAGGGTTGACTCCTTGGGAGTCCTTTGAAGTGAAACTGGTTCCTGTGACGTGGGAATAGGATCTACCATATCATCTGTTGTAACTGGCTGCATTAGTCAGTGGGTCGTATTCTGATGCTGAAGGGCACCGTGGTCCAAACCGCACGCATGGCCGTTAACTGGGTATGCACATTGGTGCTGGAATTTGCATGAATCTCCCAGCGAACAGCCTCCTGTTTGGTATCGCATGCATAACTGTTTCCACTGACCGTCTTTGGTTTTGACATCAGTCAACCATTGAACCTTTCCTTTGCCCTTCGATTTACCCTTGCCCTTCGAGGGCTTGCCTTTGCCCTTGCCTTTCGTAAAGCTTGAGGAGCTGGGTGTTGATGTCATGGATGGAGCCTTCACTGGACGAGGGCGAAGTTGAAGAAGGCCTGGAAGGTCATGGCGTATATGGGTGAATTCATGTAAGCAATTATCCATATCCCAACCACGCTCAGACATCAGGTCTGAAATGGAAACCCAAATCTGCCTGTCTGCCGCTTGCGCCTCTGTAATCGATGCACAGCGCAACATGGTATCTGGGTCCACCCTTTGTGTAAGGAAACTCAAAAACTTCGCTGAATAGGCTTTGAGGTTCGCTAGGTGGGCGCCTCCACACATTGCAACTGCCGTATCATGTACTGCCAGTAAGTTACGGACTGCATTCACCCCAAAGCCAGCATTTGAAATGTCAATAGAAGGGGGCTCGTCCACCAACAAGCTGTGCAGTGTGGCCACTTCAAGTTTCGGCATCTTTGCCTGCCTTTGAGAAGTGATTTCATCTGATTTTGCCAAAGTAAGTCGATATTTCCAGGGGATCCACGACCACTGTTTCTTTGAGAGCTGATGGTGTGTAAGGCTCAGTAAACGCGTACTTGGCATGGTATCATGATTGAGGAGCTCTGAGGGATAACTTGCCAAAAATTTGGCCTTCATCTGTTCAATCACTGCTGTGTCCAACTTCGGTGGGAAGCTTTCTGCCCACGTGCTTGCTGAGGCCGATGCATCGGAAGTGGCCGTTCCACCAACAGGTGTTTGATTTGCAGGTGCAGGTTGGGTCAAGTCATGACACATTCGGAACGCAGCCCTAAGTGAGGCTTTCTGGAGCAACGTTGGCTCTTCACTGAAAAACTCAGGCCATAGCTTGTCAAACGCTTCTAGATCCAACGCAGAGAACGCAAAGGACTGAACTGTCCAACCTGCTGAAATCAGCTGGGATGCTGTAGCAGGATCAACGCCACACGCTGACATCACCTCTTCCAAATTTTTGGAAGTCATGACGCACGCAAGAAAACGCTGTCCAGGTGGACACTAAATGAAGAAGCTGTCAATAAAACGAAATTAAATTTGATCATGTGGTACATCCTGGTGCACTGCAATTGAGGTCCGGGCTGAACTGAGATATGGTCCTGAGGGATGTCATGGTATGGCTGACATGTGTTTTTTTAAAAAAATCATTTTTTTTTTGAAAATGGCTGCGGACGAGCATATAAATAAAAATGGCTATGGGATGTATGCGGATGAGTGACATGTATGGTGGCTTCGGCCATGGAAAATGCTGATGCTCAACCTCCTGCAGGAGATTGTTCCAATTGACGCAATGATCAAACGCTGAAGAAATGATGAGCGCATCTGCCTTTTTTGTCTTAAGCTATGCTGTTGGATGCAACTCAAACAATTTGGACTGCTTTCCAAATTTTCTTGCAACCTGCATGTTGGCAAAAGGCCACGGGTGGTTGCAAGTCCTCAAGGAAATCGGTTTCTGAATGGAGCATCCTGGCGCCACATGCTGCTCTCCAGTAATGGTTTCTGTTGAAAGGTCTGGACTCAGTATTGTCCGTTGTCGCAACCATGGCATGGGTAACTTTCCGATGCCTTGCAAACACTGCTTCGTCAACCTGACCCTCGTCGGGTACCACTGTTTTGGTGTGTGCCATAGGCTCCAATGCCTCTGAACTGGAACTGTCACCCTGGCTGCTGATGCTCGAAGAGTCGTTGTCTGAGTCCAGCTGTTCGACCTCCGGTTCAGGCAGGATTTCATGAGGATCTTCAGGCTTAGAAAAGGGAAGCCATTGAAACGAATATTCTGGTGCCGTCTTCTGGAACCGTTCCAAAGTGACCGTTGGTTCCGTCAGAGGAAATTGTCCTCCCCTGTGTTGAGCTGTCTTGGGCCGCCACCCTTTGTGTATCTCCATGATAATGGTTGATTGGTACCGTAAGGAACCCCAAACGCTGTCTCTGCCATAAAGATTCAGTGAATGCTTGGGATCCTGGTGGTGACCCTGCAGCAATCGGTCTGAGTCGCTGACCAGGTTGCCCAACTGTGGGCCAAAACTCAAAAGAGTAGCCTTCATTGAATGTAGAGTGTATGTTTGTTGCAGGTGAGCCAGTGGATGTTGATCCTGAAATTTCTTCCATGGTGTCAACAGCATTTCACGAAAAATTCGTGTTGTCTCCGCATAATTCAGTGGTTCGAGCTCTTGAAATGTTCCATCTGGCTCCATGGACGGGATCGGAAAGTCCACCTTGGACTGTGGGACCTGCAATGCTGTCATCACCTGGTCCCAAGTTTGTAAAAACTTAAACAGCCACGTGTATGTCCCTTTGCTGCAAAGTCCCGCCGCCTGTGCCCCGAAAGGGTGTCCTGCCGCCATTGTCTTTGATCTCCATACCAAGCCACGGAGTTCCTGAAAATTGAAGACCAATGAACTAATGTTCAACCTCTGTGCATCAGCAAATCGAAGACCTGCCCAGGTAATTAGAAGGAAGGAGCCAAGCATCATCACTTCGTATGTAGTGGAAGCCCCTTGTAAGATTCTACGTTCCCATTGGAAAATCAACCATAGCGGGAGAGGAGGTGCCTCTCGACGGTCTTTGCTCAGTTTTGTTTTCAAGACGCTGTCGACCAACGGAGAAAAACAAATCATCAAATGAGAAACTCCTGCAATTTTTTGCCACCAACGCAATGCTTTGATTGTAAAGTTTCCTGAACACACATCTCTGTCAGTCTCACATGACTTCGATAACTTCATGACGGTCAGCACGTCTGCAAGCTGAGATTCTGACAAGGTATGCATGTCCAATCCAAGTTGTGCAGTAACCCGTGCAAACTTCTGGACCGCTTGTAAATAGCGGAATGATGTCGTGGCAGCATAATTGTTCAAAAGTCTCTTGCGATGTTCATCGGCATATGGTGAGGATTGCAGTGATACATATACTGCAGATGAATTGCCAAAAAGCTGCAATAAGCTGGTGAACAATTCAACCAAAAAAGGATTGTCACTGGCCAGCTTTGATCGAGTCAATTGAATCGATGTTGAGCTCCGCACCAGCTGGGGCTTAGCAACGGCTACATGACCCTTGTTCACTGGAGGGCGAGGCAATGCTTTCTCTGTACTAGGA
This sequence comes from Cladocopium goreaui, assembly GCA_947184155.2. NCBI lineage: Eukaryota > Dinophyceae > Suessiales > Symbiodiniaceae > Cladocopium > Cladocopium goreaui. The sequence continues at coordinate 56,778 of CAMXCT020002759.1, read as the reverse complement.
CACAACGCCGGAAAAACCCTTGTGGGTACTGAAGGCTCCGACAACCTGGATGGTGGTGAACTCATGGTCAAACTGGCCGGGTGATACTCTGTGCGATGGGTTCTAAGGTATGGTGAACTGACATGTGAAACATGATGAACCAAATTGCCTCGAATTGGTTGATACGCTGGTGTTGATCTGGGCTCTGCAACTGAGATGGCCGCCAAAGTCAATCTGGGACCTGCTGGAACTGACTGGGGTGCCGCTGTAATTGGAATTGGAGATACCTGCAAACTAGCCTGGAGTCGAGGTTGGACTGGCATATCCGGACGACTCAAAGGGCATGTCTTAGGTGTGGGTTGCATCAGCTGTATTGACTCTGAATCACAAATGAGGTCCCAACCGTCTTCAATCGGAAGATCCATCAGCTACTGAAGGTGTATCGATGACTCGAAACCGAACTGCACAACGAAAAATGCGATGGGAGCACCAGCTAAAACGCCAAATATCCCTGGGCAGTGTTCTATCTTCTGAATTTTGATCGTACAAGTATGAGACGATGAGTGTGCACAATTCTAACCTGAAATGCGATGCAAAGATCTCTGTCCAGTCTGGGTTCCGGCGACGCAATGCCAGCATGGCAAGCCCCGGCTATCCGGGATGTAAAAGGTCCTGTCAATGACCTAAAAGCAAGTGAAGTGAGAAAAAACCGTTTAAAATGACGCAACCCACACCATGACAGTGAAACTGAAAAATGAATCCTGCAGTTTGTTGACGCACTTAGACACCATTTGTTGCCCTTGTTTTCTTTTTTTAAGTTAAAACAGCATGTAAAACGCAAAACAAGATTGAAGTCCTTGAGCCAAAATGTTTCAGGGGAAACAATGATCTGAAAGTACCCCGTAAAACATAAACGAAACAAGTACGTTAAACAAAATGATCGAATGAACAGCAGTACACATGCGTGCGGTGAATATACACTGGACAACAGGTTCACTGGTAGATCCAAATGCGTACATGGCTACAGCTGTTGAAACAATCTTACTACTAACAAAGCAGGAGGTACAAACATGAAGCAGCATCGCGTTTCGAATCTTGGAAAGGAATCCATGTTCTACATATTCTTTGAGGCTCTTTTTCACTTGGCACCGCAAAAAAAACTCCGAAGAGGTACAGCTTCGCGTCATTGTTCGAGGCACGAAAGTGCAAGGTCAAGTGGCGAACTTGTCCCACGTGACCGGGCCCGGTCGCGTTTTGCGAGCGACAGGCCGTGGCAAGGAGCGAACAGACAGGATGGGCCAAAGCCATGTTGTTGCATATGGCAACTGAGCTGCAACCAAGCGATGTTCAGGCCAACGCTGTTGAAACGTAGCAAGATCTGGCGCCTGCTGCGCTGCATCAAATTCGACAATGGCATAAACATAGGGCCCGCAGGCAAGCCATGCAGGTCCCGGCTTTAGGCGCTGCCCACGCACTTCAACAACCTTCTCCCCACTCACGATCATGTCAAGCCACCGCTTCTTCAACAAAAGCACCCGGTCGCCAGGAGCCGGCCACGGGGCATCCAGCAGCGGCAGCTGTTGCGAAGGCATGGCTCATGTACGCTCGCTTGAGAAAACACTGCTGGACAGAAACAACTTTATGGCTTCTGACATGGACCAAACACACCCGCAACCACCCTCAACAACAGCCCGTAAGCAAAAAACATGTAAATGAGGCAAGCATATAAGAAACAAGCCTCAACCGAGACCCGCCTCCAGAAGCAATGTTCCCAGGACATTGGACGCCTGGCCAAGGCCTCAACCACTACAAACAGATTTGCTGGCAGGATCAAATGTCGAAAGCCTCTGGCAGTCAAGCCTTGGCAGTAGTGCTTGCACGGTTGTAGATGCAATGATGCAGCCGCGAGAAGTCTGAAGCAAAAAGGATGGGCACTATCTAACAGCGCCATGCCATGAAACCCACAACCACTTGAATTCCATCTGAGCCTGCTCCGTCATCTAAGCCTCGCACCAAAAGGTACAGTCAGCGCCAAGGTTTGATGCGTACTTACACAATGAATATGTGGCTTCCCCGCGCCTGTCAAGAAAGAAAGCAGAACAGCCCCGAGGCACCACGCTGGGTGCATGGCTCAATCGCAGAAACAGCTACGAAAGTGCAGGTGACTTAAGCTCTCCGGGCAATACGTTTGGACGCAAAACCATCCAGTTCAAAACACAGCAAAAGCAAATACAATCACACACGATTTTGCGGAACGGAAGCTGTATCTCTAAGGCGTAGAGCCAATTGACTCCTTCAATTGACTTTCTTATGTCCTCCTGTGTGTCGAAACGTGCCCCTCCATGGCAGTGCCTCCGGGTACCGGCCAACCACTCGGCGTTTCAGCTTCAAAGCAAGTGAGGACGACGCCAAGATTCCGCCACTGCGCGTACATGAGAAAATAGGATCCGTACGAACCAATTGCTGGAATTGCAGTCCACCCAACAGAAAAGGCTGGATGCACCGGCCCTGTTTGAATCTCGGGGCACCATACGCAGGAAAATAGAAGGTTGTTGAGCCACAAAATTGCATCGTCGTATTCTGGCGCCCCGCCGAGATCATGATTGTAGACTGGAAGCCATGCGTGCAGAGGGCACGCAATGTCGTCCTCACAACAGAGCACGGCATGGACAGACAGGGACAAGCCTATATGGCGATACACCGCTTGATGCCATGAGTTAATTGTCAAGGGTACAAGGAGCGACATCGTGTAAAGAGGATTTCAACTTGGTTGCTGCTTATCGTCTCCGTGTGAAAACACACATATAGAACACAACGAGATCGACGCAGACAACAAAAAGAAATCGTTGAAAGAGGATTTCGACTTGGTTGCTGCTCATCGTATCCGTGAAAAACACACACAGATACAACACAACAAGATCGACGCAGACAACAAGTCCCGCGGGCCTGCTGCAAAAACCGTTCAAAGGCACCGGGACGTTGCGGGACCAGACGCAATCCGGCCACCACTAGTCTCCAAAGGCGATGGTCTCCAATATCATTTCGACGATGCTCTGCATAGCCACCATCAGGCCGAACCCATTTGAAGTCAGGCTCGAGAAGGCACAAATCAAAAGACACATTTGGTCGATGGTGGAAACTCATGCATGGAATGTTGACACCTGCGTCCAGGATCGGGCCCAACTTCGCCAGCAATTCTTGTTGGACTGTACGTACGTAAGTGCGGAACGCATCCACAGAGATATCGGCAAAATGCGCCGAAGCACACAGTAGCAGCGCAGCGCCCAAGGGCAACAGATCCAAGAGGTGAAAGAGCACCACGGACGAGGGAAGCTGCACCAGTGCCATGACTCTCCGCTATCGAAAGTAGCAATCTTTGAGCCAAATAGAATCGGACCTGCGCAAGACAGGTGTACCAAGAAAGTGAAAGAAGAAAGCATGATGTCACACTGTGACCCCCGCACCATGTGGAACCAGCAGCAAAACAACGTTACACTGGCAGCCAGGCACAGTCGAAAGAAACAAAAAGGTGGCAACCATGGAAGATGAATTTTACATCCTGCAGAAAATGTTCGCCAGTGAAACGGATACATGTGGACTACGGTCTGCGTGAGACCGGAAAATGATTACCCCCGTGCAAAGCGACGCTCAGCACCGGGCAGGCAAAATCGACATAGCACTCGATTTGTAAGAATTTGTGCCAAAGAGCAAGGGCCTCCCATGAGATGGAACCGGACCAAAAGGCACGAAGATAACTGGTCACATGGTCAACCTTGACAAAGTGGTCCAGGCTTGAGAAAAAGATCAGGTCGTAGACCAGTGTTCCATGTGTGCGCTCCGCAGTGCGTGGATGCGCTTGTAGCAAACCCTGAAGTACATGCAAGGAATGTTTGCTGACACTGGGGTCTCCAAGTCCACGAAGGAATGCGAGAAGAAGGACAAGGAAGGGACCTGTGGAAAGACATGTATGAGGTAGCGCCGAAAAACAGCATAGGAGTTGACACAGACCTGGTTATACTCTGCACAACATGCCCGCGCCTCCTGTCGCACGCTGGGCATCGCGGACACGACGCGGAGGTCGACCACGTTGCTGCAGTGCGCCTGGAACTGGAGCTGCGATAGGGCCAGCATGCTGCAAGGGTTGCGGCCAAAGGCGAGCAAGGAAGACACCAACATCTTCATCATCAGACGTGATGTCAGTCCAACGTCGCGCCATGGCCAGCTTTAATGGAAATGTGGAATCGGATAGCACGAGCCTAAGCCAAAAAATGCGCAGCACACGCTGCATCCAATGCGACGTCGTAGAACACAGCAGCCGAAAATTCGCAGCATGTGTGATCATGGAAATGAACCACTTCCAAGCACTGCAATGACACAGAAAACAAGCAACGTGACCACCTGCAAACACTAAGCCATCCCTATCGATCGAACCACTTTTACTCCGACGCGTTTGGGCGACGCTCAGCACCGGGCAGGCAAAATCGACATAGCACTCGATTTGTAAGAATTTGTGCCCCGATCGATCGAACCACTTTTACTCCGACGCGTTTGGGCTCCCGTGGAAACTGACCGGGCTTCTGCAGAGCTACCTCCAATTGAAGGTTTCATACAGACATCAGAAACCAAGTGTTGGCAAAAAATTGCAGTGTTGGCAAAAAATTGCAGCATGTGTGATCATAGACCAAACCAGTCTTCTGCAGAGCTACCTCAGATCGAAGGTTGCATACAGACATCAGAAACAAAGTGTTGGCGAAAAATTGCATGTATCCCTGCAGGCACAGTGGAACTGACAAAACAACCTTTGGCAACAACTGAGAATGCCCCAGCCTGAACATCCTCCCACATATATAGACAAAGTCGTAGAAGCTCGTCCTGCACACGAAATTGCATCACGAGTCAAGCAACATCAGGGAGTAGTGAGTGAATGCGACGGGAACATGAATGAGAAGCTTTTACAGGACAGCGCTGCAGCAACACAAACCACGCGCAATCCACAATGGCAGTGGCTGGCAGGAGCAGGGGTCCGGTGGAACTGACCAGTCTTCTGCAGAGCTATACCTCAAATCGAAGGTTCCATACAGACATCAGAAACAAAGTGTTGGCAAAAAATTGCATGTATCCCTGCAGGCACAGTGACGGCCAGGGACGGTTTCGCAGAGTTTGTCAAACAAGTCTGTTGGGGCACAAGCATACAACAACAACTCGCGAAACAAAGGTCTGAGATTGACACAGACTGGAAGACGGATATGAACCTGCCAGCGAGAAGCAAATTGGAATAGCACTGAGGCAGCTTCATCACGACATTCGACCATTGACTCCTGAATCAAAGAAAGCAACAGCTGTTGAAACAATCTTACCACTAACAAAGCAGGAGGTACAAACATGAAGCAGCAACGCGTTTCGAATCTTGGAAATGAATCCACGTTGTACATATTCCTTGGGGCTCTTTTTCACTTGGCACGGCAAACATTTCTGCTTGCACCTATCGCCTCGTCAAAAACCATGTTGTCAAATGAAAATGAGGCCGCTGGTCAGCTGGCTGCTTTCAGGGAGGGCCGTGCCAGGGAAGATTCTCGTCGTCCGACTCAGCCTCACGGAACATCACGGCCTCCTCGAGGAGCTCGAAGATGAAGCCGCTCTTGGCCACTTGAAGCGCCGTCCGCTGCACTTCTATGACGGTGCCGTCCGTCCCGTCGTTGAAGCGCTCTGGTTCCAAAGTCTGCCATGCGCGCCAGGTTGTCGGCGCGGGCCCAATCGCAAGCACCACCTCGACAGCTCCGCCGAAGGTAGACTCAAACCAGAGCTCCGTGGCTTCGGCGAGCGACGTCACGGCTACCCACCTGACGTGCCGCCGGTCCCAGGGCGTGCTTGAGCGAAAGTGCTCGACGCGGACACGTCGTTGTTCGACGGGCGGCAACGCGTCTGTGGTCCGGTCGAAGGCGAGCAACGGCATGGCCGCAGCGAGCCAGAGCAGCTGCAGATGGTGCCCCAGAAGCCGGACTCCAGTGAGCGTTGGCGTCGGGAGCGGCTGCACGTCGTAGACGGCCAACTCATCAAGAAGGCGTCGCCGCGCCTGCAAGGTGTGGGCCCATGTGGCGCAGCGCGCCAGGCGCCACAGGGGCCACCAGCCAAGGAAATCTTCAATCAGCGCGAGCGCAACGAAGGCATCGCGCAGCGTTGCCATGGGCACGTGCTCGTATGAAGATCCGGCGTTTGAGAAGTTGCACTCTGTCACTCACAGCTGCAGAAGACATTCCATCACAACTCGTATATTTAATCTACATGCAGAATGTCAATGTGAACGAAGTGTAAAGCAAAAAGGATGGGCACTACCTAACAGTGCCATGACATGAAACCCACAACCACTTGAATTCCATCTAGGCCTGCTCCGTCATCTAAGCCTCGCACCAAAAGGTACAGTCAGCGCCAAGGTTTGATGCGTACTTACACAATGAATATGTGGCTTCCCCGCGCCTGTCAAGAAAGAAAGCAGAACAGCCCCGAGGCACCGCGCTGGGTGCGTGGCTCGATCGCAGAAACAGCTACGAAAGCGCAGGTGACTTAAGCTCTCCGAGCAATTCGCTTGGACGCAAAACCGTCCAGTTCAAAACACAGCAAAAGCAAATACAGTCACACACGATTTTGCGGAATGGAAGCTGTATCTGTAAGGCGTAGAGCCAAAACTACTACTACTGCTGCTACTACTACTACGACTACTACTACTACTACTCTACTACTACTACAACTACTACTACTCTAACTACTACTACTACTACGACTACTACTACTACTACTACTACTACTACTACTACTACTACTACGACTACTACGACCCAACATAGCCCCAAGAGGTCCAACATATGCCCAACATAGGCCAACATAGGCCCAGCAGAGGCCCGCCAGAGCCACATGCACAGGGCGCGGTGCCTAGAAATACCAGTACATCCACATCTGCCTGCCCAACATAGGCCCAACATAGAGCAAAGATACGCCCAACATAGCGCCAACATGGGCCAACATAGGCCCAAAATATGCCCAACATAGGCCAACATAGGCCCAGCAGAGGCCCCCAAGGTCCCCCCCCCTTAAGCCCCCCTTAACCCCCCCTTAAGGTCCCCCCCCCTTAAGCACCCCCTTAAGGTCCCCCCCTACTACTACTACTACTACTGCTACTACTACTACTACTACTACGACTACTACGACCCAACATAGCCCCAAGAGGTCCAACATATGCCCAACATAGGCCAACATAGGCCCAGCAGAGGCCCGCCAGAGCCACATGCACAGGGCGCGGTGCCTAGAAATACCAGTACATCCACATCTCCCTGCCCAACATAGGCCCAACATAGAGCAAAGATACGCCCAACATAGCGCCAACATGGGCCAACATAGGCCCAAAATATGCCCAACATAGGCCAACATAGGCCCAGCAGAGGCCCCCAAGGTCCCCCCCCCTTAAGCCCCCCTTAACCCCCCCCTTAAGGTCCCCCCCCCTTAAGCCCCCCCTTAAGGTCCCCCCTACTACTACTACTACTACTACGACTACTACGACTACTACGACCCAACATAGCCCCAAGAGGTCCAACATATGCCCAACATAGGCCAACATAGGCCCAGCAGAGGCCCGCCAGAGCCACATGCACAGGGCGCGGTGCCTAGAAATACCAGTACATCCACATCTGCCTGCCCAACATAGGCCCAACATAGAGCAAAGATACGCCCAACATAGCGCCAACATGGGCCAACATAGGCCCAAAATATGCCCAACATAGGCCAACATAGGCCCAGCAGAGGCCCCCAAGGTCCTCCCCCTTAAGCCCCCTTAAGCCCCCTTTAACCCCCCGCTTAAGGTCCCCCCGCCTTAAGCCCCCCCTTAAGGTCCCCCCCTACTACTACTACTACTACGACTACTACGACTACTACGAGCCAACATAGCCCCAAGAGGTCCAACATATGCCCAACATAGGCCAACATAGGCCCAGCAGAGGCCCGCCAGAGCCACATGCACAGGGCGCGGTGCCTAGAAATACCAGTACATCCACATCTGCCTGCCCAACATAGGCCCAACATAGAGCAAAGATACGCCCGACATAGCGCCAACATGGGCCAACATAGGCCCAAAATATGCCCAACATAGGCCAACATAGGCCCAGCAGAGGCCCCTTAACCCGCCCCCTTAACCCCCCGTAGGTCCCCACCCCCCCCTTTAGCCCCCTTAGGATACCCCCCCTTAAGCCCCCCCTTAAGGTACCCCCCCCTTAAAACCCCCCCCTAAGTAAGTAAGCCCCCCTTAAGCCCCCCCCTAACCCCCCCCCCGTAAGCCCCCCCCCCCTTTAAGCTCCCTTAACGATCCCCCCCCCTTAACGCTCCCCTTAAGCCCCCCCTTGAGCCCCCCTTAAGCCCCCCTTAAGCTCCCCTTAGCCCTCCCTTAAGCCCCCATTACGCCCTCCCTTAGTCCCTTAGCCCCCCTTAATCCCCCCTTCAGAGCCCCCCTTAAAGAGCCCCCCCGTTAGCCTCCCCTTAAGCCGCCCTTAGCCCCCCCTTCGAAGCCCCCCCTTAAGCAAGCCCCACCCCCCCTTAAGCCCCCCCTTAAGGTCCCCCTTAAGCCCCCCCTTCGTACGAAGGGGGTGGGCCCGGTATGCCAGCAGATTCCGTAAGAAGGCTCGAGATGCAAAACTTCCGTTTTATTACAGTCTTGTCGCCAAACACTAAAGTCTTTGACCGCTGAATGTCTTGTTGGCGTTCGTTTGGGGGCTGCTGAATTTCTTGAATCCTGTCTGCGTGGACTGATTGTTTTGGTTGCTTGCATTTGGTAACAGGTGGCTATTTGTTTTGGACAGATGTCGTTGAGACACTTCCTAGATGGGAACAGCGAAAAGCCAAGACGGTCAACAAAAAGGAACATTGGCCCTTGTAAAGCGTAAAGTTGCAACGGCCCTCTCAATGGTGAAACCTGTTAAAAAAAAATAGACATTCATGTGCATTTGCTCCAATTTCAGCCGTCGAGGCTTGCATCGAAAATTCTCCCTCATCCTTACATTTCTTGTTTTGTTGCAATTTCTAAAGCCTCGAGGCTGCCTCGAAGCCTGCTTGGAAGCCTGCCGCCAGGCTCATCCTGAAAGATTCTTTGTTTTTCTCCAAGTTCGCATGGTCGAGAACCGGAGTTGCAACAGAGGATGTTGAGCTTTGTTGCTTCTTACACCCTCTGACCTGTCCACTGGTGTTTTTGTTGTGGTTCTTTGTTTTGCTTCTTGTTAGGGGCCATTCTCGTCATGACACACAAAATGTCATCATGCATTAATCCTCATTGCTGATAGCGATCCCACTTCTTGGTATTTTTTGGTTATTTTGTTTTTGCTTTATTTGTTGTTTTTTGTTGCCAGTACTTTTGTGGCTATCGACAAATTGAAGCCGCGCACGATAATTGAAATTCATCTTTTGCTACGATCAAACGGATCTGGCGGAAGCCATGAAGGCGTTGGACGGAAAAAAGGAGTTGCAACAGAGGATGCAAATGCCTTTTTCCCGTCTTGCAGAAAGCGCGCTGTTTTGCGCTAACTTTACTGTCGCCCCTGCGGGTTTGATTTGCTTGGCATGTGCAACACTTCTGGCAGTCATGGTGTGAAAACTGAGCGTTTAGAGCTGATTTTGGTGGCAGGTGCGGTATTTACGGTGTGTGACACTGAACCCACAGAGGGTGAGCGCCGCTGTCGGGGAGCAACGTGAGCATCGGCCAGCAAAGCGGTTGGAATGTCATCCATGACAGATGTTCAAGTGCTTTTAATGTTTTTGTTTTTGGATTCGAAAATGGCCAAGCAACAGCTCCAAAAATGGGAGTTGAAATTTGTCACAGAACTGGAGCCATTGGAAGGGGCCTCCCCAGTACCTCCCTGAAGCCATGTGGTGACAGCCCGAGTCAAAGCTGCGTCTTACACCTGAGGTCCTAGCTACATTTGCATCACATGGTCGAGATCATCGCCTCACTGCCCTCCCTCGCAACCACAGTCATGCAATGGTCATAAACAACTTGCCAAATTTGTCTTGAATGGAAGTTAGCGAGATAGTCAATTTCGTCTGCAGCCACAACGTGCGCCTCGGTCCTTTAAAGTCTGACAGCTACTGTGACAGCGATGACAAAACACAGCCTGTACAACTTCTCGTCAAACAAAGAAGCGGATCTCAAAGCGTAGACAGGCTTGCGAAGCCCCGCAAAGCTTTGCACATGATTCAAAACATTGCAATCATCCGAACCCTCTCCTCTCCCGGCCCAATAACCCAAGCGGAATCCAACCGAAACAACAATCACAAGGCGCAATGCAAATCGTAGCCCAAGACAAACAAGCGGCTGACATGGGCTTAGAATACGCTAAAAATGCTTCATTTTTTGTGGACGGCGCCAATTGGCTTTCGCCTGGTCACCACACTTTGAGGCTTACCTGCGGACCAGCGGGGAATCGAACCGCCACCGGTAGTATGTCCGCGACGTCAAGAACGTCGCCCTACCAACTACTCCACAGGGACGCCTATGCTAAAAATGCTTCATTGTCACAAAAGCAAGGTACTTGTCCAACATTGCCGCATGGGGGGGCAGGGGGCATTCTACGCCTCTACGCTTTCCTAACACTATTGCTGCCCCTCCAACCCAACTCACAGCAAACAGAAAGTGAAATACGCGCAGCGCTGTAGAATGCAGTGAAACGCGCACGGCGCTGTGAAACGCAGTGAAACGCACAGTGAAACACAGCACGAAACGCGGTAATTTACGACGTTTCGTGCTTGCGGGAAGAAAAAAGCTAGGACTTTTTTGAATGCAGCAGCCCTTGCTTCTACTTAAAACGCAAAACATTGTAAATTACAACGTTTCGCGCTGTGTTTCACTGTGTGTTTCACTGCGTTACACAGCGCCGTGCGCGTTTCACTGTGCGTTTCACAGCGCCGCGCGTATTTCACTGCAGCCCAGAGTCTGCCGTGGCAAGTTTCCAATCAGCAACGCTATAAGATCTTCTTCTGGTCCTGTAAATCTTCAACGCGTCTGGCTTGGAAAGAAAAGCTTGCAAACGATTGACTACAAGTCTTCTAGCCCAACACTACGAGACACTGCTACGAGATGGTCTAAGATGCAGATGCCTGATAATCACGAGTAACAGCAACTCCGTTTTGAGCAGTCGGGCAAGCTGCCAAAACCAGGCCCACCAGCTGGGGCCTCCCCAGTGCAGGAACGCCGCAGCAGAATGCTATTTATGTGTCCTGAATTGCACTAAGCGAGACACACTTTGCCAACAGAGGGTTCACCCCAGAATTCAAAAACTTGCGCTTGCAAATTATCAAATTCCGCTTTCGAATGCCAAGCAATACCTTCAAAAAAACACACAAGGCGGCCTCCGTTTTGGGAGTCGTTTCTTGACCCCAAAATGGGGGCAATCGCCACGCCTCATTTACTTTTGCAATAACAACGGCGCCGCCTCCCATTTTGGGAGTCGCTTTCCGGCTCCCAAAATGGGAGCTAATTTTGAATCGTTTTTTTCGTATTTCAATATAGACGTTGAAACGAAAACTTCTGGCCCCACACTCAAATTAAAAACCGAGCCATTCATCCTTTCAAAGTTTCAGAACATGCAACCAAACATTCTTCCACAAGAGTCCAATCTTCTCACCAAAAAGACAGACTGTGCAGGAACGCCGCAGCAGAATGCTATTTATGTGTCCTAAATTGCACTAAGCGAGACACACTTTGCCAACAGAGGGTTCAACCCAGAATTTACAAACTTGCGCTTGCAAATTATCAAATTCCGCTTTCGAATGCCAAGCAATACCTTCAAAAAAACACACAATGCGGCCTCCGTTTTGGGAGTCGTTTCTTGACCCCAAAATGGGGGCAATCGCCACGCCTCATTTACTTTTGCAATAACAACGGCGCCGACTCCCATTTTGGGAGTCGCTTTCCGGCTCCCAAAATCGGCTCCCAAAATGGGAGCTAATTTTGAATCGTTTTTTTCGTATTTCAATATAGACGTTGAAACGAAAACTTCTGGACCCACACTCAAATTAAAAACCGAGCCATTCATCCTTTCAAAGTTTCAGAACTTGCAACCAAACATTCTTCCACAAGAGTCCAATCTTCTCACCAAAAAGACAGACTGGGGAGGCCCCTTCCAATGGCTCCAGTTCTGTGACAAATTTCAACTCCCATTTTTGGAGCTGTTGCTTGGCCATTTTCGAATCCAAAACAAAAACATTAAAAGCACTTGAACATCTGTCATGGATGACATTCCAACCGCTTTGCTGGCCGATGCTCACGTTGCTCCCTTCCCCTCATCGTGCAATGTTGTGGTACGCCGCAGAATGCGGACAACGACTATTTGAGTCTAGCAAAGTTCATGCGCCTCGGTCCTTTAAAGTCTGACAGCTACAGTGACAGCGATGACAAAACACAGCCTGTACAACTTCTCGTCAAACAAAGAAGCGGATCTCAAAGCGTAGACAGGCTTGCGAAGCCCCGCAAAGCTTTAGCACATGATTCAAAACATTGCAATCATCCGAACCCTCTCCTCTCCCGGCCCAATAACCAAAGCGAATCCAACCGAAACAACAATCACAAGGCGCAATGCAAATCGTAGCCCAAGACAAACAAGCGGCTGGCATGGGCTTAGAATACGCTAAAAATGCTTCATTTTTTTTGTGGACGGCGCCAATTGGCTTTCGCCTGGTCACCACACTTTGAGGCTTACCTGCGGACCAGCGGGGAATCGAACCGCCACCGGTAGTCTGTCCGCGACGTCAAGACAATCGCCCTACCAACTACTCCACAGGGACGCCTACGCTAATAATCCTTCATTGTCACAAAAGCAAGGTACTTGTCCAACATTGCCGAATGGGGGGGCAGAGGGCATTCTACGCCTCTACGCTTTCCTAACACTATTGCTGCCCAGCAAACAGAAAATGAAATACGCGCAGCGCTGTAGAATGCAGTGAAACGCGCACGGCGCTGTGAAACGCAGTGAAACGCACAGTGAAACACAGCACGAAACACGGTAATTTACGACGTTTCGTGCTTGCGGGAAGAAAAAAAGCTAGGACTTTTTTCAATGCAGCAGCCCTTGCTTCTACTTAAAACGCAAACCATTGTAAATTACAACGTTTCGCGCTGTGTTTCACTGTGTGTTTCACTGTGCGTTTCACTGCGTTACACAGCGCCGTGCGCGTTTCACTGTGCGTTTCACTGCGTTTCACAGCGCCGCGCGTATTTCACTGCAGCCCAAAGTCTGCCGTGGCAATTCCCATCAGCAACGCTGTAAAATCTTCTTCTGGTCCTGTAAATCTTCACCGCTTCTGGCGAGAACAACCCGAGCTTGGAAAGAAAAGCTTGCAAACGATTGACTACAAGTCTTCGAGCCCAACTACGAGACACTGCTACGAGATGGTCTAAGATGCAGATGCCTGATAATCACGAGCAACAGCAACTCCGTTTTTAGCAGTCAGGCAAGCTGCCAAAACCAGGTCCACCAGCTGGGGCCTCCCCAGTAGTGAGCCGGGAACTGGTAGAGGACTCTACTCGTAAACTTGTCTCAGTTTATCTTCCAACGAGAGAACATATGACGATGGTTCATTTGCTCGTTTAATTGGTCAACAAATTGGTGTAAGTCTTTCGGTACATGCCAGAGCTGCAGGAAGTTTTTTGTGGGAAGGCAAGTCCAGCGGACATAGCGTCCCACTGTCAAGGTCCCTTTCTCGCAGCCATGTTTTGACCACTTTTTTGGACCCTGTTTTAGGGTCCATGCTGAAGCATTTTTGTTGGCATTCGAGGCGCTCCAAGGCTCACCGAGGCTTGCCCAAGGCACGAGGACAAAGCGAGGCTCACGGGGACTCGAATCTATACAATACTATGGTTGGGGTCCCTTAGCCATGATTGATGGTGGCAGTGGGACACTGTAATGCCTTCTGGACTTGCAAAAAGTATTGCTGTTTGTCAAAGCTGCGCCAGTTTCAAAGGTCACTGCAGAATCTCATTTTCGGAGCTGTAAAACATTGAAGAAGTTGTCCTCCCCAGTTGCGTTGAAAAATTGCTGCCCAACTTTGATCCACTTGCGTCATGCGAAGACCTTTTTGTGTGAAAGTTTGGGTAGTGCACTGAACCACCTCGAACCTACTTGAACATCTTGAAACCTATCTTTGCAGTCTGTTTCCACTTTTCAGGCGTTAGGCCTCTGGAGATGGGATGATTACGTCAAGCGTGACTCTGGTTGCTCCTGCTGGTTGAAGGCCGCGCATGACATCTGGTTCCACTACCCCCATTTAATAGCCACGAATAGCTTCCGTGAAACAGTCCGCGGCTTCTAAGTCTTCATCAAGGTCCAGGTGTAGACCAGGTACTTTCTTGTCAGTAAACTTGATTGCTTGAAGCACTTGGTCACTATCATCCCATTATATGTTTGCCGCTTCCCGGGTAGGGCATTGGATCGTCACTTCTTGTGGCAGTTGCGTAGTTCCCCCAGTATCACCAATGAAACGCGGTGCAACCTTACTCGCTCAACTGGCGGGGAACCATGCCAGGAGGGCAGACACTCCGCTGACAAGATCGATCCCTCTGCGTTAGGTCGGGAATGAGGTTGATTGGTCTCGTTAACTTCCATCCAAGAGAAATTTGCCAAATTGTTTATGACCATTGCAGCAGAACTTTAGCTGCGAGGACGTATTGACACCCTGGAGACAGTCTTTCAGGCTACGGCCAGAAACTTTACTATTCGGCTGGCCGAAACATTAGCGAAGTATCTATGCTCGCTGATGCGGCGTGCGGAAACATTGGCCACCCTGAAACGGAATGCCTCCTCTATGCCATGTATTGGTTTCGCTCTATATTGTCTGAGTTAATTGGAGCAGCCACGGAAAGTGCAGCCGTCAATCATGACCGCGCTCCAAGTGGCCCAGTCAAAGTGGTCGTCACCAATCAACCTCACTCATGACCCAACGCAGGGATCGATCTTGTCAGTGGAATGTCTGCCCTGTAGCATGGTTCCCGGCCAGCTGGGCGAGTAAGGTGGTGGCGCGTTTCATTGGTGATGCTGGGGGTGCTACACAAGGAGGTGACCATCCAATGTGCTAACTGGAAGCGGCAAACACACAATGGTAGTCAAGTTTACTGACAAGAGAGTACCTGGTCTCCAGCTCGACCTTGATGAAGACTTACAAGCCGCTGGCTGAGCAACCAGAGTCACGCTCGAGGTCATTACCCCATCTCCCACAGGCCAGGTCTCCTCGTGGCTCAGTTGGTAGGGCGTCGTTCTTGACGTCGCAGACAGACTACCGGTGGTGGTTCGATTCCCCGCTGGTCCGCGAGCAAGCCTCAAGTGGTGACCCGCCGAAAGGCAAAGGGCGCCGGCCAAAAAAAAAAATCCCATCTCCCAAAGGCCTGACGCCGGAAAAGTGGAAGCAGACCGCGACGCTGTGTCCGCTGGACTGGCCTTCCAACTACAGCCTACTGCGGCTCTGGCATGTAACGAAGGACTTACACCAATTTGTGCACCAACTAAGGAAGCAAATGAACCACCGTCATATGTTCTCTCATTGGGAGATCAGTTACGACAAGTTTACGAGCAGAGTCCTTTACCAGCTACCGGCTCACTATGCTCCTGCAGCTACGCTGCAGAATCGGGACTTCCCTAGCAGGCGAGTACGTAAAAAGCCACCCCGAGGTGACATAGATGAGTTCAAAGCAAAATGTAGTGAGCTCCGACGGCTAGCCACTACTCAAGAACTAAATAACCCTGTCTCGTTTGCCCTTGAAAACAGTTGGACTGCCACTCTCAAATCTGACAAACACCATTACCTTGAACAAATTACACGCCGTATGACATAGATACCCCTCTCCCCCCTCTTGTTGTTTGATTTGCAGCAATAAGCTCAGTTTCGTGGTGCTCTCTCCCTACCTGTTTCACCCCTCTTGTTTCACTAAGGTGCAGAAATAAGGTTATGCGCGTGTGTCTGTCCGCAGACTGGACAGGCACCGTACCCCTTTCTCTTTTTTTTCCGTCCAACGCCTCCGAGGCTTTCGCCAGGTCGTTACACAAGCTTTTACTTGCCGGAAATTGAATTGATATGCATGCAAAGCCACAAAAGAGAGCTGGTGTGGACCTTTACATAGTCCATAAAGCTATCCAATTGCCGAGAGCGAGCACAAACCAACAAGAAAGCAAACAAAACAAAAACCACAAAAAGCAAAACACACAAAAAACAACAAAACAAACAAAAACAGCCCAAAAAAAACGGGGCAAATGGACAGCAATGTGCTCTTGAGATGAATTCCGATAGCAGCTTGTGTGCCATCCTTCGCGCAGGCCATCTGCATCTCGACGCATGCAAATGACAACTTCTGTGCCATGTTAACGCAGGCCCTTAAACAAGAAAACAACCAAAACAACCAACCACAAAATCACACAGGGCCCACCGTACCCCTTTCTCTTTCCTGTTTCTACCACGGTACTGTAGCACTAAGGTCTTGATCCCTTTTGGACTGCGTGGATGCCTGCGTGCATACCCGCAAACTGGACTGGTACATTATTACTTTTGTTTCGGTCCTCCCGCCCCATAAATTGATCTTGACCCTTCTTGTACTTGTGCAGACTGGGCAGGTGCACTCGTACTCTTTAATTCGTTTGTGTTCGTTGTCGCGTTTTGTCTGGTCTCCTGTCTGACGTTTGACTGTTTGGCCTCTTGCCTTCTTGGTTTGTTCCTTGTTTGTTGTTTTTCTCTGGGTGGTGTGTTGGGGCCTGCAATGTGCGGCTTGCTTGCTTCGGCCTGCTCTGGTTGTCCCTTTGTGTCCGGTGTCTCGTGGCCCTTTTGTTTTCTGTTTGGTTTTTGCTTGTGGTGTCGCGGGTTTCTGTTGGCCTTTTGTTTTTGCTGTTGTCTTTTCCTTGGCCCCTGCTCTGCCCGCCCCCTCGGTTAGTCGTCTGGTGCCTTCTGGTCCAGTCAGTGCTCTGCTGGTCCCTCCCTCTGGGTATCTGGTTGTATTTGCGACGGCCCGGTTGTCATGCCTGTGGCATGGTGTGTTGTGACGGCTTGGCACCTTTCTTCACTTCTCTTCATGGCAATAAAGGCTTCGGCCCTGTGTGGGGCTCCGCCCTCTACACCATGTTGCGAGTGCTGTTTCGGTGCTCCTCCTTCCTGCACTGAGGTATTCACCTTTATGGTGATCCAGATCCCCCCTCAGGACGCCGCTAGAGCTGCATGCGCCCTTCTACTTGGCCCGTGCTGCTTCCTCCCTTCTGTCCTTGCTGCCTTCCCGGGCGCCCTCTCTGTCTGTTGCTGCTGGCCTCCGCCTTCTGCCTTCCCCCTCTTCCTTGTTCGTTCGCTGGCTTCCTCTGCCCGCTTCGCTGCCTTTGTGTGTTTTGGTTTGTGGTTTGTTGCCCCTTTGTTTTGGCTTTTTGTTGTGTTTTTTTTTTCTTCCGGTTTGGCCGATTCGCACTAGGCACGGTCCTTACAATAGCGTAAGCGGTGAAAAGCATTTAGAAAAAGGACTCGTGTGGTCCAAAAACGCGGGCAAATCATCACATCAACACAAACAAAAAACTAAAAAAACGCAACCAAAACGACCCGCAAATCCCCCAGCCAGATTTGCGTTTCGCCATAAAGCAAACAGCGAAGCAACAAAGAACGGGGCCGGGCCCAAACAAGAACCAAACCAAACAACTTGAGATTTGCCTTGAATACAGTGACCTAAGCCACTGTATCGTCATCAAAAACATGCAAACTAATTAAGTGCGGCAGAGCGAAAAATATAGTACACGATCACCCAGATTCCAATCATCCATACAACCGTGACTGTCACTCCAGCTCTCTGAAAGGTAGGCAAAGCAGGAATAGCTGACAGTACAGCTCGTATCAGTTGCCATTCTCATTGTCAAAGTTGGTCCTATGATGATGAGTGAAGTTGGAGTCCAATCTCTGTAGTAAGATACTGCCGCAGTGGTGATGTGACTCAATACCCCCCTCAAGGGGGGTAGGGATTGACAGCCTGTAGGTCATGCAGGACAATAACTGTAATTCATCCCAGATGCTGTCATATCGTAGGAAGCCAAGAGGACCTGAAACGGTGCCAATGGTGAAAGATCTCCGCAGAAAAAAAGGATCCTCTCCGTAAGGTCATTGCAGATGAATAGAATACACTCGTGCAGAGGGGAGGCTTAAGCAAAGAAAGATTGCTACTCAGCGACCTGTACACAATTGCGCCGCTCGCACATGGCAATCGAGCTCAAGCCACAGACTTGAAGAGGTGGCTAGGTTTGCTGTACCAGCACCAGATTGACTAGCAGGATTCACCAGGTGTCATCGTCCCAGCAAAAACTGCTGCAAGTCAGATGTTCCAGAGGTTCGCAGTGCATCTCACATAGGGCCACTCTCCCCTAGAGTGAGCCATGAGCAGAATCACAACGTCCCATCAGCGCACCGATCCATGTTGGCAGGCTTTGCTGCACTAGGGCGCTCCAGACTGAACAGCAGGAAGCACCACTGGACAGCGCCAGTAGTGCTCACTGCAGTGCAGCCTGGTCCATGGCTCTACCGGGGATCTACCGCCCCTCCCGAAGAAATCGCAGAAACAAAACAGAGCGAGAAGGGCCCTCCCCAGACAGCCAACGAAAAAGCCACATGAATCAAACAGCCAAAAACCGCAAAAAGACATAAAAGAGGTAAAACGGAGAGGAGGGGACGGTGACAGGAATCTGCCCCACCGCGAACGAATTCAGAGTAACTAGAGATAAGACCAATGTAGTGAAGGTGAAATGACAGAGCAATGATGTAGAGCGGTAACCTCAGTATCCAGGCAACAGGTAAACCAGATGACACAACAACCACCAAAGAGAACCCTGCCATCATGGGGGAAAGCACATCACAAAAGGGGGGAGAGGCCAAAACAAAACACACACAACGACACCGGCCACACAGAAGGAGCGAGGAGAGGAGCCAGGAGGCAGCAGAGGACAGAGGGAGAGGGACACACCCGCACCAGAAGGGGTACAAACGTGCCTTAACGGAGTTCAAAAAAGGGGCCAAGGATCATACTATGATGAATACCTCAGTGAGGGTGCACACAGCACTCCAACAGCACAGGAAACATGGTGTAGAGGGAACGAGCCCCACACAGGGCCAAAGGCCTTTAGTGCCATGAGACACAATGAAGAGGGGAAATCAATGCACAACAATCACTCCAAGCACAGAGGCAAGGCAACCAGGCCGTCGCCGGAAGCAACGATACCCAGAGGGAGGGACCAGTAAAACCTGGACCAAGGCGCCAAGGAGGAACATCCGAGGGGGAGTGAGGGTCACGTCAGGCAGGGAACAGTAACCACAAACCGAAAGGGACAGAAAAAGGCACCAACACCTAATGAAGCTCTGCGGATGGCAAAACCTATGGATGAGTCAGCGAATTCAAGTGCCTTGGTTGGTGGAAAGGGTGGGGGAGTGGGTGGCTAATCAAGACTACATCTGGGGACAACAACAGCCTCTTCACCCATCGATGATTGTCAGGCAAAGCCTGCGAGAAAGCGAGTGCGTGCACTAGGCTTCATGGCAGAGGCAACCTTGGTACAAGCTAAGCTCTCGACGGGACAGCACATTCAGAAAGCGGGTATTACCGAAGCCATGCGGCCCGATCTGTTATGCCTAAGCTGGCACTCGCACACAACGCCAACTGTGGCTCCCAACTGATGGAGAGATCTGGGTTGGTTGGAGCCAGGCATGTGTCGCATGATGAGCCTAACAATTATAAATGGGGAAACTGTGTCTCCTGCTGCATACCAGTGCACCTGTCACGTCTTGGGACAGACACACT
Organism: Cladocopium goreaui; assembly: GCA_947184155.2. Taxonomy (NCBI): domain Eukaryota; class Dinophyceae; order Suessiales; family Symbiodiniaceae; genus Cladocopium; species Cladocopium goreaui. The sequence continues at coordinate 36,977 of CAMXCT020002759.1, read as the reverse complement.
GCGTATGAGCAGTAAACTTAAGTAGATGTGACAATTGAACCAATTAGACACGTAAGTCATCTTCCACCACCGTGATTGATGAAACAAAAGCCAACCAAAGGGTGAAAACCCAGAGTGAAACAGAAAAGAGATAAGGGGAGGGGGGAGAGGGGGTGGACACACGAAGGAAAGTGTGATACTGGGGGGTTGAGCTGGGGATCATGTCATACCTCTCGTGAAATGTTCCAGATGGTGTTTTTTGTCTGCTGTAATGGTGTCATACCATTCATTGGTGAGCCCAAATGAAACTGGGTTCACTGCTTGCTGGGCAGTAGCACGCTGATGAAGCGCTCTGAGCGCCCTTCGATGTTCATCCAGATCTTCCGGAGGGACCCTCCTGCGGACTCGCCTGTCTGGGAAGTTTCGTTCCCGCAGGTTGGTTTGCAAGGCATGTTCCGCTATATAGACTGCTGGTTGCTGGAATAAAACTCGCTCCGCAAATCTGTCGAGATGGACTGTCCACTCAGCAAACATGTGGCTGTGTGACAGTTGCTTCCTGAGTCGCGCCTCTGTTTGATGAAGGCTCCCATTCATATGCCACAATAGTAAAAGACTGTAGTTGGAAGGCCAGTCAAGTGGGCACAGTGTGGCTGTTTCTTTCCATTTTTCAGGGGTAAGCCCTTCTGGAGAGGGAATAATCACTTCAAGAGTAGTACGATTCGATCCTAGGGGTTGGAGACCTCGCATCATACATGGTTCAACGAGCCCTGTGGTGTAGCCATTGATGAGCTCCTGGAAGCTTCCAGCCATTTGAAAGTCTTCATCCAACCCCAGGTGAAAACCAGGCAAATTTTTAGCAACAAATTTAACTGCTTGGAGCAGCTGCTTTTCTCCTTCCACGGGAGTCTCGTCATAGGAACGTTTCGGGCACGTGATGTTGATTTCTTGAGGTTTCTGTGCATTCTCAGGAGCATTCTCGAGGAGTTTGGGAGCAATTTTACTGGCCCAACTAGCCGGAAACCATGCCAAGAGGGCAGAGGCGCCACTCGTAAGGTCCACTAACCCAGTAGTGCGCCGATGCGGCCGATCTGTGACTAGGACTTTCACAGGGCCACTCGGCGCTCGACTCCGATTCACTTCGGAGCTCTCGCGGGCTGAGCCAATGAGTTCAGACAGGATGGGCCGAAACCAGTAAGTGGCATACAAAAGGCATTCAGTTTCTGGAGTCACCATGGATTCAGCCAATCTCATCAACGAGCTCATCGCCTGGGCGAGCTTCTCTGCCAATCGAATTGTGAGAGCCCTAGCTGTTTGCATAAGGACATCCTCCACCTTGGCACCTTGCCCGCGCAACCACAGTTCACCGGCCACACTCAGCAAGACGCGCGCAAACTTTTCTTGGATGGCAATCAAAGACAACGTCAGTCTCGCCTGGAGCCACAGCGGCGGGAGAATGCCAAGGTTTTCTGGTATGCAGAATGGGTTTCCGTCAGGTTGGATATTGTCAATTAACATTGCTAGCTTATCAGCTGCGCTCAAGATCTCGTCCTCAGAGGGATCTTCAGCTGCTTCAGGTATGGGTGGACACCATGAGATGGTAGGGTCTTCTGGATCACTTTCTCCATCGGTAGAGGCTGCTTCTTCATCCGAGGAGGGGTCACTCACTGTGTCTCTTGCACCCTCCGGGCTTGCAAGTTTCATAGTGCCTGGATCAAATTGGCGATCTAGTGTGGCCAAAAGCTCAGGTTGCAACCGATGGGCATCAAAATAATGGATACCAGGGATTACCACGAGTTGTCGATCCTGTATACCAGCATGAAAGAAAACCTTGTGACCTCTGTGTCGATGAACGAGGGCTGGGGACCCATTGTAAGCTGCACACAGCCAGAGGGGAGATCTGTAACCATCAGCGGCGTAACCATATAGGTACTCACGATCAATTGAGCAGGGGAAAAATCCGCTGGTCGTCAGCACATGGTCACGTGTGCGGGACTCTAGCGCTGCGAGGACATTAGGGGGAAGCCGTAGCCTGTCTCTGCATGCCACTACCAGCCGATATCGTCTCCACGCTCGTGTGCCATTGGTGGTCACTATCATGGCAATAGCAAGGGGCGGTTTATCTTGGGGAGTAAAGGGTACCGATAATCCCCAGTCCAGTATGGCACATCTGTCGCTGGGGTAGTTTGTAGGGCCATGGTACTGAATGTCACGGGCTTTCAGCGTGAAGTATCCGTAATGGTAAACCCCTATTGTCTGGGCCATTCCAATCATGCCTGCCATGTCAAGAGGCGAGACAATATAGGTATGGTCAATGGCTCTTGTCAGCGCTACAGTTGCCCTTCCATAGCAGTCCTCGCGCTCGTCTGCTGTTGAATCTCTCCGTCCTCCACTGAGAAAGCCTACCCCTGTTTGAACAATGACAGCAATGCGTGCTGTCGCTCCTGCAGCAGAGGAGGTGGTGGAAACTCGCAGCCCACCATACCACTCGGTCTGAAAGCCATGTTGGAGTAGCAAATTATGTACAGCCGTACGGTTGCATAAGACAAGCAGCTGCGAGGTCGCTCCCTGTTGCAAGTTACGATAATAATTCTTCAGGTAGGTACAGAAGGCAACCACATCCTCAACTGCAGACCTGAGATCCTTAGGGGCTTTCCACAATACTGTGCGGAAGCCTCCAATGGCTACAGTGGACTCATGTGGCACGAAATGGCCAATGTAGATATGGTTGGACTCATGGAGGACTAACTCCGGATATCGAACTGCAACGATGGCTTGGTAGGTCAGCATTGAAACTCGTGAGCTGTTAGGGAGAATGATGCCCCATCGATGAGGACCACAGAGTCCAGCTGCTTCAAGGGTCGTGGTGCACGCAGGTACCCCAAACTCCTCTGGTGCTGTGGCAATCAGCAAGACTGCGAGCACCGCTGCAATGAGGCTGCTGTGTGCATCCAACTGGCACGAAATTCGGCAGTGGAACACCCGCCTTAGGGCGACAGGCAGCTCGTAATCTTGCGGAGTGGATGTCCATGGGCCACTGTGCGGCTTGTTTGCAAGTCTCAGCAGACTGAAGAGCTCTGACTCCGGATCTTGGCTCGCATCAGGCCACAGCTGAGCTACGAGGGCTGCCATTCGTGCTGGTGGAAAATAGTCGCCGGACTTATCAAGTGCTCGGAGCCCCAACGGCCGTTGCAACAGTTTACGTCGATTGACAGCCGCTGCTCGGCCTTTGGATAGCCCTCCTGGAGTTTGCCTGTGGTCTCCAATAAAGACAGTCAGCATTGGCTGTTGTATGGCAGCAAGAGCTGCAATCTCATGGTAATTGCCATACTGTTGACTTTCGTCCATAAAGGCAAGCCAGGTGCGAGAAATCCAATGGCCAAAAGTGGAGTAGCGCATCGCCATTTCCGCCGTAGCTGAGCCACCTGTTGCGATGAGTATATTCTTATGTGAGATGATTCTATTACGGTCACTACATCGGACGTCAATTTTGGAGGCGTACGCCTCTCCTTTGCCCTCCTCCATGCGTCCAATTAGCCTGCCGAAGTTCTTGATTGTGGGGGGCGCAAGATCACTCACTTGATCCGCTAGTGCTTTGGCAGCTACATTCTCTTTAGTGTAGACGATTGCAACAAAGTCATTCAGTTCGCAGCTTAGGGCAATGAGCAGGACCGCAAGGGACCGCGTTTTGCCAGCACCAAAAACCCCTGCAATACATAAGTCAGATCTTCCAGTCATAATGGCCAGCAAGAGTGCAATTGAGACTGTCAGGACATGTCCATCACCGTGTGCTGCTAGAGGAAGGAGATGTTCACGATAGTAACTGTCATGGGCCCCATCCATCAAGATCGCGGCTGGTGTCAAAAATCGGCTCAGAATTCTGACTAACGCATCAGTCAGTTGCGTTTTGCGCTCGCTAGCCATACGGCGAACAGGTATATGCGGCTGCACGATGCCCATTGCCAATGGTAGGCGCGACTGGTTAGCTTGTGCAAACACTAAGAGTTCATGGCGGCTGCGTGTGTCTCCCAGAAAGGCCAGCTCTTCCCAAACAACGGCCATGGACGGGTGGTCTTCAATGGGTTTCAGCCAATCCTGTGCAGGATCAAAATAACTCATTGTTTTAAGATGCTGGTCCAAAAGTCGCCCACAAAAGGTCCGAGCAATAGGCAGAGAGACAATAACAAGCTCCAGCAGCTTTGGGGCAATGCGCTTGAGCGCTCTTTGAACAGGGTTTTTGCTAGTTCCGCTCGACATCACCTTCTCATGTACCAATGCTATGACACAACGCTGCTGATTGTCTGGCAACTGGAATATGCCCAGTAGGGCTCTGCCTGCCATCACGTTCGCTTCCAAGTTGCCTAGGTTCCCAGCTTCACAGAGAGCACGCGGCGACAGCGCTGGAACATCGGAAGGTGCACTAAATAGCAGGAGTGGGGCACCATCAGTATGTAGGTGGATGACATGAAATCCGGCATACGCCTCATATTGATAGGTAACCTGTAACCGTGTTCCAGTCTGTCCTCGCTTCTTCTGCTGAGCAAGTTCTACACTGACCCAAGGCTGTAGATGTTGGAGCTGCCGTCCCGCATGATAGGCGTCTAATTGCGGAAGCACCATGTCCAGGAGGAAGATGAGGGTGCGTAGGGAAAAGCCTCGCAGGAATTCCGCCAGTAAGTTGCGAACTAGCAATCCTCCCTCATCATGGGACCCTCCCGGTGTGGGAATCATCGCAATCAGGGCTGCTTGCAGTTCAGCTTCCGTTTCAGGCTGGCCATCCCGGATATCCCGTCCGTCAATGGGCACTGTGTGCAGTTCAGTGTTCCCTTCACCAGCTGCTACTAACAGAGAACTTAGAGTTGTCTTGAGGTGTTCCGGAAGGTCAAAGCTAACCCATGAAAGTACACGCAGCAAACCCTCGCAACGTACCCCATGTGGAATGACTTGAGGGGTAGTGATTTGTAGTCTTTGGACTTCATGAACCCCTTCGTCAAGATCAATGAAGAGCAAGTGGCCATAGGAGTGTTTAGCACGTCCACTCCATGTGGGGTGCCCTTCTATCAGGACAATCTGATAGTTGAATTCTGTCAGAGAGTCAGGTTTCCACACACAAAGCCGGTCCTCCAGGCAGTGCACCAGTGTGACTGTGCGTTCGCCCGTGGCAAGTCTCATCATCTCTGGTGGCGTCGCAATCGCAGCAACTTTGGTGAGGCCAGGGAACACAGCAAACGCACTCAGGATCTCATGGACAGCAAGGCCCGTATAGGACCCTGCCGAGAAACCGTGCACGTTGACATCCCTGAAACCGCTTGTAGCCGTTGTGGTGACTAACTGTGGAAAGCATGACTTCAGAAATAGATGTTTGCCTTGCGGATGGTAGCAACGAAAGATTTGCATAATTGCTGTTGTCCAGGTCGGGTGTGGTGGCCTGGCATGGGCTGGCCGGATATTCGCAGCCTCAATTAGGCGAATCGCTCGCGTGAGCAGCAGCTGTGGATCAGCGAACTGTCCAGGGAGAAAATCTCGCCAGGCTGTCCATCCTTCTGCCGTGGAGAGTAGCTGATAGATCACATATTCATGCACAGTTTTGGTGAGGCCCAACTGGGTGATATGTTCTTCCCAGTCATCTGTCATCGCAAGCGATGGGCCATACACCTTGGTTTGCGCAAGATTTTGCAGAAAAATATCATATTCATGCTCGCCACTAAGTAGGCCACCCCCTAGTCCACTGCAATGCACTTCAAGGGGTCGGTCTTGCATCGGGGCGTCATCTTGCCAGACTTCAGCGAGGGAAAAGACCCAGGAGGCCCACTCTGCAGAGCCTGTGAGGGCTACGGGCAGCGCATCTGCGGGTTGGCCCCCACTGTAGTGTTGTTTGGACACTTCCCCAATATCTATGGCCTGCTCGTTGACGGTGACTTCCCACTTAGCCATCTCTCTGAAGGGTAACGGAAGACCAAACGTGAGAGGAGCTGCCTGCTGCAGCGATGTACATGAAGGTTCAGATTGTTCCTTCCGGTGCCACGTCCACACAGCAATGTGAGTTGAGCTTGGGAGAGAGGAACAGGAGGCACTTTGGCATGCAGTCGCAGACCAACCACTGGAAGGAAATTGGGATGCAACCATTGGGGCTTCCATTCTTGTGTCCCAAATAAAGCCGCAGCCAGCGGCAACCAGCCAAATTGGGCCAGCTCAGCGAGACTGCTGGGCATTCTTTTCTTGGCAGTAGTGCCAAACCCATGCAGGATAACAGGCCGCATGTAGTGTGGCTCAATTGTCATGGCTTGGTACATCTTGTCTCCCGGTAGTACTCGTACGCTGACTTCACCCGGCAGCAGGCTAAGGGTCGGAAGGGCTCCTTGCTCATAGGCAGGCCGAGCCCATTTGTGGAAGTTGGGTTGTCTGCCTTGGTAGCCATCAAGGATTCTCCGTAGATGACCGTGGCGCGGCCAGACTCCAGAGGCTGGGACCGGAAAAGTGACTAATCCAGACCACTGGCCCAACACCCTCCACGCATGGCACCAATCTGCAGTAACCCGGGTGGACGTGCCAAGCAGAGGAGAGCCAAGTAATCCACTAGCGACTGCTTGCTCAACGTCCGCAGGTGGATATGTAGTAGCAAGGTAGGCTTCGACATGTCTATGATAGGCACTGGTAATAACGTGGGCTAGTTCATCAGGATCAGTATCCGAGTCCTCCAATACAGTGATGGGCACAGGGCTCTTATGACCTGAAGCTAATACAATGACCAGGCCCGCGTTAATTTCAGTGAATGCCTCACTCACTAAGATGACTCCTTTGGGCCTACACTCAGCGGTAGTTTCCGCTTGGTACCTTTGGGCACCCGGTGCAGGGCCACGCCAAAAAGGCGAAAACCACGCAGAAGCATGGCCCTACGCAAGCACCAGGCGCACCCTGGGGCGGTACCCTTTCCACACCACGAGTCCCAGGTCAAACCAAGGAGAGTGGATCCACTCACCGAGTGACGTGGGAACCGAAACCATTCATTTCCACCAAGAATGTACAGCGTAAACCGTACACCCCGAATGGACGTGGAGACGGAACCCATTCATTTCACCCAAGATGATCACCACTCAATCCAAGGGACCAACTCATGATGCCCCCATAGGTTCCCGGACTCCAGCGATCACCGGAGAAGACGATCCAAGAAAGGAGTGGAAAGTCTTAGTCACCTTTTCAGTGACCCCAGTCCCTATGGAGCACAGCTCGGACCTTAGAGCCAAAAACAAGGTCCTCACTGTGGCCAGACTGTACATTGAGCCCACTCTCCCCGAAGGTTAAGAGTGAACCGGTCGGTGACCCAGTCGTTAGCGATCCCATGTATCCCAGGGGGATACACCTGTCTTGCGACAGGACCCTAACACTGTTAGGGAGGAACCGACGGTCTTGTCCACCGCGAGCTTAGCTACCCAACGATGAATATTGACCGTTAGCCAACGGGTTGCCCCGTTGAACCCCTCCTCGAGACAAGTCCCCAAGTCTCTAAGAGGTTCACCGACCTTGCCTGTTCCCCCGTGTCATCATTGGGTGTTGCTACCCTAGACACAAGGTAAGGTGAGACCCGTCGGTCCCGTACCACGTGTGTACCGATCGGTCCGGGAGAACCCCGAGATACCGCACGATCACCCAAGGATGTGCGCAAACACAAACGAGGGTGGGACATGAGGAGCAACCCAACATGTCAACACACGCCGACTAGGGGGTACCAAGGTACCGTGTCAATTCACGGTTCGTTAGGGACGGGGGCCTTCAGCAACTCCCCAGCGCTATACAGTCATGAAGTTTAACGGCCCCCCGGACCCTCTCGGGTCCACCTCCCCCTGTTGAGGACATGGTATTGGGGACCCCATCCCCCTACCCATCCTCGGCTGTTTTGTCTTTCCGGGTAGGTTTAGTTGACCCAGGCGGTGAAGAGTCATCGCTGCTGGACGACGCCCGACGAGACATGCGGGGACTCGGGTCTGGTGACCCACCATAGTCAACTTCATCTGCCAGATCGGCACCATAGGTAAGTGGCGGAGCTCGTAGCGGGTCAGCTGTTCGGACAGCAATATGGTCAGCACTATGCGATCTGGACAGCTTCGATGGTGGGCCAGGTTGCTGCATATCCCTGCCCGTGTCCACAGAGCGCGCACGTTTGTGCGATGATGCAATGGGACTTGGCAGTTTGTTTTTGGCAACTTTGCTTGGCGTAGCTGGGAGGGTTGGATCAGTGCTCGCTAGCCAAAGTTCTCGTATCTCAAAGAGGGTCACAGGCACACAATCGCTGTCAATCAGTGCAAAGTTGATGGTCGGAAAGAGGAATACACAAGCATCAAGAATGTACGTCCCAGCCCATGTCGGGTGTACCTTGTGAAGACCAGTGTCAGCCGAAATGTGGACAAAGACAACTGTGGTGAGTTCGCCATATGGACCGACATATCGTAGCCGTTCTTTCCACCAAGCAGCGACCATTGGCCAATGGCTGAGTCCAGGCACAGACTTGACCTTGTCTGATTGCAGATCCCGATTGTCCATCACCAGATATACCGTGTGGTAGGGCAGAAAAGCTGAGCTCTGACTAACCAACCATCGGTTCAACTTGTGCCAATCAGGTCCAGGTAAGGTTTCGCTCCCGTCGACCGTGGCAATTTCATAGTCATGCCGATCCGGTGCAGCTGTCTTCTTATGGGGGTCTCCAAATCGCCAGTGCTGCTCAATCGATACATTCAGCCCGTATTCAGTCGAAATGCTCTTGTGCTGTTCAATTGCGTAGAGCAAGTCAAAGAAACTGATATTTGGGTTCTTTTCATACCAAGACTTCGTAACCTGTTCTCTGGAAAGCAGAGACATCACACTGTGAATTCCTGGGCAACTGATTTGGCTGTAGAATTGAAGAACGGGGGAGGGAGGGAGGTGTTGAGAATCCTGACACGTCCTTGGTCAGAAGACTCAAGCACACCAATTGGAAAAAACAACAGAAAAACCGACAGGGAGGAACAAAGAGAAGGACAAACAAAGCAGGCAACAACAAGAAAAGGCCAACAGCACAACACACAACCAAACAAATCAAAAAGGGGGGTGGGAGAAGGGGGGGCAAGTGTTGAAAAACCTGACACGTCTTTGGCCAGGCAGTTCAAGCACCCAGAGCGCAAACTTGAAGGATCAAATCAAATACCCAGGACACTGAGACTTAGGAGCAATGGCTAAGCTAGGCAGCGCACACGTAGTGAGCGAAAGAGGTGAATCAGGGGGAGGAAGCAGGAAGAAGAAGCTGGAAGCCCTGACAGTCTTTAGTCAGAGAATCCAGGCACGAGAGAGAGAAAAGAGAAGAATGGGAGAGGAGGTGAAGGGAGGCGCTGGTAACCTGGCACGTCTTTGGCCAGAGAAACCAGACGTCAAATGGAAGGGAGGGAGAAGCAGGATGAAGTGAAATGAGCAATGATGGATACTATCGTGGAATGTGGTCCCAATGCACGAAAGATCAATATGTACTTTGTTGAATGGAGAAGAAGCTGTAGCAATACCCTTCGCCCAATATCCGGGAAGTTGGCTATTTCAATCCCTTAACGTGGTTAGGAGGAGCTGTATGTCCCTTTCCTGGAACTGAGCTAAGGCAGCAAGACTGGCTACGACTGTCTCTTGAGCCGATGGGATCGCAGGGAGCAGTATCTCTATGTGACAGAGCACACAGTGCTAGTGCATTACAAACATCATGGTTCAAATGAAAGTTTTTTATGCGTACGTTCTTTCGTGTGTCTTAAGATAACAAGCAGGCCAGAGTTCCTTTTTGCCTGATGCCCGCATCCTACTGGGAAAATGTTCATCTGGAGCACGCAATTAGTCAACTTGGTGTAGGAATGTTTCTTCCTGGTTGAGCTCAGGGGGTGTCTGCAGCTCAGGGCGTAGTTGTACTGGTAAAGACAGGCCATCGAGTATTCTGCGCCATCTAAATGTGGTGAAATTTGTCTGTCGAGACTGTTTTTCGATGATGTGTTGATATTTCCACACTATTTGTTTCATGATAGCGGTGGCCCTATCTGTCAGAGCAGTGAATTTGATTCGCACCTGAGAACGTTGCTCACTTCTCACCACGTCGGAGGGGCTACTAGCACGCTGTAAAATGTCAATGACTGTGTCTTCAGTGCTCTGCAAAGCAGCAGCTTGTACAGCGTTGAAAACTTCTTTACGGGCAGGGTAACCATACCATTCCAGGGAGTGGCAAAGCACCGAGGCAATCGTAATCTCCTGCCACGGGTCCGCTTGTGCGTCTAGGAGCAGCTGTACATTAGTCCTGTGTCGATGGAGGACAGCAAGAAAAAGGGGTGGGAGCGCTCCTTTCACGGGCATCACCGAGGCACCAGCTTCAAGCAAAATTTGTACATGCTGTGAGCTGCCCAACTCAACTGCTAACTCCAACATGGTGGTAGGTTTTGTTTTGGGCGGAATGATATTGGGGTCAGCATTGGCTTGTAGCAGTAGGTAAGTTAGTGTGGCTCCATGTCGAGGGAAACAGTGGCCAGCGGTAGGCTGGTAAGCGTACGGATCAGCAGAGTGGTCTCGAAGGATAGCTGAAGCTACTAATGTACTAATATGCCCTTCCTCCGTTGTCATGTCCATAAGGCCTACGCCCTTACCAAGAAGATAGCTTACATCAATCACATCCTTGTGACAAATGGCAGTGAGAAGGCCTCGGTATTGCTGTGCTGACGGGACTTGTAACGACTGCACTATATAGCAGAATGTTGCCTCATTTGTATCTGTGTCGAACTGAACGGCCCTCAAAGGCAATTGAATTGCTGACGAGCTGGCTGCATATAGGACCACTTGAAAAGGTGAGTCCAACCTGAGCACCTTAGCCGTCTGTTTAATAATATCCCATCCGAGGGTTGTCCGTTCCACGACGTCCATCGTCAGGGCTGTTTCACCACGGATTCCATGGCAGACACGGAGTCGCATACTTGCCCCTGGAAATAAGTAATCGGAGGCAACCCTGACAGTCTTTAGCCAGAGAGGCCTCGCACTTATATTTGCAACCACGAAATTCATAAATGCCTAGGCAGGATGCAGAGGGGTGTATAAGGAACTGTAAAAAGACTAGTAACATATCAGACCATCTAAATTTGTGCCGATATTGCTTAGCAGATCACGAGAGAACAGTTCGCAAGGGCTTGCAAGATGATACAACGAAAACATAGTAGCCAGTCAGAGGAAAACGGCCTGTGCTGTATAGCATATCTAGGATCCCATAGGTCTAAAGATCGATCTAGTTGGTATGTGACAAGACTTGTATCAGGAAAGTCTCGGTGAGGATCAGGAGTCCGATGCTTTTATTTGAGCTGAAAATGCTGCGGGCCTTCTATCGAGCAGCGTGGCAAGGGGTCCCATGCAAGAAGACTCCTCTACTCGACTGCCAGAAATCTGTTAGCAGATATAGCAACTAGTGCAATTACCATCTTTTTATGTCCTGCATCCTCAGCGTGAGGAAAGAGCCACAGTCTTCGCTGCAGTTCCTTCGGACTGTAGACAGCATGCAGATGTCAAAAGTCTAATGTCACTCAGGTTTGACTTCCCTCTGTAGCTGGATCTGTGCACGATTCTGTCGGAGCAGCTGAAGCAGCTTGAACCAACTCTTCCTCTTTAGCCGTGGCTTGTTCATGCTCGATCTGCACCAAGTTGCCCACGACTTCTTCCATTTGGGTGGCTGCCTCCATTACGAAGGTTAATAGAGTGCGTGCATACGCCAGCTGTTTAGCGGCCCGGGCCCGGCCCTCTGTTGCAGGTCCTAGCGGCGGTACCTCACCATGCCGCCACATTGTGACTTTGCTTGTTGTATGATTTGGCATGGAGGGTGATTGCGGCTCCGATCGACCAGCAAAGGTCGCATTGAGTTTCTGCAAGTCGCGTTCACTGTAATTCCCAGTCGGGTCGAGCTGTTGGGTACTTGTCTGTCCCGTGGGGTCTGTATACTTCCTCTTGCCATGCAAGTTCTCCTCTCTTCGCGGCATAGACTTTATGGCACTTTTGTGTTCAAAGCCAGTCTTGAAAGTTTCGTGAGCTGCTGAACTACAGCGGGATTCTCTGTTCAGGGCAATAATTTTGTCCATCACCTTGCCTGAGCTATTGGTCATTTCTGTGAAGGGCCAGCAGGGCGTGCGATTCGCCAGGATATTGTGTTCATGCATCCGGTCAACATAGAAATGATTCAATTTCTCATTGTGTCGGTGGTTCGTGATGACAGCAAATCTTCTGGGACTGACCCAAATCCATAAATCCTCCTGAAAGGACTCTGTGGCATAGAAGGGCCAGATCTGCCGGCCTCCCATTTCCACAAACCAAAAATTGGTGTAGACGTCATCACTGGCTTCGGTATCTATATGACAAAAGTCATGTGACAGCTTGGCGGAACTGGACCCTGGATAGGTCCAGTCCACTGGGCTCTTCATGTCATCATTGAGAATAATGTTCCAACATTCGCCATTGATGCACATTCTATATTCGTAGAAGGACCATGCATGGAGCTGCTTGGCGTGCTCATAGCAGCCTTGCTGCCGATAGACCTGGATGCCGTCGTATTCCGCAATGTAGGACTCTTTGTACTCAAGTCGCTGGTGTTCACTGTGAGCCTCAGTATCATTACTGCCACCAGCTGGGCCCGCTTGGTCAGGCCCAGTCAGTGGGCCTGCTTTTAGCGTGACCTTATCACCGATCCACTGCGCCATGACTGCCCACCAGGGTTTACAAGGGTATGGCAGAAGCAGGAACGGTGTGCAGGAAGAGAGAGGAGAGGAAGCAATCACAGACGAGTGAGAGGGACGGACCAGAAAGTAAACACGAGGGGCCAACAGTTACGGACAGCAGCAGAGGTAGCAATAGGGGGCAGCCAAAGAGAGGGGAAGAAGACGACGGCAAAAGAGAGGGAAGGCAGAATAGAGAGAGGGTACTCCCCTGACACGTCTTTGGTCAGAGGAGTGGGAGCCCTGTACATGGGACGGTGGTTTGAGCCACAGGTATGCGATAGGGTATACTAAGAATGATGCCGTATCTCTACCTGTAGACATGTACCAAGGTGGGCACGTGTACTCATGAATGCACATGCTGATCATGCACGCTGCCGTGGCGGAAACACAACTCTCTTTTTGCCAGAATTTCTGAATTGGCAATATCACACCTAAGGATGATAAGCATAGTCCTTGCTTCGCGCCAGTTGATTCATCAAAAAAAAGTTAAACAGTGAGTAAGTTCAGTGTAACTGTGTTGTACATAAGCTGTGGCAATGTACATTGTAGATGAATCTGTGAGGCCTATTCCTTCACGGGACAGCTGTTCAAGGAGCCCATCATCAAGGCGATCTACCGTCTCTTCCTTGATCGAAAAAACGCAAGGGGTCCTATGCATGAGTCCATTGGATATGAGGAGATAGTCTTGAATTTGTTGCTCTTCGATTCGGATTACTGCGTGTGTAGCAGTGTGTGCAATCCAAGTCTCCGCATCAGGCATTCGTAGGTGCAAAATTAGCAGTTCGATGTTGTCTCCTATCACTGCAGATGGAGGTCTTGCTTCGAGCGAGGTTGCTCCGATAACTCCATCCACAACGTCTAAGTGCTTCATTTCGTCACCATGGCAATTCCGTATGCGCTGTCTGACTAGGTCTCCGTGTCTAGCGTAATTGCTTGGAAACATCTAGTGATCTCAACCGATAACTACTGAGTGGTATTCGTTGGATTTGTGTTGTGAGGTATCAACTCTTGAGCAAACGATGGCACGCGTAGGTAATGAGTGGCACATAAACCATGTTGCTGCACCGATCTGTTATGCGGCAACTCTAAAATCCCCAGCCATTTCACTGTTTTGTTATAGGAGGACGACCTCCGGCGCACTCAACTCTCTGTCGGGACTGCGAATGGCCGCAGTGGGCGGGTCCTGCACGAGAAGACTAAATCTTATGGCGGGAGCCATCATTCTGGCCACTTCCGCTAGGAGCGTGTTAGGTTGGAGTCTTTGCATCGTTGAATTAGTTCCAACGGCTGCGGTGGTCCAGATGCGGAGGTTCGGTGGCACCCCTGACCGTAATAGTAGGAAAGCAACTTCCACTACTGTATCAGCTGCTTGCCGCATGGTTCTGCGGTCCAAGAATCCGCCCAGGGTCGCAGTGATATGTATTGTCTGAATGATTAACCGAAATGGTCGGGCATCTATTGGCACTGGGGCAAGTCCCGCCTGATCGGTCATGCCTCCATCAGCAGCTGGGACTAAGTATAGGTGGTTGACCCACACACCTCGTGTAGACGGGCGACTAAAACCTGCCACTCGGACTATGTCCTCGTACGATGCTGCTAGTGCTGTCAAGAGATGCTGTGTGATGCGCTGTCCATCCACTTCAACTTGCTGGAGGTCAGCTTCTAAAGTGTTATATATCAACTGCAGTCCATGTGCTTCTTCTGGAAAAAAGGTGACACATCCACTCTGCACTAGCCGTACTGTGCGCCTGAGGTCTCGTACAGCCACCATAAGGTCTTGCGCTGCTTCCAAGCTATATAAGATCATCTTAACTGGCATAGAGAAGTGGTGTTCTTCTCCGCGGAGTCGCACATAATCCATGGCAGTACGGGTAGAGAGAGTGGACGCCCACTATACACAAATATTGCTGTCTTGCATTTATCGTGAGAGTGAAGAATGAGATGGCAGTTAGCTGATGTTGTTGTCAGTCAGTTGCAATCCCGACACGTCTTTGGTCGGAAAGGCAACGTGACCGACATGGTTACTTTATTTATGATATGTTGAGTATTGGATCATGTCGGTCATGCCTCTAAGACGACTGTCTCGCTAGGGTATCTCAGCCAGTATGATGGAGGAGATTAGTTATGTTCCTATCCCGTTATCACTGAAGTAAACGCCCATCTAATCTTCACACCTTTGACTTAGAGAAGGGCCTAGGACATCAAGCAAGTAACCAATTGTGCACGAGTTAATACCACTGAACAAGGATAGACAAGTTAAATGCGGGTTGGGGGTCATCCTGAGCCCTTCGTGAACATTCATTAAATGCAAATACACAGGACTGTCATATAACCAGCTAATAGGTGTGTAGGGGATATTGCTTGTTAGACATGCCAGCTTAGGAGGGATGAAGAACCTGTGAGCAAACACACGCGCATGTTCACACTGCAGTCACCACCAACAATGTCACAAAGGATGAAAGTGCCCCTACCAGGTGAGCATGTGGTGCAGTTCCCTTAAAGGTTATTTGCGTGATAAGCGAGAATAACCACAGGAAAGGATGACCCGTGAGTTCCTCTTTTGATTTGCTGGCGATCAACTTCACCTGACTTCTGCTAAATCGTTGGGCCTCACAGGTCGGTAAAGATGGTTGCATAAGCTTCACTGAGGGCATACCAATTTTGCTGTAGTCGGTAAAGTGCTCGGTTAGCTTCTTGGACAAGGTCATTATGTTGCATTTGCAGCACTTGTATACCTTCACTGAGTTGGAAGATCCTATCCGCTTCATCTGCATGATTAGGAAACTGGCCTGCTATCGCAGCTTGGCACTCTTGCGAGAGCCGGAAATCAAAGCACGGTCGATCATCTTCATGGACAGCACTGTTGATTCGTGATTGCTCACTCAGTGCAATTCCTTCTAGGGTTGGCTGCAGTGTTTCAATGCGATTACCTAATATATTATAAGCATGCATAATTTCTGCAATAATAGCACATTGTTGGGCATTCTTTGCAACTATTGCAAAGCGTCTGGAGTTGGCCCAGCATGCATATCCGTTGTGTCGCACCTCTGCCGCGAAGGGATAGAAACCACCGTATCCTGCGATATTCAACCAAGCCTGCAGGTAAACCTCGTCACACTCTCGAGGAATGACCTTATGGAATCCATGGGGCAGTGTAGCCCCCATCACTACTGTCGTCTCCTCCGGAAGCCATGATTCATCTTCAGCCCATAGGATGTTCCATTTTTCACCATTGAGCCATGTGCATACTTCCATCAAGTTAAATGCCCTACACTCTATGTTGACATTGTGACATAGCCTATGGATAGGATACTTGCCGCGATGTAGATTTGTCAGCATATTTGGAGTGCTCTGAATGGTTTCGACGTTATAACCTTTCCAATGGTAGTTCCTCAGAAATGTCATGAGCGCGGTCGACATGGCTACGAGGGTGGAGCGTTTGCCAGGTGCAGTCCCGACACGTCTTTGGTCAGAAAAGCACCGTGGCTTGGCAGCTGAGGGAAACCTATACTATGTATGGTAGTGTCAGGCAACAAAGTTAGCAACATTGAAGGTAGCACATCATTAGGTCAGCTGTTTTGTCTGAACTATGTCTGAGCCGATAAACTACGTGTACTGGCAAGGTGTTATGAAATTCGTTACCCTGTATTAAAATTCCAGTGGCTGCCGGAATGGTACAGCTTTAATGTAACATGTCACTCAAGCTGAAAACACTCGTGTTCTTATTTTCTCAATAGCTGGACAAAATTGCGCTACACGCGGCGTAGCTACATTGGGACTGGCCAGTCGCTCAGAGCTCAGGAAAGGTGGGAACAGGGAGTTTGGAGGCACATCATCATCTTGCTTCTTTTATAGCACTGGCACTTCTCAGTCAATGGTAAAACCATTGCTAAGGTGAGCGCGGGAAGCAGTTCTCTCTCACATCATGTAGTTCTTCGCCTACATCTGAACTGATCTCAATGCCATCGGGATACACCACTGGGACTAACAGCTCGTTTTGAGCGTATTCCATTTCACGTACGATGTGGGCTTTGTAGTCAGCGATCATGTGAAGTAAAGTGACTTGCGCTTGAATGTTCTCATCAAGCTTTTCTGGCATTGGTATGTCAACCCAGAATACTTCCCTGGCCTGTTGCTTCGCCTTGAGCAAATGGTAGTGGGCGGACTGCAAGTTGTCCAATAAAGTACAGCAAGCTGTGTACTTATTAATGACGCGTTTAATATGTAGAAGTCGTTCATCACAGCTCGATGTATCCGATGTAGCACACGCCATGGCAGGCAATCCGGTAACTGAAATTGTGTGATCTCTTTGAATTCAACAGACTAGCACAATTCATGTGGGAGAGGAATGTAAGACGGTTGAATTCCGGGACCACAGGAGTCCATTGACTGTTTATGTGAGGGACCCCTGTCACGTCTTTGGACAGAAGTACCCTGTGTAGTCTTAGAAAGGGAAAGTGATACATACTTCTGACAGGTCCATTGCGTGGTTATGGAGGAAATTACACCCAAGGACAATTATGGGAGAGAGTAGCAATAATTCATGAGGTAAATGATAAATTCACAATCTTGGTCAGTTACTGCATAATACCGCTACTGAGGAGCCAAAAGGTGGGATATGCATAGAATCCTCGACATTCGGTACTACCGATCAGGTACTTAGTTGGAGTGTGGCTCATGGAACAGGGGAGCGCAGACTTGAATAAGACAGGCACAATCAAATTAAACCAGATAGAGAGAAGCAACAGGAGGGAGGTCAATATGTAGAGTGCCGTTAGAATCTCGCTACCTAGTGTCGAAGCCAAAGAGGGAGAGAGGAGTAGTGCTCAACTGGCAAGACAACCCCTCAGTTGACCAGTCATTTTGTCCTCTGCGCTGATGACTCGTTTGTGGCACAAACACAATGTGCAGCGATAAGTCTGCTCATTCATCCAACTTCCGCTTCACAGAAATCTGACTCTGTTGCTTGCCGTGCTTTTCTTGCCGCCGACTTGCCTCCCATCTCTGAAAGATTTTGGCTCGATCAATGGCAGTCAAAGATTTCCGGTCAGCCTGTTCTTCACTCGATTCTCGTGTTGAGACTACGTGATTCCCTTCTTCGTTTGCCAGGAGTACTAGAGCTTGATCGAGCGCCCTTAATGCCAATTTCAGTTGATTGATAGCATTTTCAGTGCCCGTACCGGCTAGGTTTGCATTGTCAGTTGCCTTAGCCAAGCCTTTTCGCAACTGAGTGACTTGATGGGATAACAGGTTCGCTGAGCATGGCAATGGTTTTTGTCTAGGTCTCTCGCTCTCCGTGCCCATTGGCAGAGATATGGAGTACAAAATTAGCTATCTGTGAGCAATAAAACGGCTCATGAGCTGCACAATTATGCCTTGCCTCATAGCAGTTAAGCAGAGATAGATGATCAAACAAATAAAAAGATGAGAGCCAATAGCAGGTTCTACCGCACTTATCAAACTCATTGGACTGAGGGGCTCGATAAGCCTGACAAAACCGAAAAACCGACCACCCTAGTATGTGTTCTTTGGCTGAGGTACAAAGAATGGGTATTTAGGTTGCTCTACGCCGTTTGGCCATGCGTTCCGTAAAGGTATCGTAGCCCGATGTTGGTGCTTGTGTGTTCCATCGGATGGGTCTCGTCCCGAATAGCTCACTTTCGGTGTTTCTTTTCCTTTCGGTACGGGGGAGGGGGGAGGGATTTGTGGCCACGTTGACATCATCGAGAGTCTGTATAAGAGCCTGAGCATCTGCGGCGAGTTCACGTAAACTGAAAAGGGGGGGATCGCATGAATCTAGCTGTAATTGATGGAGCATTGCCCGTTCAGCTTCATAAAGTAAATGTGGAGAGATTTCTTTTGGGAGCCAGAGTCCATCATGAAGCCAGATTGCTGATGTTACGTGACACCTTCTCGTTAGTTCCTTGTAGTAAGAGATCATAATGTGTTCTTCATACCATTCAAGAGTTCGAAAAGCAGCACCTCTGACATGAGCAGCATATTGTGGCCTCCTTACGGGCAGGTGGTGGTTAACAAGAGCTTGTGTTGCTGATTCAATTTGAAGGCTGAGGTGATATAATGCTGGAGGACATGTGATATGGTGTTCCCTTTCAATTTTAGCACACGCTTCACTTGCCCCTGCATTCATTACAATTAGCGGATGTCGCTTGACCACAGCAAACCGCTGATTCAGCGGTACTAACCCTAGCAGATCAATGAGTATCGCTCTCAGATCTACTATGTGTGGGAGGTGACTGCTGCGAAGGAGTCGTCGCATGATTTCGTAGAAAGCGCCGACCATGTCAACTTCCTGGTGCGTATTTCCAAATAGGAGTAATCTTACCTTTCGTGGCAGTCTTTGAGCACAGGGACCTCTGCCATACAGTCGGCCCAGACAGTCTGTTGCAGAAGCTGTATACTCTACTACTCGAGGTTTCGTGAGATTGGCAGTGCCCGCTAAATAGGCCTCCACCTCTTTGCGGTATTGCTGCTTTGCAGTTTGCATCATAAATTTATTTACCAATTCTATGCTTACAGTCGGGACTTCGGTAAGTAATAGGATCGTAACACCTAACGGCCTCTCTTCCAGTACAATAGCTCCAGATCGCATGGCCAACTGATAGGGCGCTTCAACCACGATTTCGGTAGGCTCGCTTATATGAGCTGGGAAGGCCTGTGCCGCTCGGCTCGCTACTCCAGCAAGATAGTCTGCGAGTATATTGGCTTCTCTTGGGCGGTATACCCATTTTCCATGGTCAAAAAACCTCGATTGTTTCCGGCGAATTTGCTGTATAATAGGCTGTAGGTCGATCCGACGAAAGCGTCCTGCAAAGGCTAAGTGCTTTACGATGGGGAGGATATCCCCTTGTAAGTAGGCCTGGTCAACTGCGTAGCTTCTGTGTACCATTTCTTCACACAAAAGGTCTGTTGCGAGATTAGCTGACACCGCCTCAGCAAAGATATTGTCTGGGCAGCTAGGTAGTGCAATAGCTCTCCACTTGAGCAGCGTTAGTCCTTCTCGCTGGAGTTCTAAGAGAGCAGCGCCCGCCCCACCTGTTCCCTTATCAGCATGACAGGACCCGTCAAATTGTACTAGTAGTGTAGTTTTGTCCGAATTGAGACAGCTACTAAGTACTTCATCGGTGCCTATAGGCTGTAATGCCGTAAGACGGCAATGATAGTCACCACACTCACACTGGAAAGTGGAGAGCGAGACATTTGGGGAAATTCCTGTTCCGACCTGGATAGTTTGCTGAATTAATTGCAGTGGTTCAGAGCCTAAGGGGACAACCGCAACTGTTTGATTGGCTTCCACTGCTTCACGAGTAATGCATACTCGAGCAGGGGCAAGGGCACACGAAATGTGAAGTGGGGGTTTGTCACAGCACGAGAGTAGCGAGTCATCAACAGAACAGTGGGCGGAAACTAACTGTGTCCTTATATGCTGCATACGAAGGTCCAGGGGTAGTTCTGTTTGTACTCTTTGCACGAGGTTATGTATCCAGGTATCCATGGGGGTAAGGGGAGCAGAGATTTGATGTCTCATTGCACCTGATTCCCGTAGTAGCAACCTGAATTGATGAACTACTCGCGATGCTATTGCTAAGTGCTTAGCGCTTTTTCTTGACCCTTCGGCCAGCGACAGTATTGAATTATCTCCTGTCAGGCTTCTTAACGCGCTGATAGGTACTACACACCACCGAATCCAATGTCCTACAGTATTGTCTCCCTTTGAACATGCAATGCATTTTTCCCAGTCTTCACTTGCCGGTAGTTCTTCTTGTGTAGGGAGTACTCTGCGTGATGCCTCAAGCAGTCTGACAAGGGAGTCTGTCGTGAAGGCCGTCAGCTGTTTGGTTACTATACATGTTTCACAAATTGCAGTTTGATAGCCGCCGAGTGGGTATGCACGGCCAAAGTTTGCACAGAGAGCACATTTTTTTTGCCGACTTTGGCCACGTCGTGCTAACCACTCATCATCATCCTCATTGACTGCCCAGCGTAACAAGGTGAACCTAGTAATACTAGGAATCCATCGCTTGTTGGCCTCGCAAGCATGGCTGAGCCATGCCCAGCTGATTCCTCCCGTCCATCCAGCTGTTAGTACCTTATTACGAATATAGTGAGATGCTAGCTGCATCATGTGATGGAGCACACATTTTTTGACTGCGTTTATTCGTTGTTTGATTGTACCACTTCCTGATACTGCTCTTGTTAGGACACCTTCCCCAACGACACGTGCCCACGCTTGCCATAGTATCCTAACTTCGTGTGTTTGTCTGTTCACTGCCGGTGGAGTTTCAATGTAAAGTTCATGAACCTTTCCTCCTTTTCGCAGAAATAGCCCTAATGCAGAAACAAGGATACTTACGCCCGGGTCAAGTAGTGGTGCAATTTTACACAGTCGAAATACGAATGCAAGGAGGTCATGTCTAATCCAACTTCGTCCTAGTAAGAGTTCCGTTGCTGCCGCGCGTAGCATTTGAAGATCTTCCGTGGCAGCACCAAAATAGGATGTAGTGTATAGTACCACACTTTGTGCAAACGTATTGAAAGCAATGCTCTTAGAGACAACTGAGAGGACTGGTTGCCGAAACAGCCTGAGCCGATGTATAAACTTTTCGGCAGCCTTAGGATTGATTTGTTTAAGGGTAGTAGGGTGTGTAGTTACTGTCCATAAGTCACGATCCGACAATTGGGCGCGCCCTAGCAATAATAGTCCGAGAGAGGTCGCAACACCTTGGATGCAGTGTGCCCCGAAACCTGACTGATCTAACTGACGAAGCACCCAGCTTGGAAGCGGGCTGTTGATTACTAGAGCTGTTTTACATCTACAGTTACACTCTAGTGCCAGCAATGAGCATATGGGTGTGTAGTCTGTTCCATTAAGGATACCGCAAGCTTCTCGAGGGGTCAACCCTATACACTTGTCAGCTCGTGCAAGTAGGAGTGTCTTTTGGGAAAGGATAGCCGATAAGATCGCTGCTCGTGCGGTGGGGTATTTCTTTTGCCGGAGAATAACTTCACTTTCGATCCGCCCAGGCAGGGATTGGACTGAAAAGGGGGGACAGTCAGTGCTGATAGCTTGCCAACAGGCATGCTGGTCAATTTGAAAACCTGCCGACCAGCAACATTGATAGCATTTGTGGACTCTACTAACCCAGGTAATGTCATGTCCTGGTCCTGCAATCGTGTTGTCGTCAATGTATCCCTGAACACTAAGGACCCGGGGGATACGATTCATATAGTGATATATCGGGTCCATTGCCAAGCAGAATAGGAACACTGAGAAAGACCTTCCCATGTCAACTCCCACATGCACCGCCCTAGGCGGCAGAAGTCTGCCTTGAACTTTATGGCGGATGAGCCTTCCAAATAGGATGTATTTGGCATAATTACAGACCCATGTCGGCGCGTTACGCATTCGCAGGATATGTAAGATCCAATAGGGATTAACCCGCTCAAAGGCCTTTGATAGATCAACTAGTAGTGCAGCCACGGGAGTATTGCTATCCAGTAAGGCTTGTATGGCATGGACAGCATGCTGCGGTTCTTTAAAGCAATTCATGACGACCTGCGAGGGATGCATATAGGCACAAGTTGCTTTCATGACTACAGCAGCAATGGTGCCATCAACAAGCCTATCACAAGTATTGGGCATTCCTAAGGGCCTGAAATAGTCAGCAGTCGGACCTACTTTTGCCTTGGGTATCCAAACCCCTACTTGTACAGGTGCAGCTCGTAGGCCTGCTAACATTTTCATCATCAGCTGATCTAGGACTGGGTAGCTATCTTCAGGGGAAAGCCTCCATGCAGAGTAGGGGATTCCATCAGGGCCAGGGGCTGAATCTTTAGTGCCAAGGAGTGTATGGAGAAAGTCCTGTTTCTGGGGAAGTTCAATACTCGGCCACGACGAAGCAGTCTGGTACTCCCGTAAAATGGGTTCCCATTCTTGAAGAGAGTCTTGAGGCTTTACAAACCAAAAGTTCCGCGTGTCAAGCATGGCTTCGTCCAACATCTGGGAGGTGGTGCACTGTTCTCCCTGCTGATTGAGGATCGGCCCATTATAAATGACGCCCTTGGGGCAAATAGATCGCAAACGGTTCCAGAACGTAATGTTATTGCCGATACCTCTGGCTTGTTGATTTACCTGCTCAAGAGCGGGATATTGCCGAGTCATCGTGATCTGGTCTAGAAAATCAAAAATCTGTTTCAACAGATCACTTCGGATTGTTATTTTTCCTGGATATAGCTCACTAACCCCGTTGGAAGTAAATATATGGTAAGTGGCAGCCTGGAGTGCATGGAAATGCTTTGCAGGTACGTGTAACACCTCAGCTCGAATTTTAAGGAATTTCCGCAGAAGTTCATGCTCAGGAATTCGAGGGTGATCCGATGGAATAGGTTGTTGTCTCCACCACGACCAAAGGGTGGACACAAACTCAACTTCATCTGTTTGGGGTAGTCTTTGGATCCTTCTTATCAGCTCTTGTAGATCGTTAGGAACCATATAGGGGTCAGCCTCGTTCTTTCCAGGGCAAAACACGTTAGTTGGGATGGTTTGATGGACTGGGTCTTTCATGTCACTTTTGACTCTTGGTCGAACTACAAAGGTCGCGGTGAGCTGGTAATGTCCACTTAGGTGATGTCGCCTATTGGCTGCTACCATAACATCTATTTGGGCTGCAGCTATATAATCAGTAGGACATAATACTCTGTCGAGTGCTGAACTTCCAGTAGGGCTTTCAAAGGTGTGAAGTTGCGGATGCGTGTCGAGAACTTGAGCGTGGACTAATAATTCATTCCAAAGGTCCGGGCAGCTAGCATCCACTTGGTTAAAATCTCCCCCCATATAAAGGGGAAAGTCGACTCTACTGGTCTTGACCCAGGTGATTAATTCTTTCAACTCAACGACCTTGGTTTGTGGATGTAGATACACTGACAAGAGTCCGATGGTAGAATATCTGTCTTGGATTACGGCAAGGACAATGCGACCTGGTATGACAACTTCTGTTCGGTCAAGTTTCCACCCAGGTGGAATTAGGGCTGCTGAACCACCCGACACTCCACCTCTTTCTGTTAACAATCCTTGGGTGTGTGCAACTTGAATACCTGGTATATTATGGTGCAAGACCTGATGGGTTTCAGCATGCCATCTGGTTTCTTGTAGTAAAACCGGGCCTGTTCGTAGCAGTCGTTTAATGAGTCGCATTTTGGCATCCCCTGCTCTAGTTGTGAGTGTCCACCCTGATACATTCCACACGTGTAATCGTTTAAGCCTGAATGGAAGATCTTGTCTGATAGCTTTTCGATATTCGAGAATGCTTCGTCCTATTTCTTCTACTGCAAGAGAAGGTAATGTTCGTGAATCACACATAAGTTGCTGATAAAAATCATCAACACCCTGATGGAAAAGTGTGGCAACATGTTGCAGGGTTAACTTCCACCATGGTGTTCGGACATGGAGTATATGGGGCAATATTGATAGGTCACGTATCTTTGATAGATATGGCGGGCACTGAGTCCCTGTTTCGAATAGTAAGTCGTTTTGACACATCGCGTAAGCATCTTGAGCAGTGTACGGAGCAGTGGAGCAGGCAAGTTCCGCAGAATCATCATCATTGCAAGTAACAAGAATCAGTTTAGTCCCTCCGTTGGGGCTTCTCCCAGTGCGAAGAGCAGCCTGCTCCACTCCTCCGTGCCTGCAAAGATAAGATATTCTCCTGATGGGTCCAGTGTATGCGATTGTATGAGCTGAGTTCCAAGTTGCCTAGGCATTCGCCGCATGGACGATGACTGCGTATACCACATTGGTGACCATACAACAGGGGTGGCAACTTTGTACGCAACAAAGGACTTAGATCTTGTAAGATCTTGAACTTGGTGATTGTCAACAACGTGTACAGCGATCCATTGTGGAGTGGCACCACTAACATCTCGTGCTAATACACCTATAATACTTAAGCCGCCTGTGCCATCCAGACCACCGAGTAAATGGATGACAGTGCTAGCGGGCGAGGCGTTGTGCATAAAGCACTGCGGGGCACCAAGTGTGTGCAAGTAACACAAGGCACAAAAAGGGCACTGTAAAGCCGCAAATTCACTAAGATGTATATAGTGCTGTCCATTATCAATTCGAGCAAGTATCGGGTAGGTCGCAAATGTATGATAAGAAACTTGCACCACATCAGCAAATATCTTTGGCATGTTGGCATGAATGAGAAAGTCTTTACTTTGTCGGTAGTCGAATGCGACCGTTCCAAAGCGAAACGGTTGATCAGGCTCATGAGAAAGCAACAGGAATAGCAGGCAAGGTCGCTGTACCCCAACATAGATAAGGGGAGGTTGCATAATTTTTGGTGCCCAAATGATAAAACCGTAGGGAAATTGGTGCTTTACACTAAGCGTTGCAATCTGGAAAACAACAAATAGTTGTTTGATAGCAGTAAGTTGTTCAGCACCCGTATATTCTCTCAACAGTTCAATATGCTTTGCTTTGATCTCTTGAGCTTCAGCATGAAATCCAAGACCATTTTTAACAGCCAAGTAAAGCATGTGCGCTGATAGGGTAACATTTTCATATGTGTTTGAGGACTCTAGCACCCAATCAATCCGAGTTTGGGTCATAATATTGCTCAGCTCTTTATCCCCAAAGGGGGGTTTATCCTCACTGTGGGTTCCTTGATACTTCGGAGGTTTGGATCCTTGTAAAAAGGCGAAAACTGTCGGCTGGTGCACTATTGGAGGGCAAGCTGATTCGACACTGTCATTAAGAGTATAGTGCCTCCATTTCGCTTCAAAGTCAACTTTGTCATCTTTGAGTTGAACTCCTCGAGCGGCTGCTTGTTCCAGAACCAGTTTCAGCAAGTCTTGGTATTTGGAATATACTTCTTGAATACTCGGTAGGTCTTTGTGGTACGGCTGCGCATCATTGCTTCCCTCAACCCACTGTTGCAGCTGATTATCAGTACCGAGAGCCGCACTGATGAGAGATGGGTGAAAGCTATTTCCACAAAAGTCTCGAATCACTTTATCCGTGAGAAGAGAGGGCCCATGTCTTTCTGTCGTTAAGATATTCTCAAGTCCTGCTAGTTTGCGTACTTCTTGGACCGTCAGAATTCTCATTGGCAGCACAATATTTGGGTTATGAAAGATAGGCACTAGTTGTTCAATGAGTTCATCTTTTTTGGATGTGGTCGCTCTGTCTGTTTGAAGAGTAATAAGGAAACTTTTCCATATGGGGAGAAAGTGAGCAGGGATGAAGCTTGCCCATGGCAGGTTTGGGACCCTAACTCCCTCAGCCATTTGGGCTAACAACATGAAAGATTTCCTCCCACCAAAAAAGGAATAATCCCATAGGAGTGCACTGGGCTGGTAGCCTGTCCAGGAAAGCTTCAGGATTCCATTGTTTGACAGCCCTCTTGTTCGGAGTAATGGGGCCAATGGTAAGTTTTCACCGTTCAAGGTCACTAAAGGGCCCCATTCATCGATAAAAGTGAGCGGAACACTGGCCAGTTTCTCTGTGTCCATGTGACTCCGTAGAAATACCCTTTTTCGCTGAATGCCATAATAGGGACCAGTGTCCCATACCCACCGACTGGTTGGTTGTTTACTAGGAAGTCCAAGACAATATAGAAACATTTGGAAGTGTTCAGACTGCTCAAGGCGCTGCATGCCTTTAGGTTTGCGGTCAGTTTGTACAATTTGCATGCTTCCAGCATTCTCTGTCAAATATCGGACCGATTCTGGTCCAAAGAGCTTCTGAAGATGCAGAATTACAAGGTAAACCACAAAAAAGAGCATACTTCGCTGACCTGTCAGCCCAAGCAATCCATTTAGGTAACCTGCATAAGTAAGATCTTGACAGGGAGATCCTGCAACAACAATCCACTTGATTGTAGGATACATTGTCTTGGCTTGACGAAGGATCAGAGAGTCACGGGCAACTAGATCCCATACATCTTTAACGTAGATGGTAGCAACCCCTTCAATCGTATATGCCCACTGTTGGTCTTCACGCAGTCCTATTTCGGCAGCAACAAGCCGACGTAAGACAGGATCAATTTCTGCTGCGATGAAGATAGTAGGGGGTTTACCTAGTTTTTTCTTAATGATGTGATAGACCGATCCGACTCCATCAAACATCGAGATAACACCAACGTTGGCCAGCGTTGCATGTGCGATAATCCTAGGTAATCCTTCAGGGTCAATCTCTTCAACTACATTCTCATTCTGACTATCCTTAGGGGGTCCATGTCTGGTCACCTTCGCCCTCTTCTTGCTCGACTTGGTTTTCGCATTGTTCTTGCATGAAGGGGGAGAGAGCTGCGAGGTTCGCGTTCTTTTCTGCTTCCGAGGCGTTTTGAGAAAGCCTTTGACAACCTTTAACTGTCTTTTGCGATACTGCGCAACTTCACCTCCTCCTGCTGCTTCAGAAAGTTGCTTTGTCATTAGGATTGCTTTGGGTGACTTAACTGGCAGTATGACAAGCCCACTGATGAGGAGCTTCCCGCTGACATGCTTACAGTCCACAACTCGTATACCATTGTTATGGTCGTACATACTTATCATTCCAGGCTGACTAGTATGCAGGACTATGAGCTGGCTGTCAAAGTCAAGCCTAGTGGTGGCTATGAGACACTGGATTTCGTACTCTCTTTCTTGGAACATGAATTTGTACCCAAGCGGGAGTCGTTCTTCCTCGAGCTTCGGAAGGGAGCATCCTGGAGGTACTTTGATTCGAACGATAATCAAGGGGCCAAATTTGCCGCATTTCCACTTGGCATTGGCAGTGTCTAGACATGAACAAGCTTGACACTCTGTCAATTCATTAGTATTCCAGATTGGAACTAACAAGTCACAAAGTTCATCTATACCTGTATTAGGCTTGACTGTGGCAGTGAAGGTGTCAATTGGTATTGCGCTAGACTGTAAACACGCCTGACATTGTAATACAAATCTTGAGAAAAGAAAGTTACGAGTACTCTGACTAAGGTTTGCGCATATGATTGAGTATAGTTCATATACTGCATCGTTTTGCGCAGTGCCGTTAGGGGGAATGGTGCTGAGTGTCGCAAGGGACAGGCAGGCATCAAAACATGTAAAGGGAAAAACCGTGGGTACTTGATGGACCCAACTCCACCCTACCCCTACTGCTGCAAGGGCTGCCTGTCGCACATGGATACTAACATGTGTTGGGATCCACGGCCCTCTTGATAGGAAGTACAATGCAGTATTCATGCTAGACATGTGACCACAGTTAATCGCAATGTCTTGGGCTTTATTAGCTAAGGCCGCAATAACGGGAGCATCAAGGGTCGGGAACCATTTGCGGCTGGATTCAGCAAAAGGAGAGAGAGAGGCAAACTGAGCTGGTTGGGACTGACTTTGAGTTTCACGTTCAAAGGATGTCTGGGCGGGGTCATTTTGCTTAGTATGGTCATCTTCCCCAGTGATATCAATGCACACACGCGTTTTGTCGTTGGCCGGGCGGACAGAACTTCGTTTAAGGGCAGCCTGGATAGGGGGAAGCGCTTCTCCTTGATGTAAGGAGGAGGTCTGGGAAGACTTGGTCCTTGTGGGGGTTGCAATGCCAGGGGGATCTTCACCGATTTCTACGACAATAGAGTCATCAGGTAACAATGGCTGTTTTTCTGGCGAAGGATCATTTCTAATAGGGGCCTTAGAGGCAAGATCTGGAGGCTGACATTGACTTGGAAGTGTAGGTACAATGGGGTCACTGCACTCAGGTTTCGCATTGTCATTTGGTGAGGAAGGGGAGACACCAGGTGGGGAGGACGGAGTGACAACAGGGTCAGAAGGTTCATTAGACAGTCTGCCTTTGCTTGCAAGCCCACCTTTCACTTCACCACAAGTAGGTTTGAGCTCTTGGATGCTAGTTTTCTGACTGCTAAGAGCTTCTCCTTCACGTGTAGGGGGTTTCTTGACGGGGGTGGAGAGAAGTGCCGGTTGGGGAGGTAGCATCTCCTTATCTTCCTCCTCGCTTTTGCGTATATTATTTCCGTGATGGTCTTGATCAACAACCATTTCAGTAATCTGTTGCTCACCGGTGTCAGTTGGGTGACTAGCAGGTAGGTTGGTCCATGGGATGGTTGGGCTGACAGTAGGGGGGTCAGTGCGTGCATCCCCATGGGTTAATTGCCCTTCTGGAACGTTACCAGCACGCTGCGCACCATTAAGTTCACCTTGACTGCCTGACCGCTCTGCATTTGACTTCGCAGTGTCATGGACGCTTGCCCCAGCGACAGCCTCAGTGAGGGGGGGACTGTTTTGATACGGATTGACCTGCTGGGAGGGCGGAGTTGGTGGGGGGGTGACGCCTAAAACTGCGTAAGCCGGAAGCTGGTCAATTGCTTTCTTGCTGCTGGGGGGGGCAGACGGGGTCCTAAGCAGTTTGGCACCCTGGTCAGTTCGTTTGTCCTTCATGAGCGGCTGGTGCTGTGTGGAGCTTGTCGAAAGTACCGCGGTGGTTTTCAAATTGGTTCTGTTGTTGTCGAATGTACTAAATTTCCATGCAGCAATGGCTTCAACTTTAGTATCAGCAGTTAGCATGGTACTGAAGTCAAAGTGGGGAGGCACGAGCATGACAAGATAACAAGTTTTGAAGGGGTATATTTGTAAAGCATCGACCTTAGTAAGGTATAATGAGCTTTCGAGGCCATCAACTCGATTGATTTGACATTGCCTTCCTGACGGGATTTCAAACATCATGATTCTGGTAAATTTGGACACTTGTTCAAACCTAAGGAAGTTTTGCTTGCAGAATTCTCCTTTTGCACTGTTCACTGCTTCAAAATGACTAAAATGAGTCAAAAAGATGTCCAGTGTATCTATTACAGGAATAGATTCCAGGAAGAGAATCCACGGGTAGGTCTCTTCAGAATACGTATATGATACCTGTTGAGTCTGCAAGTCAACTGCTGAGTCCTTCAGAAGTCCGAATCGTCGCTTCTGAGAAGCATTCTGGGTGCTGACAGGGGCAATGACAGTGAGTCTGTTTTTGAAGCTTGGATTACACTTTTCACCAATTCTACGCCAATGCTCTCCTTTGGTCTCGTGCCTGGGTGGTTCACCCGGTGCACCAGTTTGTGGCAGTATGTTTCCACAATGCTCTATCGTGCAGACAATATTGTTTCCTCTTTTGTCCTTGACTGAGAAAGAACATGGGAAGTTCTGCTTAACTTCATGAGGGATCCAAAAAGTGAGCATCGTGACATTGGCATTGTCTTCATTAACGATTGTTTGAAATTCAAATTTGGATGCTGAAAACGCATTAATGAGTGCAAACCGAGCTCTGAGTCAATGACTGCTACTTCATTTTCCAGGAGTGGGATGATGCTACTTTTTGCAATTTGAAGTGGTATAAAGGGCATACTGCCTATTGGTGCATACCTTACTTCAATTCGGTACCGGTTGCTGCCCATGGCAGTCACTTGACTAAGGACAAATTGTGTCGATTGCTGGCGTTGCCCAAAGGGCAAGTACGTTGTTGAACAATGCAATAAATTGCGGAGCACTTCGATTTCCATGCCTTCTAGTTTCAGCATTACTTGAGCTTTAGATAGGAAGAAGTACTTAATTCTAAAGGACATGAGCTCCAGCGCAAGTGCATTTCGTTCTTGATCACTTAAGTGCCGAGTGGACATAACAGTGAAAGTAGCAGCCTCCCGCAGTTTATGTAAACGAGTCCAGTCAATGCCTTCTTTAATCTGAAACTGGGTGTCTTGTGCTGTGTTAATTTCTTTCTGTAACGATTCGATTGCTTCACGGATTTTGGTTCTTTGTAAGCAAGAGTTCTTTTCATATTTGATGGTAAGCGGCACGCTTCCTTTTGACTTGTCAGAATTATAGCAGCCATTTGGTGATGTACTAGTCTCGCTGATTCCTGGATACTGCCCTTGTCGTAGTTCTTTGCCAACAAAATTTTCAAAGGCGATACGGGCAGGCATTATCAGCTCATCAGTTATCGTGTCAGGGATTTGCCATTCAATTACGGCTGGACTGCTTGACAGGCTATCCATTTTGACAAGATATAGTACAGTAGGATATTTTTGATATTTGAGGGTTCCAGTGAGCTGCTTTATTTCTCGAATGGCTGCTATGTGTCTCTGGCAAGTGTCAAAAACTTTTGCTGCTATTTCGACTGGGCCAGTGTTGGCATGACACTCATAGATAAGTATAACAGTCTGTTGCATCGTTGCCAGTGTTTTCATAGCACTTTGAGCCGCTCCAAAAGAGGGAAACGCATAAGCAGTAGTCTCTTGCTTCGCTATCTGTGAATGCAGCTGATCATAGGTGGTCAGAAGTATGCCTTCAGGTGCTTTGATCTTACTCGGAAAATGTACCATGAGAGTGGCATGCAATCCAAGTGCACCGAGATATTCCGCAGCAGCCTGTTGAGCCTCGATGTGTTCAGCCATTCTGGCTTTGTCTTCTCACCAAGAGAAAGGTTGTATGTGAGAGGTGTGTGAGTGGTATGACAAGTAACTCGAGATAAGATAGGGGAGGGGGAGTACCTGTCGCGTCTTTGGACAGATAAACCCGTAGAGCAGGGAGAGAGAAACGAAACAAGATAAGAGAGTGTAAAGAATGGAGTCACTTCAATAGGTTCGAAATGGTTCGATATGGAAGTAACGAGATCCGATTTAACAAATCAACTCAAAAAAAGGGGGGGGACGAGGTGTCTCGAAATGCAAAACAGAGGGGGGGTGGGTAGAGGCAACAGAGCACCTGTCACGTCTTTGGACAGATACACTGTGTAATCAGAGGCAGCGGTGGAGAGAACAGCGACCTGTCACGTCTTTGGACAGACACACTGTGTGAAATAGAGAGTAGTCCAGAAGAGAAACAGAGGAGACGAGAGGAAACAATCCAAAAAATTCAGGTTAGAAGAGGGACCTTGGTAAAGCGGTGGAGTAGAAGGACAGTGACCTGTCACGTCTTTGGACAGATACACTGTGTGAACTCAAACTGGTAAAAAGAGAGAAAAGAAAGCAATCGATCAAAAGAGGACCTTGGTAAAGCAGTGCAGTGGAAACAACAGTGACCTGTCACGTCTTTGGACAGATACACTGTGTTGGCGTCAAAACAGGTAAAAAGGGGGAACTTGGTAGAGCAATGTAGTAAAAGTACAGTGACCTGTCACGTCTTTGGACAGACACACTGTGTGAGTGGAAAATTCAAGAGGAAAAAATGAAAACAGTGAGCCTGTCACGTCTTAGGACAGACACCCTGTGTGAAAACAAATTGTCAAAAAAGGGGTGAGTGTAGGTTGCGCAAGGTGCCTGTCACGTCCTTGGACAGACACCCAGGCAACAAAGAAAACCAAACCTTAAGATCTGAAGCTCGATGCCAATCACAGAGATTTGAGCAAGCAAAAAACAGAAACTAAGGTTCGCACACTTTCTCAACCAGTAGCTCTATATCTAAGGGCCAGGTGAAAACCAAAAGAGAGCAACCAGACTGAAACACAATCTAACCTTAAAAAGGGGGGGGGCTCCGACAGCACAGGAGGAATCGAGCACAGTAAGTCGCCCCAGCAACAAACTACGCAACAAGTCCCTTACCCCTGGGCTAACTACGCAGTTACCAGTACTCTCCTCTGCAACAGGTGTGCTCGGCTACTGGTAACTTGAACCGAAAACTTGAGCCAGGGGCTACGGATAAAAAAATAAAGTATTCAATACAATCATTCAAATGGAAGCCGACCACCTGCGCGAAAACCCACAAACTCCGCAACAGGAAGAAACACTTCAAGCAATGACCTAAGGCTGCAACAGGCTGATGCGCCTTCGTTTAGCAGCAAACAATCAAGCCACCAGACGAAACAAAATAATAAGAAGCTACCTTCAACTGGGTTCAAGCAGCAACCGATATGCACCCCGCTTGCCGCAACAAGAAACAAAATCATCTACAAAACAGCTTGCTCCGACGGACCCAATTCTGGGTCCGGAAAACCTTCTCAAAATCGGCTTCGCTCAAAAGGGCCTCCCTAGTTGCCCTTCCGGTCGCCATGAGCCACAAAGCTTCATTGAAACCAAAACGTTGCGCTTCTGCAACCTTGATACAAAAAACTTCAAAAAATGAACCTAAACACGGTCCCAAAAATGGGACCGCCTGGCGGTCCCATTTTTGGGACCGCATGCACAGCTTAGTAAAAGAAGAAAAGAAAAGCACTTTCACGGTCCCATTTTTGGGACCGTCTGGCGGTACTTTTTTTTTTCCTCCGGTTTGGCCGATTCGCACTAGGCACGGTCCTTACAATAGCGTAAGCGGTGAAAAGCATTTAGAAAAAGGACTCGTGTGGTCCAAAAACGCGGGCAAATCATCTCATCAACACAAACAAAAAACCAAAAAAACGCAACCAAAACGACCCGCAAATCCCCCAGCCAGATTTGCGTTTCGCCAAAAAGCAAACAGCGAAGCAACAAAGAACGGGGCCGGGCCCAAACAAGAACCAAACCAAACAACTTGAGATTTGCCTTGAATACAGTGACCTAAGCCACTGTATCGTCATCAAAAACATGCAAACTAATTAAGTGCGGCAGAGCGAAAAATATAGTACACGATCACCCAGATTCTAATCATCCATACACCGTGACTGTCACTCCAGCTCTCTGAAAGGTAGGCAAAGCAGGAATAGCTGACAGTACAGCTCGTATCAGTTGCCATTCTCATTGTCAAAGTTGGTCCTATGATGATGAGTGAAGTTGGAGTCCAATCTCTGTAGTAAGATACTGCCGCAGTGGTGATGTGACTCAATACCCCCCTCAAGGGGGGTAGGGATTGACAGCCTGTAGGTCATGCAGGACAATAACTGTAATTCATCCCAGATGCTGTCATATCGTAGGAAGCCAAGAGGACCTGAAACGGTGCCAATGGTGAAAGATCTCCGCAGATAAAAAGGATCCTCTCCGTAAGGTCATTGCAGATGAATAGAATACACTCGTGCAGAGGGGAGGCTTAAGCAAAGAAAGATTGCTACTCAGCGACCTGTACACAATTGCGCCGCTCGCACATGGCAATCGAGCTCAAGCCACAAACTTGAAGAGGTGGCTAGGTTTGCTGTACCAGCACCAGATTGACTAGCAGCTAGTCTAGCAGGATTCACAAGGTGTCATCGTCCCAGCAAAAACTGCTGCAAGTCAGATGTTCCAGAGGTTCGCAGTGCATCTCACATAGGGCCACTCTCCCCTAGAGTGAGCCATGAGCAGAATCACAACGTCCCATCAGCGCACCGATCCATGTTGGCAGGCTTTGCTGCACTAGGGCGCTCCAGACTGAACAGCAGGAAGCACCACTGGACAGCGCCAGTAGTGCTCACTGCAGTGCAGCCTGGTCCATGGCTCTACCGGGGATCTACCGCCCCTCCCGGAGAAATCGCAGAAACAAAACAGAGCGAGAAGGGCCCTCCCCAGACAGCCAACGAAAAAGCCACATGAATCAAACAGCCCAAAACCGCAAAAAGACAAAAAAGAGGTAAAACGGAGAGGAGGGGACGGTGACAGGAATCTGCCCCACCGCGAACGAATTCAGAGTAACTAGAGATAAGACCAATGTAGTGAAGGTGAAATGACAGAGCAATGATGTAGAGCGGTGACCTCAGTATCCAGGCAACAGGTAAACCAGATGACACAACAACCACCAAAGAGAACCCTGCCATCATGGGGGAAAGCACATCACAAAAGGGGGGAGAGGCCAAAACAAAACACACACAACGACACCGGCCACACAGAAGGAGCGAGGAGAGGAGCCAGGAGGCAGCAGAGGACAGAGGGAGAGGGACACACCCGCACCAGAAAGGGTACAAACGTGCCTTAACGGAGTTCAAAAAAGGGGCCAAGGATCATACTATGATGAATACCTCAGTGAGGGTGCACACAGCACTCCAACAGCACAGGAAACATGGTGTAGAGGGAACGAGCCCCACACAGGGCCAAAGGCTTTTAGTGCCATGAGACACAATGAAGAGGGGAAATCAATGCACAACAATCACTCCAAGCACAGAGGCAAGGCAACCAGGCCGTCGCCGGAAGCAACGATACCCAGAGGGAGGGACCAGTAAAACCTGGACCAAGGCGCCAAGGAGGAACATCCGAGGGGGAGTGAGGGTCACGTCAGGCAGGGAACAGTAATCACAAACAGAAAAAGAACGAAAAAGGCACCAACACCTAATGTAGCTCTGCGGATGGCAAAACCTATGGATG
The DNA here is from genome assembly GCA_947184155.2 of Cladocopium goreaui. NCBI lineage: Eukaryota > Dinophyceae > Suessiales > Symbiodiniaceae > Cladocopium > Cladocopium goreaui. The sequence goes on along the minus strand of CAMXCT020002759.1, from coordinate 2,035 downwards.
AGTCAGCGAATTCATGTGCCTTAGTTGGTGGAAGGGGTGGGGGAGTGGGTGGCTCATCAAGACTGCATCTGGGGACAACAACAGCATCTTTGCCCATCGATGATTGTCAGGCAACGACTGCGAGAAAGCGAGTGCGTGCACTAGGCTTCATGGCAGAGGCAACCTTAGTACAAGCTAAGCTCTCAACGGGACAGCTCGTGCAGAAAACGGGTATTAACGAAGCCATGCGGCCCGATCTGTTATGCCTAAGCTGGCACTCGCACACACAGCCAACTGTGGCTCCCAACTGATGGAGAGATCGTATTGGTTGGAGCAAGGCATGTGTCGCATGCTGAACCTAACAATTATAAATGGGGAAACTGTGTCTCCTGCTGCATACCAGTGCACCTGTCACGTCTTTGGACAGACACACTGGGTATGAGCAGTACACTTAAGTAGATGTGACAATTGAACCAATTAGACACGTAAGTCATCTTCCACCACCGTGATTGATGAAACAAAAGCCAACCAATGGGTGAAAACCCAGAGTGAAACAGAAAAAGATAAGGGGAGGGGGGAGAGGGGGTGGACACACGAAGGAAAGTGTGATACTGGGGGTTGAGCTGGGGATCATGTCATACCTCTCGTGAAATGTTCCAGATGGTGTTTTTTGTCTGCTGTAATGGTGTCATACCACTCATTGGTGAGCCCAAATGAAACTGGGTTCACTGCTTGCTGGGCAGTAGCACGCTGATGAAGCGCTCTGAGCGCCCTTCGATGTTCATCCAGATCTTCCGGAGGGACCCTCCTGCGGACTCGCCTGTCTGGGAAGTTTCGCTCCCGCAGGTTGGTTTGCAAGGCATGTTCCGCTATATAGACTGCTGGTTGCTGGAATAAAACTCACTCCGCAAATCTATCGAGATGGACTGTCCACTCAGCAAACATGTGGCTGTGTGACAGTTGCTTCCTGAGTCGCGCCTCTGTTTGATGAAGGCTCCCATTCATGTGCCACAATAGTAAAAGACTGTAGTTGGAAGGCCAGTCAAGTGGACACAGTGTGGCTGTTTCTTTCCATTTTTCAGGGGTAAGGCCTTCTGAAGAGGGAATAATCACTTCAAGAGTAGTACGATTCGATCCAAGGGGTTGGAGGCCTCGCAGCATACATGGTTCAACGAGCCCTGTGGTGCAACCATTGATGAGCTCCTGGAAGCTTCCAGCCATTTGAAAGTCTTCATCCAACCCCAGGTGAAAACCAGGCAAATTTTTAGCAACAAATTTAACTGCTTGGAGCAGCTGCTTTTCTCCTTCCACGGTAGTCTCGTCATAGGAACGTTTCGGGCACGTGATGTTGATTTCTTGAGGTTTCTGTGCATTCTCAGGAGCATTCTCGAGGAGTTTGGGAGCAATTTTACTGGCCCAGCTAGCCGGAAACCATGCCAAGAGGGCAGAGGCGCCACTTGTAAGGTCCACTAACCCAGTAGTGCGCCGATGCGGTCGATCTGTGACTAGGACTTTCACAGGGCCACTCGGCGCTCGACTCCGATTCACTTCAGAGCTCTCGCGGGCTGAGCCAATGAGTTCAGACAGGATGGGCCGAAACCAGTAAGTGGCATACAAAAGACATTCAGTTTCTGGAGTCACCATGGATTCAGCCAATCTCATCAACGAGCTCATCGCCTGGGCGAGCTTCTCTGCCAATCGAATTGTGAGAGCCCTAGCTGTTTGATTAAGGACATCCTCCACCTTGGCACCTTGCCCGCGCAACCACAGTTCACCGGCCACACTCAGCAAGACGCGCGCAAACTTTTCTTGGATGGCAATCAAGGACAACGTCAGTCTCGCCTGGAGCCATAGCGGCGGGAGAACGCCAAGGTTTTCTGGTATGCAGAATGGGTTTCCGTCAGGTTGGATATTGTCAATTAACATTGCTAGCTTATCAGCTGCGCTCAAGATCTCGTCCTCAGAGGGATCTTCAGCTGCTTCAGGTATGGGTGGACACCATGAGATGGTAGGGTCTTCTGGATCACTTCCTCCATCGGTAGAGGCTGCTTCTTCA
>CAMXCT020002758.1:0-87862 GCA_947184155.2 Cladocopium goreaui | reverse complement strand
TTTGGCGTTTGTGGCAGGTAATTCCCGATTGACTTGTGTTGGACGCGAGGATGCGAGCAGAGTGAGTTGTTGCTGCTCTGCTGTGGTTCTACAAGCATGACTCCGGCAGCGTCGCTCTGAAACAAATCCTTGCCACAGGCTGCTCCATGATGGTGTATCCATGAGTTGACACATGCTGCCTTCTAGGCTTCAAGACGATGCAGCGGAACTGCAGAGGTACTTCCAAGTGTCTCCAAAGTTGCTGGGGTTTGGAGAAGCTTGTTTGGGTGTCTTGAAAGTGTCATGCTGTGGCGTGGCATCATGGGCTTTACGAAATTTGGCGACAAGCGTGTCAATGATTTGGATTTGCTTTCAGGTTATGTAGTTGGAGTTGCATGCTTGCACCGCGAAAATCCATGCAGGCGGATCTGCATGCAGCTCGCTTCCCGTACGTCTTGATCATCTGTTCTTTCCCTGTCGTTTTTGTTTGCAATGCTTTGTTCCTCTTCCTTCGGCTGTATTTTCATATGTACAAACCCCAAACAAACCTTGTTAATGTCTGCGCGCAGCTCATTTCACTGAGGAATGAGCACTTTTTTGGTGACACCTTCGATGTGCTTTGTTTTCATATGTACAAACTCCAGGCATACTTTGAAAACATCTCTGTGCTGCGCATTCTATTGGAGAAAGCCATGCCATGACCACACCTTTGATCTGCTGTGTTTTCATATGTACAACCCCCAATCAAACCTCAATTCTAGGCAGCGGACGAAACCTAGAGTTGCCGCGCGCAAAAAAAGAAATTAATTGAACTTTCCTTTAAAATCCTGTCGCACCTGCTGGCATCGTCCGGCCCCATAGATTTGAGGTTTGAACAAGGTTTGCTTGAGGTTTGTACATTGAAAAACCAGCATGCCAGAGCTTTGCCACTTGAAGTGTTCCTGCCATTGTAAAGTGTCCGATGGGACGTGTATTCCGAGTTTGTTCGAGGTTTGTACATATGAAAACACAGCATGTGAGAGTGTACTGGCAGCCAGCGTGCTTTTCTTGCGTTTGGAGGGGTCCTGTTGTTGTGGTTGGGATTTTTGGGGTTTGGGTTGTTGGTTTGTGTTAGTAGTTGGTTTTTTTTGTCCGTTTTCCGGGCGGGTTGATGCTTGCTCATGTTGCCGGAAGCGTTAGCACAGACCTCAATGTTTGAGAGAGAATGGCAAATCCATGTGTCTCACAGGCAGATTGCCATTCAGCAACTACTGCGTCAGTAGTCTGGCTGCTGGCTTTAGATTTCATCTTTACTCTATGTGTATCCCCTTGCCCCGGAATTTTAATATTGGATGTTGTGCAAACGAGAAGCTTCTTAGATTGATCGCACACCGGCGCGTTCGATTTTTCACGTTTATGTTTGTATCAACATTGGTCTTGGGGGCAGGGGGGGACTCGTTGAATCTAATTCAAGCTTTGGAAAGTATTGTGATCCCGGAGACTTATGAGTGTACCTCCTCAGTGTCAACATGATACAGAAAAACGGTGTATGATCTTCGATTCTGGCATGATGACGTATGAAGAGAGTCACGTGCTTCGCTGGTTGAAGAATGGAACTGTATGCTAGACATACGCCTAGGTTGTGCGAGCATCTGTAAAAGGGTTGTCGGGCACATTCACTGGGAGTTTTTTTTTTTGGGCGCCGCAACATTTCTTTTCGTTTTGGACAGTTTGTGTCTCTTTTGACAGAGGCCATTTTTAGTTTCAATTTCTGGGAGACCGCTTCTATTGTTTCATTAGGCGAAGCCAAAAATGGCTTCATTTTTGGGATCAATTTTTGGCTTCGAGTTTGGAGCCAAAATCTATCTTTTTTGGCGTTTGTGGCAGGTAATTCCCGATTGAGTTGTGTTGGACGCGACAGGATGCGAGCAGAGTGAGTTGTTGCTGCTCTGCTGTGGTTCTACAAGCATGATTCCAGGAGCTTCGCTCTGAAACAAATCCCTTGCCACAGGCTGCTCCATGATGGTGTATCCATGAGTTGACACATGCTGCCTTCTAGGCTTCAAGACGATGCAGCGGAACAGTGTCAACATGATACAGAAAAACGGTGTATGATTTTCGATTCTGGCATGATGACGTATGAAGAGAGTCACGTGCTTCGCTGTTGAAGAATGGAACTTTATGCTAGACATACGCCTAGGTTGTGCGAGCATCTGTAAAAGGGTTGTCGGGCACATTCACTGGGAGTTTTTTTTTTTGGGCGCCGCAACATTTCTTTTCGTTTTGGGCAGTTTGTGTCTCTTTTGACAGAGGCCATTTTTAGTTTCAATTTCTGGGAGACCGCTTCTATTGTTTCATTAGGCGAAGCCAAAAATGGCTTCATTTTTGGGATCAATTTTTGGCTTCGAGTTTGGAGCCAAAATCTATCTTTTTTGGCGTTTGTGGCAGGGAATTCCCGATTGTGTTGGACGCGACAGGATGCGAGCAGAGGGAGTTGTTGCTGCTCTGCTGTGGTTCTACAAGCATGATTCCGGCAGCTTCGCTCTGAAACAAATCCCTTGCCACAGGCTGCTCCATGATGGTGTATCCATGAGTTGACACATGCTGCCTTCTAGGCTTCAAGACGATGCAGCGGAAACTGCAGAGGTACTTCCAAGTGTCTCCAAAGTTGCTGCGGTTTGGAGAAGCTTGTTTTGGTGTCTTGAAAGTGTCATGCTGTGGCGTGGCATCATGGGCTTTACGAAATTTGGCGACAAGCGTGTCAATGATTTGGATTTGCTTTCAGGTTATGTAGTTGGAGTTGCATGCTTGCACCGCGAAAATCCATGCAGGCGGATCTGCATGCAGCTCGCTCCCCGTACGTCTTGATCATCTGTTCTTTACCTGTCGTTTTTGTTTGCAATGCTTTGTTCCTCTTCCTTCTACTGTATTTTGATATGTACAAACCCCAAACAAACCTTGTTAATGTCTGCGCGCAGCTCATTTCACTGAGGAATGAGAACTTTTTTGGTGACACCTTCGATGTGCTGTGTTTTCATATGTACAAACTCCAGGCATACTTTGAAAACATCTCTGTGCTGCGCATTCTATTGGAGAAAGCCATGCCATGACCACACCTTCGATCTGCTGTGTTTTCATATGTACAAACCCCAATCAAACCTCAATTCTAGGCAGCGGACGAAACCTACATTTGCCGCGCGCAAAAAAAGAAATTAATTGAACTTTCCTTTAAAATCCTGTCGCACCTGCTGGCATCGTCCGGCCCCATAGATTTGAGGTTTGAACAAGGTTTGCTTGAGGTTTGTACATATGAAAAACCAGCATGCCAGAGCTTTGCCACTTGAAGTGTTCCTGCCATTGTAAAGTGTCCGATGGGACGTGTATTCCGAGTTTGTTCGAGGTTTGTACATATGAAAACACAGCATGTTAGAGTACTGGCAGCCAGCGTGCTTTTCTTGAGTCTTTTCCGGGCGGGTTGATGCTTGCTCATGTTGCCGGAAGCGTTAGCACAGACCTCAATGTTTGAGAGAGAATGGCAAATCCATGTGTCTCACAGGCAGATTGCCATTCAGCAACTACTGCGTCAGTAGTCTGGCTGCTGGCTTTAGATTTCATCTTTACTCTATGTGTATCCCCTTGCCCCGGAATTTTAATATTGGATGTTGTGCAAACGAGAAGCTTCTTGGATTGATCGCACACCGGCGCGTTCGATTTTTCACGTTTATGTTTGTATCAACATTGGTCTTGGGGGCAGAGGGGGGGAGCTCGTTGAATCTAATTCAAGCTTTGGAAAGTATTGTGATCCTGGAGACTCATGAGTGTACCTCCTCAGTACGATGCTAAAAAATGCCATGAAATTGCATCCCGAACATCGAAGGGTGGCCGTTCAGCCAAAAGAAAGATCTACCTTCCAGATCTTCCAATGGATTCTTCCAGTATTTCACCTAGTATTTTGGCAGTTGGCAGATTCTTCCAGATTCTTCCAGATTCTTCCAGATTCTTCCAGATTCTTCCAGTATTTCACTAAAAGTGTTCCATGTCGCTACTCGGAACTCGTCTACTCCGAGCTCCACATCCTGCCTTGAACCACTGCCACCTCCATTCCTTCCACGTCAATCCTGGGATTTCATGAAATGTTCATGAAAACGTTGAAATGTTGAAATGTTGAAATGTTGAAATGTTCATGAAAATTGGATCAATTCGGAAAAAAAAACAAGACCTAAGTCATCTAAGTCTGTACCTAAGTCATCCTAAGTCTGTCTCCATGCAGTCTACAGGTTTGCTCGCTTTTGTATGCTTTTGTAGCCCCAGGTTCTTGATCAGCCTGACGTCTTGCACCAGTGGCAAGGCCCAGCTTTGAGCTTTTTCAGGATCCAGCAAGAGATCATCCAAGCGCAGCACACGCACTGTCTCCTCGCATTGGGAAAGTCTCGGAAGTGTTTATGCTTGGGAAACCATCTGAATCTACACTGAATCTACACTGAATTCTAGACTGTTTTACATGTTGTCGATCTCTGTTGCCTGTCATCCAACATGACCTACATGACTTCATAATCAAAGCGCTCCAGCTCTTGAGCTAAGAGGTCGTACAGCTGGAAAGATTCATGCCTTGACAAAACAGTTCTGCTCATCACTTGGAGACTGATAGGGCTTGCTTCAAAACACATCAGGATAATGATGTTTATCCATATTTATCCATCGTTTTTGAGCCTGCATAGTACATTGCATGGCATGGACATGGCATTTGCTGTGCATTTGCGATCAAATGCTTGGAATGTTCCAACAAATAACCCCTAAAATGAAGCAGCCACGGTGCACCTGCTCACGACAAGGCGGATCGAAGTAGTACATTTAAATACATTTAACACATCAGATTCTGAAAGCAAACAGAATAAACAGATTTCAAAAAACGAAAACGAAACCTGAGTCCTCTGAGTCCAGTGACTATCCGACAGTCCCGTGAGTCAAGTACCAAGATGTACCAAGATAGCGAGGGTAACGAGGACCCGTGCTTCGGTTGCGAGGCACTGGTGCTTGGACTGCAGCTCCTGCTGTTGTCCTTTCAGCCGCACCCCGCCAGGCGAAGAAAAGAAGCGCAACTGCGGCGGGTATAGCGGCATGCGCCTGCCGCTGCGCTAAAGATACCCAAAGGGCACCATGGTAAATCTTGGTAAATCCGCTTGTAAGATGTTTCACCCCAGAAAGAGTATCCAAACCACAATAAACGGACCACAACTCCACTTCAATGGCGTCAAAATGCATAAAAGTTGGCAGACAAAATCCAAAGCTGAGGGGCTCTTCAGCTTGACCCAAAGCCGCGTTCACCGGCCAAACATTCTGCAGACCTCAGGGCGGCCCGGTAAAGTTTGGATTGAGGATTCAATGATTCAACTTGCAACGTTTAAAGTGCAGGACTTGGTGCCCCAAATCTTTGAAAGGAATCACCAAGTCCTGGATTGGTGAACAACATGTGCAGCCACCTGCCCTGGCACCTCCAAGTTTCAACTGCCCATGGAATCAAACTCATCCATAAATTCCCCAATTAAGAAACGTTTCACTGTGTCTAGATGGCCTAGCCCTTGCCCAATGACAAACACAGTTTTAGAAGTCCTGGGGGACGTGCGGCCATTTTTGAGTCTAAGGATCCGTTGATGGCCACATTGGCCACCACCAACTGATGAAGCCAGCGGAAAGGTTCAAAGGCAATGACGTGGCCCTTGGGCCCAACCGCCTGCGAAAAGGCAGATATCAGTGGAGTCCAAGGGTACAGATTACCATTGGTCTACCATTGGTCTACCAATGTCTACCAGGTCTACGGCTGTTCCCACCTCAGCCAAGGCTACAGTGTAGCAGCCCAAGTTTGCGCCCACGTCGATGGCCACGTCTCCGGGTCTCAACAGCATCTGCATCTGGTAGCTCTGCAAATGATTCATGGAGCCCTGCGAGGGAAACCAAGTCGTAAAGATGTTTTGGCGTTTCGGATGGAGTTACGTTTGAAGGAAATGCAGCAACTCCTCTGCATCAACTTTTGAAGTTTCACTTCTTGCTCGCTGAAAAAAGATTGCCAATCAGCTTTGGTCAGCACAAGGTATCGTGGTCATTCCTCTTCTTACTTGACCAGTCATGACTCACCACAGGGCTGTCCTGATTTTTGATGGCGTGTCCAATGTTCACATCGAAGAAGGGCAGCACAAAATGATGTGGCGTGCGTCGCTCCAGTCTTACAAACTCAGCAGAGGTGTCCTCGAGTCTCTCTCTCTCTAAGGATAATCCTTTTGGGATGTTGTGCATCACAGGCACCGGCGAACCACAGCCAACTCATACCAAGCGATATCACCCTCCAAATGTTGTCCTGAAAAGGCTGAAGAGGCACATCTGAGATTCTCCTGCCACAAGCAGCTGTGAATTCTGTAAACCTTAACTGCTTTGAAAATTTGGTGCCCAAAATGCCGCTGCGAACAGCAACCGTCACATTGGTTGTGACTCAAACAACTGTCGTTGCAGTCGTTTCATCCATGCCTTTTGGGCCCGGGAGGCTGCTGCGATGGTGGCATCTGCATGTGTGGCTCGCGGTGATTCACCACGACCTCGGTACTCTAAGTCAGAAAACGCCCCGGATTATCCGGACACATCCGGATTTTGATGTCTTAAGTCTTAAGCCTTCAATATCTTACATCTTGTTTACATCAACGTCAAATTTTGCGCTGTCTTGCGCTGTGAAGCTGTGCTGTCTTGCGCTGTGAAGCTGCGCTGTGTTGCGCTGTGAAGCCGGACGATGGTTGGATGGTGTTGACCACCCACGAAGACGTCCTTGGATACTTCTGGGGCATGGCCTTGGGCGGTTTGACGCAATGTTGATGTGTTTCTCGACCAAAAAACACACGACACAAAAATGCAGCAGACGCTTAAGAGCCTGACGCAAAACGAACAAGCATCTTGTGTAACCTGCCAGAGCACAGAGTTCGCATGAAACCACAAGAGATTTTCGGCAAGCCTGATGTCAAGTGTTTCTGTGGAAATGACTTATCATGGACATCAATCCGAGACCCAGGCGATGCAAGTTCGCTTCCTGGTAAAACCCAGGGCCATGAGAGCTTACAGCCAGAAGATACCTCCTGAGCCAGAAATATGCCGAACTGGCAACACATTCATTCATGGAGCCACTGATCTGGTGGCCTCTCTTCAACCCGCTCCTGCAGCTTTCAATGGTGAGAGTACTGTTGTTAATGCCTGCCAACTGCTCTGCCTTGCGCTCAGAGAGTGCTGGCTCCAAACGCATGTCATAGAAGTGTGAAAATTGAAAAGATTGAAGGAACCCGGTGCCAGAAACAAGATGCTTACATCAGTAGGGATTGATCATATCGAGTGTTGGTTGCTGAATGATCTTGGCAGAGCACTACAGTCCCTGCACTTCCTGCCTGAGAGATTTCTTCAGCCCGGACCAGCAGCACAAGCAACGGGAGCCAAGTCATCGGACAAGCGAAGTCATGAAGCTAAAGTTGTTTGCAGTTGTTTACTGCCAAGGGAAAGGGCATCGTAGTGAAAGGATTGAAGCAGCATGAAGCAGCTGAAGTTGAGCCAAAATACAGCTTGACATTGCAACAAACAAGTCATACAGCTGTAACTGATAGTATCAGAAAGCGTATGACTTCTCCCAGATCAATCCACCGGGAAAAACAAAGACAGGCTACAGCGGCTACAGACTGTACAGATCAATCCACATGCCTTCACTGCGCACAACGCCATCTGCTGATTCATCGAAGGCCTCAGCTCTACTTCAGCACGGTATACCGCCATGGAAGTCCGTGGGACAGAAAATGGCGTAGAGTCATCCGAACCTCAAAGTAATACATCTAAGTTCCCCTCCCAAACAAGACTCCACAGTTCCATTCTTTCCTTTCTGATACAACAGAACATCCATCTACAATCAAAAAAATCACAAACCCGGATTTTCTAGTGGGGGCTGGAAAAACATCCCCAATATTGCCCAATTTGGAGCTTGTGCTCGAAAAGGAATTGCTGGTAACCTCTGATGGCCTGAGCAAAAGCGACTGAGCAACACGCTCGTCCTCGCCCCGTGGCAGAAAGTTGGCCCATGGCCTTTACACCGCTTTGTTGGTCCATGGTGATCCCGGTGATCCATTGTGATCCATGGTGATCCATGGTGATCCATGGTGATCCATCAGCGACAGCAACGTCAATCAGCCCACTTTGGAAAGCATTGACAAATCAGGCAGTGGTAAAGCTGCACGCTGCCCTTGCATTCCTTCCATTGCCTTCTGCAGTCTGTTGACCGTTTCCCTGCTTCAATGGTTTTCCATTAGACTCATTAGACACTAGCTCCTATAGTTCTCATGTTTTCTTCTTTTTTCTGTATGATTGATGTGCCTTCAACACACCAGTTGATGATTGATGACACCTCCGCACACTGAATTGCTGAGACCCTCACGCAGCAGACAATCAGTGTCACAGGGTGCTGGATCTGGGTGTGGCTGAGATCCGTGGCTGTTCTGATCATTCACAGAGTCCCAGCATGTCTCAGCACTTGGTGTCCCGGCCAATTGCATGCTGCAAACCACAGCTTTGCTGCAACGAGTCTGCGCAGCTTTAGATCAACACAGCTTTGCAGAGGCTTTGCATGCTTTGCACGGAAAAAAAAAGCTGCTGTCACGCTGCTGTGACAGGCCTCACGGCCGTAGTTCAGTGCAGTATCCATCGCGGCCGCACCAGAGGACTCTTCGGTGTCTATGCAAATGCTGGGCCTGGTATCACAGTGAAATTATGCTGCAGACACACAGTGAAGTCACCTTGACAAATTTGACAATGGTTTTGCTGTTTTGCTCATTCTTGCCACTCAAGTCCGTGCGAAAGGTCGCCAGTGGGCTCTGGTGCAAGGGATCTGAGGGCAGCACCCTTTCGTACCGTAAAACCATGCGATGCGGTTAACGTAGCCAGCGTTGCTCCTCAGTGGCAATTGCATCACTTGACCACTTGAAAAGAGCATGCAGAGAATCCGACAAGCAAAAGAACCTCCAATCAGCCTTTCTGGCATATCAGACTATTGTACTCACACTTCGCTTAGCTGGTTGTTAATGAAAACCTATTGCTACTAGGGCCAAGGTTAAGTGGATCTCAAGTGAAAGATCTCAGAACAACCAGCCAGGAACAAGTAGTTTTTGTTTTAACCAGCCCCACAAAACCAATGGGTTTGATGTTCTTGTAGAATCACGCATAACTGCATGAAGCTACGAAGCTTCCCAGGGGTCTGTGCACGAAAATATCAAAAGTTCCAACGACAGAATGTCAAAAGTCCTACCTGACAGAAAATGAACAGACAAAAAACAACTATTTCATCACTATTTCGAAGGATGGCTCAGACAAGTGGAACTAATGCCAGAGGTGATGAGTGTAGCCGTGCAATCCCACACACGGTCAGGCCTCTCAATTCTGCTTCATTTCTGCCAAGAATCAGCAATCCCTGCGCAGCTCGACCAAGCGACTTCACATCACCTGTCATCAGCTCATGGTACCTCCGGCAGGGGAATGATTGGATCCCCAGTTCAATGGACGACCTTCGACTTCTCTCAGTTCTGCAGGGCACATTTCATTGCCAGACAAGCCGCAAAAGAAACCTGGGAAGAAAATTGGAGAAAGCTGCACCAAGCTAGCCAAGCAAACATGATGTCAAAGAAACCAGGACAGTCATAAGATACGCCTGACATTGAAGATAGAAACACTTGCTGTTGCTGACAGGTGGTTGACATACCCGACAATGTGCTTCAGACACTGCCACTTTGATGGCACTTCATTGCCTCATGCAAACTGGTCACCCAATTCTGAGCGTAGGACCGAGATTTTGCCCTCTGAGCTCTTGCTTGCCTTGGATATTGAAATGAAAAATTACGCAAGTTTGAAACCGCGCCTGTAACTAAACAAACCTTTTTTGGGGGGAACATCGTCTTTGCAACTTCAACACACCATGCTCGGTTCTTGGCTCAAACCTGATTTCCCCAGGCAGTCTTGGACCGAATGAAGCAGAAGTGATTGCCGAGGGTCGTCCTAGCATGGCACAAATCTTCTGTTGAGACAAGTGTCAGGTTCCTAGCCTTGATATAGGATTTGTAGAGCATGGAAAGCAGTGCCCAGAAAAGAATTGATAACCAGCAATACTAGAAATTGCAGATAATTGGTGACTAATAATGACTACTATGCAATAGATATTAATGTATATTATTAGATATTCAAAAACTAAAAAAATCATGGATATAAATAGATATTCATGGATATTAGCAGATATTCATGGATATTCATGGATACCAATAGATATTCATGGATATTAACAGATATTCATGGATATTCATGGACACAAATGGATATTGATGGACAAGAAAATAGATAGTCATGGATATTAATAGATATTCATGGATATTAGCAGATATTCATGGTATTCATGGATATTAATAGATATTCATGGGTATTAATGGATATTCATGGTATTCATGGATATCAAAAGATATTCATGGATATTAATAGATATTCATGGATATTCACGGATATTTCATGATAACTAATTCGAATCAGAAACTGTAGTTGGGCCGTCCTGGCTGAGGCCAAAGGCTGAGAGCTCCTCAAAGCTCATGGACCCGAAACTCTCGAGCACACCCATGTGCCTGTCAGCCGGGCAAAGGTTGCACCTAAGGTATTGGGAAGGAGTCGCAAGACTGGAACTAGATGGAACTATGGTTGTATTATGTTGCATTATGGTATATGTATGTATATGTATGATTATGTATGTACATCTACATCTACAAGAATATAACATAATCAACATATACAAATTTTATACACAAACGGCATCAGCAACACTGTTCTGTGTTTGTCCGAATCACTTCGCCCAAGATCTGGAAGTTGAAGGAGCAAGAATCATAAAGAATCTATTGAGCTCCCGTGAAATCAGCCTCGTGTACATCTTGAAGTCATCGCGACTGCCAGGGTCTGGATCGAAATACCTCAATCCAACAGAGTTTTAGGTGGCCTTGAGGAATCAGTGACAAGGTTGACAAGGTAGCAGATCTTAGCAGCTACTTAGCAGCCACTTCCTCTTAAAGTCAACCAAAACAAATGAAAAATCATCGAAAATCTGACATCCAAAACAGGGTCATGGAGTCATGGAGTCATGGAGTCATGGTCCTTTTTGCACTCCCCGCACAGCGATTCACCGTGCCCACAAGGGGCCCACGGCGGCCAGGAGCCTCAACCTTCATGGCAATGGGCAAGTTGGGTAGAATATTTTCTACCCCCCATCCTTCAGGCGGCATGAGATGTTGCATTCAAGCAAGTATTCACTTGTATTCATTTGTCAAATTGTCAAATCAATTGTCATCAATTGTCTAATCAATCCCTAAATAGTCATTCTGAGATATTGTGATCTTGAGGATGCAAGATAACTCCTTGAGCAATGCGCACATGCGCCTGTGCCACCTGCTGCCACGAGTGAAACGCCGCCATGGCAAGTTGGCTCAGGACAGCTGGGAGCTGTGGTCGCTGAGCGCTTACTTTGTTGCCGGCGCGGTCGAGCGGCACAAAGTCACTGGCTTTGTACGGGACTTTAGAGGGGTCCAACTTGTTCTGAATCAGACAAGGCTCGCTGCCATTCGCTTTATGATCTTATGGCAACTTGGACCAACAGTGGTAAGCAGGGCCCCCCAAAAGAATCTCTGCCCTGCCAGGCATGAGTCTGCAGTGACACCCCTACAGTCACAGTATGTCAAACAAAGGAATCCCCGGTGAAAAGTTCGAGTACAAGCAGGCAGCAAAATGCCGCAGTCAACATCGAAGTATGCTGAAAGCCTGGTCAGGCTGCATCCCGCTTTCCGGAAACTCTCAAAAAAAAAACGGCCCAATTACATGCGAACAGCTGAGGAGAGCAAGCACTCTGCACCGCGTGCATAGGCATCGCAGCTCTCAAAGACTTTACAAAAGACTCACAGTGGACCCGCAGTCAACGGCATTCCTTTACAAGTTGCAATCGGCTCCCGATCGGCTCCCAGTCACTTCGGTCACTTCTTCTTCTTGCTGGGAGTCTTCAGTTCCATGTAGACCTGACCTTCCGCCTTCGCTTCGGAATCCGGAAGTCGATGCATCAACTTGAAGCCATGCCTCAGTCAGGTCCATGTATGCAGCTATTATGGTATATATCGTTTGTGTATTATTTAATTATATATATATAATTTAATATATATATATAGCTCCCTAGCAAAAACATATGCCCGCCTCTTGTAGAATTTGATGGACCCCGGCAGGGAGGACAAGCCGATGCTGTGAATCTCGGGAAGGCGCTTGGCCTCTGCGATCAACGTTTTCAGCAGCAAACTACCGAAGCCCATGCGGCGATGTTCCTGTGCCATGTGCGGATAATGTGGGACTGAGACATCTGAGATATGTGAGACATCTGAGACATGTGAGACATGTGACGTGAGTCGACGTGAGTCGACGTGAGTCGACGTGAGTCGACGTGAGTCCGTTGAAATAAGTGGGACAAGTGGGTCCGTCCTCCGGAACAGCCAACTGCGCAATGATCAAAGCGTTCCTTTCTGGCTTGATGCGAAAAACAATAAATCCCATCATCTCAATCTGCCTTAGGACAGCAGGCCAAATTCAATGCATCAAATCGTATGATAGTCATGATATTTCGTCTCTTGAAGTCGAATGCTGACGAATCAACATTTTGTGGCATCCAAGACACTCATTCCGTTGTCCCACGGCAACATGCAGGCGCCAGCCGCCTCTGTGATAGTGACAGCGCAATTTCAATCTACAGATTGAAATCCAATCAATAAAGTCAGCGGAGACCAAATGCTTTCCAGTAAAAGTAATGTCAAGTTGAAAAACACTTCAGCCAACGTTTTTGTGAAGTGAAAAGGAATAGGAAAGAGAAACAGGAGGGTCAAACAATTCAAAGTAATTAAGGCATCCCTAAGCATACTATTGTTGCGCATTCCGAGTGGGAGACTGAAGTCCAAGAAATCTTCGAGTTCATCAAATGGCCTCGCTTTGAGCATCCAGCCAAGGGATCTTCGTTAAAGATGTCACTGCCAAGAGCAGTGACTTGCTCGAGCACTGGGCGCTTCCTAACGGATGCTTCACGAACAGAGAACGATCAGGAAACGGTGGGGTCCATGTGTGCTAGACATATTCCTTGCAGAGAGAGAACCCATGCCAACATATTCCAACCACCTCCAGCCTCCTGATGCAACAGCAGTCAATGAAACGCAATATAAATATGTTCTACACCTCTAGATATTTCTCAAGCCGCAAACAGAATTAGATCCCTTGGCAAGCCCCTTTGCAAGTTAGCCGCTAGCCGTTGCTTCCAAGGAACTTCGCATCGTTTTTATCTGCTGCGGGCTTTACATCCAGCCACAGAGACGTCACCCACTCCGCCGAGGACTCTGCCTCGATCTCGCTGGCGAACTCTGTGCTTTCCGTCTCGGCGTCGGTCCGGGACTCTGTGCGAGACTCCTTGGCATCCGCCTTGGCGTCCGCCCGGGCCTTGACATCATCGGTCCACAGGACCGTCATAGCTAGGCGAACCACAAAAACCAGGGGCGCACCAAGCGCCAAGAGTCGTTCCTGGCTCACCACATTTGGGCCACACAGCTATCGCAGCTACAAGTCATGTGCACATGTTTTGGTGTCAACTTTCAGAAAGTTTCAAAGCAGTCTGAGAAAAGATGTGCGCAATCATCTCGGTGCAATGACGATTGGACAGTGATTGGACCCGACAATTTCTCTAGAATCAGAATTTCTTCTGCATAAACTAGAGAACTTGCAAAAATTTGCACAATTTGATGTCCTTGGGTCTTAGGTCCAAACGCATCGAGATCCCATTTCGACTTGGGAATCTCGCTGATGCAGTCAAAACCACCCAAAGCCTTGGTGGATTGACGACAGTGGCACCCTCAATCTTTCCAGGACCTTCCAGGACCTTCCAGGACCTTCCAGGACCTTCCAGGAGTCCGGACAGTCCCTTCCCATTTGGAGGTCTCAGCGCCCACTCCACACGGCAATTGGTGCGAGATCTGGCGAAAAACATCTGAGCTGCTCAAGGCACTGGCGATTTCCAGAAGTCTCACAAAAGGTTTTGAAATGTTTTGAAATACGGATTGTCTTTCCTTTTTTTCTATGTTTTTTCTGTGTTTCTTTGATTTGATGCAGGCTTTCCATCCGCATTTGACATCATTTGACAAGACTGTAACAGTGCCAAGACTTCATCCAGCCTCCAGAATCTTCATCGGTCTGCTCCTGCCAGAAAGGCGTGTCGCGAGCACACACGGAATAGCGAATGCTGTCTATGCGACACGGTGATTTGGATGAGATGAATGTGATGAATATGAACATACATATATACATAATTATACATATGTATGTATATATATATATAATTATATATGTATATACATATATAATCTGAATGATGTGTTTCTGTGATCCAGATTTGTGCTGAAGTTCATTTTTCCCTGCTTGCAACTGCTCAGCCAAAAGGCTCTCGCCTCATGAATGTCTGTCTGGCGAGCTTGATCCACTCTTCCGGCACATTCTCCTGACCAGCCCAAAACGCAAAAACTAATGAAACTCTCCTTGTGTCATTGCGCGGAAGTGTTATGAAGCTTTGTACATCTCAGTACCATGTGATTCGATGTGTCCAGCTCTTATGTTTCCTGAATTTCTACATCTTCTGAATCTTCTCCAGACAAATCTGCCACATAGAACTCCTATGAACTCCTATGAACTCCTGCACGTCGTTGTCAGCGATGGCTTTCAAACGTCCAAGCAGCCAGCTTTGCAGCTCCTTCGCAGATCTACCGACTACGACTCATATGTTGACTAATCATCATCTCTTCTGTCTCTTCTCTCGAATCGAGGAACATTTGAATCATTTTGAATCATTTCTATTCATTTCTTAGCGTTTCTGATCTGTGAGTCTGTGCTTTCGATCCGCTTGACCTACCTGCATTCTGAATCGCTTTCAAAAGGTTGAACATACAAAGCCGGTCCGGTGGAGGTGGTACTCGGTCAGAGGCTGACTCCTGTGGGACATAGTTAACATCTTGTCAAGCACAAAATCAAACGCTTGAAAGATCTAACACCCACTGCCCTTCCCTGCAGTTTCAAACCCATGATTTTAGGTGCTCAGAAGACCACAGGCACCGTGGATGAAAACACAAGGCTTCGCTCGCACTTGAGCAGCTGACAAATGGAGCGTGCTTCATCTCTGGGAAGAAATCAACCTACACCATCCAGGGTTTGCCGAAAGGATTAAGAGCTGTTCCAGTCAAGTAGGAAAAGGATGGAAAAGGATGGAAAAGGTGACGAAGTTGATAAATGTTGGCACCATTGGTCAGTTCGTCACACCGCAATTGATCGCGACACCTCCACCAGCACGCAAGGCTCTGAGAGCTGCGGATTCAACGAGCAGCTGCAGGCCTGGTGCAAGCTGCCGTCGAAACACGGCATGTGGGGTATGGTCATCCATCCCATAGTGGGAATCCTTCCAATGGATATATGAACTCCTTTTGAAGGGTTGATGACCATTCCCAATATGGCAGTTCATCCAAGTATTGACAATGGCACGTGTAGTAGGATACAAAGACTAAGTCCATGCAAAAGCTCAAAATTGCAGGTGCCTCCCCACGCACTACAACCATGGAACCAGGCTGCAACTGCGTCCGATACACCTGCAGGCAAAATGAACAAAGACTTCAGAAGGAAAAACTGTGCGGCTACCCAGAGATCCTTAGAAAATCTTAGAAAGATAATCGAAGGCTGGGACATGCACTGCATCTTTGAGGCTGTGTGTTGTGCCCTCACCACTGGACTCAAGGCTTGGAGGCCCAACCAAGCACGCCTGACTCTCATCCTCTGCGAGCAAAGGGCATATTGCCAGCATTGCTGGAGAAGGACCCAGGAAGCAGAAGAGTTTCTGGCGATGGAGCAAAAGCTTGCAAAAGGACACTGCCAACAGATTGGGCTGGAAAAACTTAAACCAATGTGAAGTATTCACTTCTTTCGTTCATGAGCTCTCCCTCCGCATTGCTCGGAGTTTTTTTCCACGCGCCGAAGTCTTCCCCCAAGACTTCCAAACCACAGCGTCAGTGCTCGTCTGCAGAGTCACTTCAGAAGAAGAGCAACAATTGAAAAGGATGCATTTGAACAAAAGTTCACTGATTTCTTCATGGCTTTCTTTGGCCTCACGCGATGACACCAATACAGCTTCCAGCACCCCAAGGCCAGCTGCAGCAATTCTCGGAGTCATGGCAAAGTCAGGCACCAAGCCGTGCCCGTTTCAAGAAGGCGGGAACTTCTGCAACATGAGAAGCTTCGGTCACATAAGAGCTGAAGCTGCTGTGCCAGCGCCTCAGCAACCAGCCAGGAGCTGTTGCTGGTGGATAAGGGACTTTCCCAAGACAAACCCTTCGTCCAAGTAGATGCGACTGCCAATGTGCCTGTGCAACTTGCGCAACCTATATCGCTATATTAGGCTATATTAGGCTATATTGGGCTATATTAGGCTATATTAGGCTACATTCTACAGATTCTGTATTTGGTTCCCTGCGGCTGAGGGCTGCACTCGTAATGAGTCTCTGCCTCCCGCAAGCCACGACACATGTCTTCTTCAACACCTGTCAAAGATTGCAGGAATTGGCCTCAGAGCATGACGCGGAGCAACCATCAAAAACATCACCTTTTCAACCGGTCTCGAGACAAAATGCTTCCTGCTGCAGTGTCCTTCAAAACCAAGTCTAGACTCCTGCAGCACCTGCATGTCAAAAAGGTTGAAGCTATGGATAGCTACCACTTCAGGTGACCAAAAGAAACACTGTGCCAAGGGGCTGGGCACTGCTTTCCGGAAAGAGGATCGGTTCGCTTCCCCCAAGCTAAAGCTCAGCGAGAGCAGGGTGTTAAAGCGCTGTCTCAGTGCATCACCACAGAACGGAAAACTCGAGAAAATCCGTTGATTTTATCATAATTATTTTTCAAGAATTGAGGGCTGCGTTGAAAGGACAGCGGCTTCTCAACATTCAAGTGGCGGTGGCATCATCGGAAAGTCTCTATGACGAACATGGAAAAATTAATTTCCTTTTCAAGCCAGTTTTGCAGTGAAGCTGCACATAGGCGTTGATCAGAATTTCCTGAAGCTTTGGATTCTTCATGAGGAAGGCCAGCTTCATGCCCACCTCAAAGTAGTGGTAGCTCTTGTCACCTGGGCCAACAAAGATGCAAAGCGTCGAAAAGCAATTTCTCTCTTGGACTTCTGTTGAGACTTCAGATAAGCTCTGTGGTTTCTCAGATTGATTCAGTACAGCAAAACCGCAGACCGCAAGTGCGGCCGGCCCCATTCGGTCAACCATCTTGAAAACCGCACCGATCGCGCCCGCTGCATGCGGTCCACCTAGACGACACACCGCTGGATCCGTCTGCAGAGTCTCTTGAATTGCCTCATCAAAGGTAGCCTCAGAAGTCTCAAACGGATGCCACACAACTCATTCAACAAAACGATGGCACATCCATGATCCATCCATGCAATCCATCCAACAATCATCCAACAACTTACCTCACTTGTTGAATTTACCCCACTTGTTGATAGCTAAAGCCCCTTGCACCCCCAACATTCAGGGATCACAATGCCACCCGGTCACCGGCAAGTCCAACTCCACAGCATTGCGGCGATAAAGCTTCTCCGCTAGCCAGTAGGGCACCGTCACCTGAACGTTCAGCACTTTTTGAGATGACCAATATGATCAATATGATCAATATCTATACATATGTGCATATGCATGTCATATGTATGTTATATGATATGTATGTTATATGTATGTTATATGTATGTGTACATATGTATTTTATATAACATATGTGTACTGTATATAGATATAATATGCAGATCAAAAGCCCCTGCAAGGATGGTTGAAGAGATTTTAAGAGAATGTCTAAGCCTCTTGCGCCATGCACTTTCCATCTGTCCATGAGTCCATAGGTGTTCTTTTGTGCATTTCAACCCCTCGAATTATCTTCGCCAGGTGAAGCACAGCCAGGACCCAGAGTAATCCCAACATACAGTACATCTATCAATTAACATGTGTCTGCGGTCTTCACACTGTCAATAAATCATGTGTAAATCATGTTATCATGATGTAGCATGTATGTTTATACATATACATATACAGATACATATACATATACAGATACATATACATATACACAGACACGTAAACATACAAATAACACAAGATACAAATATATATATATGGCATATATATATATACATATCCTGTTGCAATTTCGTCCTGCCACCCCAACACACCCGAAAGGTCACACCGCATGGCCTTTGCTCCTTGCTTGAGATCTCGTGGCTTGGCTGCCCCGGTGCAAGGATACCTGGAGGCTCCAAGCGGATCCCTGGAGATAGAACTTGACAGAGGATTGCCCGACTTACTGAAAGTTACTGAAAATTGCTGAATGGTCAAGCCCCTCCTAAAGAAACAAAACGGGTCTGTAAGTGTGGCAATCCCGGCAAGTGGAATGCAGCATGATGGTTACTTTGTCTCTTCTTATTCTTTGAACTTAGAGGTAAATTTGGTATCATTGCCTTTGGGTCCGTTAACCCCTAAGTCGCCCAAAGTTATCAAAGAATCAGAAGGAACGCCTCCACTTCCTTTCATGCAGCCAAGCTTGCAATTTTCCACCACCAGCTATATCTTGATTGCTCTTGATGACCACATCTTGTTCCTCCGCAAGTATCTCCTGATAGTTGCAAACAGCACTATCTGAATGCACCTTGAGTCCAGTTTCATCCGCAACACTGCTATGTCTCCGCGTGCAAACTTGAATATGGTGCCTTTGATTCTGATATTCTGGAACAGAATGGGAAGAAATCATGAGAATTCTGCATCAGGTTCGCAACAAAGATTCGCACTAAGGTCTAAGGCTGTTGATAGCAAGCGGCTTCTATATCCCAGTAGTCGAAGCTGGGCATAGCGATGCGCGGTGGATTTCTTGGGATGCAAGTTTCGCAAGTTTTTTCTTGCCTGTGGATTGTGCACTGTGTAGCAGTGTCTTACTGCGGCTATCTGAATACCTCATGGATTGATCGTTGCTCATGGAGTATCAATCACTTCAGTTGTACCAGAGCCCAAAGAGCGAAATTGATTTGGTGACAACGTACATAGAGGTTATGGAAAGTGACAGCAGCTCGCGCCAAAACCTTCGTTTCTGCTGCATCGAACAAGATCTCATCGCCGAGTGGAAGGTCAAGGCAAGCGGGGGGCGTACCAGCTTCTTCCGCATAAACAGGCTGAGGTAGTAATTTGCCACTTCAGGGTCTGTCAATGCGGGATTTTGAGTGTCCTCACAAGCAATATCTGAAAGGCATCTGCAAGGTGTTTTCTGAAGACAAGGCTGGCACTGTTCTCTGAAGACTTGTAGCTAGAACTACACGAAAGTCACTCTTCCGCGCAAGTCCTATAATTACACATCCACCAACAAAGCATCTAGAAACACGGAACATACCGCCAGGGTTGACACTCTCTCTCTCTCTCTTAATCTCACTGCGCTCTAAGCTCCTCAAACGTTCGGGAAATATGCACAGTACCAGCCATGTGCCCGTGCAAGCGCAATCCCGAAAAAGCCTCAGTTAAAGCGCGGCAAGCAAAAGCAGCAGAATACCTATTCCAGTCCTTTTACTGGGTTTCTCCCAACACGAGGGGGAGGATATGGTGTATACACATACTGAGGCAAAAGCACCAACTTCTCCTCCTTGTATCCCCGAGCATTCATATACCGTGTGACAGGGAGCAACATGGAGAGTAACCCGGAGCAAACCTGTTTAATCAGTTTAGCAGAGTTTAGCAGCAGCTTGGGACTTTTAAGGTGACAGTCGTGACAGTCGTCTGACATCCGAAGCACCGCTGAGGCAACCAACGACTGAACAATGTGCCAGGTCGGTGCCCAGCTGAACGATGTGTTTTTCCACCTGCTGAAGCGCCTCTCAGCAATCGACCAACAAAAAAATCACACAAAACAAACAGCAGATCAAATTTTGCACGTGAACATTGAAAAAATATGAATAAATAAAATGGTGGGAATGACTGGGGGTGTACTGTTGGTTTTGGCATTTCTCTAAACCCAGCCACAAACAAATGGAAAATCCCTGGGTTTCTGCTGGGCAACCAGCTTCAAGAGTTGACAAGAAAACTATACTAGATATTATAAAAATATGTGTGTATATGTATAATTATAATATACTAGTTCTAAGTTCTAAGTATACTACAATGTTAAGACATGTTAAAACTTCAAATCGACCAATCACAACCCGGAATATGCTTTCATAAATCCATCTGCGCTGCTCTGAATGGGTGAAATGATATGATGTGAATGACGTTTGAATGACGTTTCAATGACATGTGGAGAGCGGGAAGCTGAGCGGGAAGCTGGGAAGGAGAGCTAGAGGAGCTCGGCCACAGGACCCGGCACCTGCTCCATGGGATCCCCGTGAAGCTCCCGTGTCCAGGCCTCAGCTGAGATCAGCTGCGTACATGTCATATGAGTCATATCAAGTCATATCAAGTCATATCAAGTCATATCAAGTCATGTCAAGTCATATCTCATCAAATCTCATTGCATGTCGTCAGGGTACACGCTTCATGACTTGTGTTTCTTCATTCTTAACCGTCTTAACCCTTCATGTTTGGCTTCACGCATCGGTTTGACATGAAACAGACCGATTGCAAAAACCCACTGCAGCTTTTTGCTCCTGATATTTCTCTTGCAAAGTTTTTGCAGGGCTTTTGTTGGCCCATGTTGGTCCTCTTGCCCACACTTTGGCATGAGCGTTCTCCACTGACATGGAGAAAACAGGCTGCACAAAGTCTGTCTCTGCGATTAGATCTTGTTTCCCACGGGGGAACAATCTTGAATACCGATTCTCTATTGATTCTCTATCGATTCTCTCTACCGGTTTGAACATCAGTGACATGCAAGGTGGCTCATGGGTCATCGTCATCTCCGATGGCACGTTTTTTGAAAAGGTCAAACCAATGATCCGTGTCTTTTGCTTTGCGGAGGATCAGGTTCACCCGGTTTGCTCGGACAATATGCTTGCATTCCAAGGGATTCACTTCGCCATGGGTCTTGTAGCAAGCAAAACGAATATTTTTCCCATTGAGGCCTTCAACCAGGAGTTCAAAGGATCGATCCCCAAAACGAGAGTGCACTTGTTCAGGGTTCAGTCTACCGACTCCGTCCATTGGCACAAGCACCTTCACAAATTTGTCACTATCCTCCCAAGTGTAGGAATCCAGCGTCTCGTACTTCGTAATGTCAGTACCAAAAGGTGATTGCTTTGGGTTGAACTTCGTCTGGTTTTCCACTGGAACGTGTATAGGTTCAGGCGTGGTCTGCACAGTCACCTGCGGCTTGGATATAAAGGCTCCCCTGTCATGGTTGTGGGCATAATAATAGGAGAGTTCTCCACGTTTTTCCCTACTTGCTTTCAATGCACCCAAATCGGCACTCTCCGGCAAGAGTCGCAAAAAGAAGTCATTGTGCTCCCATGCGAAAGAAGCCACCGAAGATCGATCTGGGATCGGGCACACATCTTGATTCCAAAAGCAAAGCTTGTCGTAGTCAAGATTGGCATCGTTGGAATCGCTGAAGCGCTGTTGGAACTCCTGCAGAAATGTCTGCTTCAGGGTGCCAAACTGTGTTTCCTCAGGTCGACCTACATGAATTGGAAGGACAAAGCTGGGCAACTTGGCAACCTCCAAATGTGCATACACTTTACACGTCATGCCGCACCGGTCTCTACAAGTGCAAGTCAAGACTCAACTTTGCTTCAACAAAAAAGTCGTGACTGGCTGTGATATTCTAGCTCTTTGAAACATGCTTGAAATTTCACCTCTTGCAGAAACGTCATATCATGCTCCAGTAACAAAACTGTCACAAGCTTGTGGAGCCAATTTTCAGGAGCGAATTTGTCTCATTCCACAGCACGTGGATCTCATTTGTCATCATTAGACTAGATCCCTCCTCAAAGTTTGCAGCCCTCTTAATGAGGTGCATGAGTCAAGGAGCAGACTGGAGTATGGAGTGAGTACACAAACATAGACATATGATCGTGTTATCTGAAGGGTCAGGATTGCGTTGCTACCCACCATGCTCTGACAGCTGCTGTGGACGCGCACTGAACCCATCTCGCCAAAGAAACCGGCCAAGACCTCGTAAGGAAGCCTGTCCACAAACTCATCGAATGTCATCAAATTCAGCAGAAGAATTTTCAAACATTTGCGGTGTTGTCACCTCACCACGAAAGAACCATGACTTCCAAAACATGGTAAGTGAGGTAATGTAGAAGAGTATATATGAAGAATTAGAGACAGGCTAAAGTCACTTATCTTCCAGGCTATGGCAAGTCACCACAGAACCCTGCGTCCTCTTAAATCCTCCGGTTTTACGGAGCTCCATGGCCTACACAGCGCAGAGTCCACTGAGTATGCGAGTGAGATGTTATCTTCAAACGCTTAAGGTCTCAACTTGAAGGATCTGGAGGCAACACAACATAGGTAATTACGCCAAGAGAAACAATAAGCCCATAGGTGCCAACCCCAATAGCAGCCAACTATTTGAAACCAAGTGCAACTTCGTGTCATCGAAGAGCATGGAAAAAAAAAAACATTCCGCTCAATTTCACAGAATGTGCTGACAGCTTGAAGTTCTCTCTCTGATCCACCTCCTTGACAGCTTCGTGACGGATATCACTGCTGAGACTGCCCTTCAAAATGCAAAAGCCCTGGTCAGAGAATTCCCGGATCCAGGTGTTCCCCCGCATCCGGTGGTTTTTCATGGTGTGACGACAACGATCATTCCATTCAATAATGTTCAAAGTTGTTCCTTTCAACTACTTCATCACCTTATCATGAAGATTACAGCCACTACCACCGCGAATGTAGCATTTTTTTGCCAAAGACATGTGTAGAACACTCCTTACATCACAAGTGGATACAGGAGACCAGCTTCATAGTTACTGTACCTTTTGAATCTAAATTTGGAATTGTCTGACCGGCGCCTTTTCGACTAGCCTCCTGCCGATACGCCAATCTTTGGCATACCAGGGAAGCTCAGCCCAATCCTTGCACACTGTGAAAAAGCACAACATAAGTTAAGAATACACTCCTTGCAACATCCCAGTACAGCCCAGTACCATCCTCTTGTTTTTTCGTGAAACTGCATCCCAACCTCTACATCGTAGGCAGAAAAACTGGAGGTCGCCTTGCAGGCACGTTCCAAAAAATCTCCACGAAAACAAGCACAATTTCATACAACTCCATACAATTCCATACAATTCTACATACTTACATAGCATGCTTGAATGCAAATCGGCCGACAACGTGTCAAGTTGTGCTTTATCAGAGCGGTTGCCTGGCCAAAATCTGGCAGATTAGTTGCCCCTCGGCCAGCCGTTTCATTTGCCTGCGCCGGTTTCAAAATGTTGCCATTTTTTTGGATTGGACAGTTTGCGTTTTGTGTTTCACATCTGTGAACGCACAACCGGGCTGATTCTGACAAGCTAATTATCAAATGAGTTCATAAAATAACCTTCAATAAACGTGCATACAGTATACACGCAATATCAAAGACGCAATTTACAACCCCTATGCTTTCGCATCAGATTATCCTCTCCGTGTTTGTCGTTCCACGTAGTGTTTCGCGCCTTGTTTACGGCCAACAAAACCTCCGTGACATTCGGCTGCTTTTCAATGGTGGTATTTCCATGGATGTCCTCCAGGTATCGCAGATTCAAATCCCATCCTAAACCACAACATTTCACAACATTTTCCAACCAATGCAAAGGAAAAAATAAAGAAATTAAAGAACAAAACAATCCTCCACAGTTCGGATTGAACTCGGTCTGGACAGGACCTTGTTTCCAGAGTGGAGCATTTTTGTTGCTGACAAAAAGGTGTGTTTTACTGCAATTGAAATGATTTCCCGCCTCTTGGACAGAAGCATCTTCTCTGATTGCCTGGCTGCATCATGTTGCAGATTTGGACAGGATTTGGACGGCACTATTTTATGCCAATGAGTATTCAACGAAGAACCCAACCTCAAGGACCCCAGCATCCGTACTTCCTGCTACGCGCTGTAGCAAGGAATTCACGAAGACGTTGAGCATCACCTTCGAACACGCTCAAACCGCCTTTGTGGGAAAATAAAATTTGCTATATATATATATACATGATACATGAAAATACATGTTTTACCCATATCCTTGCAACGACGTCTGCAAAGTTGCGACTGTGTGTGGTTCGTGAACGAGTCAGGCAGACATCGACTGAGAACGAGTGGGGGATTGGCTATGTTGGAACATGCCATGTGCGTACAAACTAGAATGCACCAAACTGAAAAGAAATGGCAATGGTATCAAATCTGTATGCCGATGATGAACCAAAAAAAGACGCAAAAGTGCAGAAAAGAGAAAGAATAAGCAGCATAAGTGAACATTTAAAAACCAACAGCTGTTTTGGGAAGTCAGAACCCTCCTGCAACCAACCCTGACAACAGGCCACCGCATTGCAGTCGGGATGGCAACAAACTGTCCGAAAGCTACGGTTTCTGTGGGAAGAACCAGGCAGGCAGCTCCGCGCATTGTGTTGTCCAGCATGGCATATTGATGCAACCCAACCAGTTCAAGTCAACCGTCACTGTTTGCCGGAAGCAGTTAATACGCAGAATACATTCCCCTGCAAATACACTAGTTTGATGCGGGCCCGGTACATCATGGTGACATCAACCATGTGAAATAGTATGGGGAGCGCGTTTGTTTTAAGGATCAAATGCTAAGGCGGGTTCATTGGAAGTTACACGGTTTTCAAAACTTAAATTTTGTTTTCAGTTGGGCCAAGTTCTGACTTATATAATCAACACTTTGCCCGCACTATGATACGATGGGTATCCTTAAGCACGGTAAAAAACCAACGTTGACTTTCAATTCCGCACTATGTACATAGCAATTTTTGACCACTGACACGCTGCTGCGCTAACATGTTGACGCACTGACAGGCTGCAACAGCATGACAACATGACCGCCAGACAACAGGACCACCGGATAGGAAAGCGCAACGCAATCCCAATTTTGCGTTAAAAATTCAAGGTCACTTGTATAATGATTATAAACATGTGAAACCAGTGACTTCATATGATGGGAAGGAGGTTTACGGGCACACAAGCAAACAAGCAAACGCACACCGAAGCGAACAATCAGAAATCTGACGCGGAACGATAGTTGCTCGACGGCCGGTTGGCAAATATAGGTAAATCCAATAGACAAAACCACGTGGCAAACGAGTTTTGCCACCATTTTTCCAAGATGCAAAACAGGCCAAAACAAGGAAAATGCAACGACATTGCCGATGGGTTCCATGTTTGCTGTTTAAAAATAACAGTTTCAAACAACGTCGATCAATTTCCGACAGGAAACATCAAAACTGGCATGACAGAAGTCAATGCATTACCCCTGGGGCCCTCCTCCGCTTAACTGTGCCGATCAAAACCCTCAATGGCTGGGAAAATGGCGCCGCGTCCACTAGTGTTGCCATGCGCGTTGGCCGTGGCAAGGCGAAAAGGGCTAGCTCAGGAGCACGCCGCGCCCCCCAATGTCGAAACAGCAAGCAATAAAATTAACAAAAGCGATGTTCGGGCGTGCAAATTTTGATCTCTTGGCCTGCTTGGTTTCCGTATAATGTTTGCTTGCCTGCTCACTGACTGCACATGTGTGCTTGTTCGGTTGCCCAGTCAACTTCGGCGCCTTCTTCTGCTGTCTTTTGATGCCATGTCTTGATCGTTTGCTCGCCTGCTTCCTTCCCCTTTCTTGCTTGCTCTCCTTGCTGTCACACAACCCAACGCCGGGTGGAAAAAAGAACACCGACCCTGGTCTTCGATGGCGGCCTGCGCTTCAGGAGGACAACGACTAACAGCAACGGCAAGAGCAAGAAAAGCAATGCAGCAGCAACGCCGCAAAGCACCCACCACCACCACCACCACCACAACAACAACAACCACCACAACAACAACCACCACCACCACCACAACAACAACAACAACGACCACCACAACCACAACAACCACAACAACCACAACAACCACAACAACCACAACAACCACAACAACAACAGCAGCAGCAGCAACAACAACAACAACAACACGACGACAATAGCACCAACAGAAACAACGGCAACAACAGCAGCAGGAGCAGCAGCAGCGGCAGCAGCAGCAACAACACCAACAACAGCCCACTACCGGGACCAGGAACCACAACCAAAACAAGCATAAAGTAAACGCTAACGCCAATACTGATACCAACGCTCGGTAGAAGCAAATCCTGAAATCCAGCCTCGGCATCCGTGTGGGCAGGTGCTCTCAGTAGCTGTGTGCACACAGCATCTCCCTACTGACAGCTGCTGTTGGCTGGAAGGTTGCTGAAGTATGGCGTTTCTCATACATACCCGTGTTACACGGAGGAAGTTGGCTGCAAGCCAGCCGCATAGCACTTTCAAGGTCAATGCTTTAAACGTACTATCTCCGACTGCCATGAGGGCAAAACCCCCTCTTGTCTGCTCTTGCTATGCATTTGCTTTGAAAATCTAAAGCCAAACACTGCGGCAATGAAGCCAACATGGAACACACAAGCTTGAGGCGCTTGAGCGAAATTGAACTGCAGTCTGCAGGCTCTAGTCCAAGTACCAAGCCACTTTTTCGAATTTGTGTGCTGCTGCACCGTGGCACTGCACCGCGGCAGGGCAAAACGCTGCCATGCTGCCACATGTGTGGCTGGCAGTCACGGCAGATGGCCGAGCCTTATGATGGCCACATTGCCACAACTGATGGCCCACTTACTTCCATTGTTTATGTGGTTTTTTCCATTTCAATTATCCATTTTTTTGGTGGGCTGGGATTGAAGCATTTACAGCATTTACAGTTGGGAAAAAGACTGCTTGTGTTGGCAGCCTGCAGTCCTTGGACTTCTTTGCCAAATTTTCTTCCAAACCATTGAAAAGCAAAGCAACGATGCATAGATTTTGTACAAATAGGTTTAGGAGTTTAGGTAACATGTGTAATGATTATAGGATACTCATGATATAAAGTGTGTTGACTTTAGCTGAAGTACAACCATCGGGCTTCCCAATGGATCCAGGAATGCATACTTTCAACCCACAAGGTTTCCAAATGGATCGCAGGAATGGATAGTAAATCCAAATGGATGTTCGGAATGCAAATTTAATGGATATAAACAGATGTTCCAGCAGGAGGGGTTCTGCCAGATGTGGCTTTCATAAGCCGAGCCATCCCGGGGATGACTGTACAGACTGTACAGACTGTACAGTGTACGACTGTACAGACTGTACAGTGTACAGCACGCGCTAGCTACTCTCCGCTTGCTTTCAAGCAGGGCCTCCCCGTCATTGGAATTGTTCTATTTCCCTGTAGAGTTTTTCCTCTGGTTGCGCGCGGCCTGGTGGACTCTCTCCTTTTCCTAAAAACTCCAGCTCGTGGCCCGCAAGTGATGCCCACGATGGATGTAGCCGTTGTTCGTGCCCTCGGCATGGAAAATGATATGGAGCTGCCCCAGTTTCAGAAGTACCGTCTTTGGGATCGGGGCTGTATGCAACACATCTTCTGTCACAACACGAGTATTCAAGAAAAGTACCTTAAGGTCGTGGTTGTGAGATAAGATGACAATCAGATCTAAAGGGATTCACCATGGCATGGGTAGACAAGAGTACACGTGTACTGTATAGTCATCATGTGTGTGTGTGCGCGCGCATGGGTATGTACGTACATATATGTATACATGTATATATATATATATGCATCAGCATACATATAATGTACATATCCATGTATCATCACCAGCACGGCTAAATATTATATACATGTATACATACATATCCTGTGTACTAATACATATTTGTTTACGGGAAACTATAGGCTCTACTAGCGATTAGTTGGCTGATAGGAATTCCTATTTACACGTGTCTGGATGTAATTCATACTAGAATATGTATTTATATATATATACATATGCACATTCATGAGCGTGCATAGTATGACATGTACTTATATGATATTTCATATGTACGCATATCTATATATATACATATGCATATACATATACAAATACATATACATATACATATACATGTACGTATATCATGTGTGCATGTATATGTGTATATATATAATATGTGCGTGTGTGTGCGTCCATATCTATATCATTTGCCATAGTATATCGTTCGGAAGCTGGTATCAAAGTGAAGCGCTCAAACCAGTCTTCAGCATGACTCAATTCTAGATAGGCGATATCATCATTAAAAAATGGCAGTACATAGTGAATGTCTTGCAATTTTGACTTTGACCTGCAGTAAATCTGCAAACCCCAAACCAGGATCGGGATGTCCAGAAGTCGCATTAGGATCTCCGCAAGTTCCAGAAACGACTTTTTTGGAAGATGTGTTTAAGGGTGTGGGGATAGCTGGACGCTGGATACCTAATTGAGAAGGCATGTGATCTGACTCCATGCCTAGGCTATCGTCACCAACAACTTCCAAGAAGTCTAAACAAGCATAAAAACATGACCCCGAGAGTAAATGCAGACAACCAAAGTTGTCAATGTTTTGGCCTGATAATGATCCAAAATAAGCAAACGAGCACATGCAGACAAAACAACCAATCCGCAAATGGAAATCTGCAATCTGTTGGTGTGATTCTGATTCCCCCATTGATTTCAGTCTGTCCCAACCTTCCCACAATTATATTTGAAATCATTCAATTTTATCTCTGAAGTATCATCCCAAACCAATGCCAAACAAGATTCGCAGCACAAGGAAAAGAAGTTGTCCGTCCGTGGAAAGCTGTTCGAACATGCTTTCCAGATCAGTTTTATGATTGACGGCGATTATCAAATCTCCTGGAAGAATCTGATCTCCTTAGTTTCTTCTCTGGTCACAAACCATCAGTTGTCTGCATGTGTTGTAAGGTTTTGTCGGGTTGCAACATGCTCCTACAAAACCCTATAGTTAACTTGTACATACATATACATACATGCATGCATGCATCCATACATACATCCATACATACATACATACCTACCTACATACCTACATACCTACATACCTACATACCTGCATACACTACATACACTACATACACTACATACGTTACATTCATTACATTCGTTACATACATTAAATTACATTACATTACATTACATTGCATTGCATTGCATTGCATTACATTACATTACATGCATACAAAACATGACATACATACATACCATAACATACATACCATAACATACATACCATAACATACATACCATAACATACATACCATAACATACATACCATAACATACATACCATAACATACATACCATAACATACATACCATAACATACATACCATAACATACATACCATAACATACATACCAATACATACATACCATAAGATACATACCAATACATACATTACATTACATTACATTACATTACACTACACGACATTACATTACATTACATACATACATACATACATAACATAACATAACATAACATACCATAACATAACATAACATAACATGACATACATATATGCATTACATACATACCATAACATACATACCATAACATACATGCCATAACATACATACCATAACATACATACCATAACATCCATACCAATACATACATACCAATACATACATACCAGAACATACATACCAAGACATACATTACATTACATTACATTACATTACATTACATTACATTACATTACATTACATTCATACATTACCTACATACCATTACATACCATTACATACCATTACATACCATTACATACCATTACATACCATTACATACCATTACATACCATTGTATACATACCATTACATGTAAACACATAAATACATACCTACCTACCCTACCCTACCCTTCCCTACCCTACCCTACCCTACCCACCTACCATAACAAACATACATACATACATACAGACAGACAGACAAACAGACATACAGACATATAGACATACAAACATACATACATTACATTACATACATTACATACATTACATACATTACATACATTACATACATTACATTACATACATTACATACATTACATACATTACATACCTACCTACCTAGCTACCTACTTACCTACCTACCATTACACACATAAATACATACATCTTTACATACATACATACATTGCATTACAATACACTACATTACATTGCATTACATTGAATTACATTACATTACATTACATATCATTACATTACATTTCATTACATTACATTACATACATTACATACATACCATTGCATAACATTACATAACATTACATAACATTACATAACATTACATAACATTACATACATACATACATTACATACATACATACCATACCTTACCTTACATTACATTACATTACATTATATTACATTATATTACATACATTACATACATTACATACATACATACATACATACATACCATTACATACCATTACATTACATTACATTACATTACATACATACATACATTAATACATTAATACATTAGATGCATACATACATTAATACATTAATTACATACATACATACATTAATTACATACATACATACATTAATACATTACATTACATTACATTACCTTACATTACCTTACCTTACATTACATTACATTACATTACATACATTACATTACATTACATTACATTACATTACATTACATTACATTACATTACATTACATTACATTACATTACATTACATACATCACATACATTACATACATTACATACATTACATTACATTACATTACCTTACATTACGTTACATTACGTTACATTACGTTACATTACGTTACATTACGTTACATTACATTACATTACATTACCTTACATTACCTTACCTTACCTTACCTTACCTTACATTACATTACATACATACATTACATTACATTACATTACCATTACCATTACCATTACCATTACCATTACATTACATTACATTACATTACATACATACATACCATACATACATTACATACATTACATACATTACATACATTACATACATTACATACATTACATACATTACATACATTACATACATTACATACATTCCATACATTACATACATTACATACATTACATACATTACATACATTACATACATTACATACATTACATACATTACATACATTACATACATTACATCCATTACATACATTACATACATTACATACATTACATACATTACATACATTACATACATTACATACATTACATACATTACATACATTACATACAATACATACATACATACATACATACATACATACATACATACATACATACATACATACATACATACATACATACATACATACATACATACAACATACATACAACATACATACATACATACATACATACATACATACATACATACATACATACATACATACATACATACATACATACATACATACATACATACATACATACATACATACTACATACATACATACATACATACATACATACATACATACATACATACATACATACATACATACATACATACATACATACATACATTACATACATTACATACATTACATACATTACATACATTACATACATACATACATACATACATACCATACCATACCATACCATTACATTACATTACATTACATTACATTACATTACATTACATTACATTACATACATACATACATTTTGCGTTTGTTGGGGGGCCCCTAGAGGAGGAAATCAATATAAGAGGTGGAATTATGGATAAGTTGTGTCCACTGTGATGTAAGCATGAATGAACGCTGAAGAGATTGCGCCACTATTGCAAAGAAACCAAACCAAAGCCTTGCGATCATCTGCAGCGATCAACATCGAATGAACACTCAAATGCACAAACTAGATGAAACAACCCACGGGCAGCCCAGAAAACCAGATAAGGTCAGAATCAGATGAACATCAAATGAGTGTAAAGGCTCCCAGCAGGTTGCCAAGTAAACCACATATTGGGTCATGAATGATTGATGCTCACCAACTTTTTTTAAGTCGAATCGTGATACTGATAATGTGGTCGTGTTCTTTTTTGCACCACACGGTATCAATACGTACTTAAAGTGTTCACCCCCCAGCTGCCGTGGAACTAGCACTTAGAGAACTGCAGCCACGGACTGCAACCAAAGAACTCGGGTGGCACTCGCGACACCGGTCATTCCATGCTGATAGTACCGATTGCTCCTTTGCAGACAAAACTGGGCGAACTCTCGGCGGTTCCACTGGAGTCATACCATGTTCAAAGGGGAGCTGACTCGAGTGCAACTGTGTTTCTCAAAATCTTTGTTCTCCACAGGGTCTGAGAAACCGAGAAACATCGAGAAACCAAGTTCAGTGTCAGGAACCTGAACACTTTGCACTGCCAGATAAAAAAAGGCCTGACAAACGAGACTCCACAAGCTATTTTGGCCAGGGGACGTCCACCTTCACGACCATGATTCTTGTCACATCATCTGGAAAGTCAAGTTCTTCACCTCAAATGATATTCATGTGCGCAAAGGCCACAGGAGCAAACTCACAAGATCTCACAAGTAATTGACCATGTGAAAGGGCACGGAAGAGATATGTGTGTATCTATATATAGTTATATATATATATACACATATATGTATATAAATTGTATATAATATGTACATAATATGTATATAATATGTATATAATATGTATATAATATGTATAGAATGTATATATATATGTATATAATATAAGTGTCGCATCAGTTCTCTGGATTGAAAGGTGATCAAAGTGAAACCAAGGTACCAAGCAAGCCCAGTCGGCTACCTGGTTCTCTGACGACCTTCACCTGAAAGTCATACGGCTCCACCGGCTTCATGCTATCCAAAGGAACCCACCTGGGTACAAACTCAGACATGGCAAAATCTCGAAATCCGGCTCTGATATCTGGCTAGTCTTCATGTCTTCCTTCTGGCACTTCACTTTCATGCAAATCATTGATGAACATATCGAATCTAATCTAACGTCGAATTCTGAAGAAAACAAACTGCCAGCATCGTCTCAAAATCCCTTAGTATTAGTTCTTTGAAAGGTGGTGTGTTGTGTGATAGTCCATATACAGTATAATATATTAATATAATATAATATAATATAATATAATAAAATATAAGACAATATAATACAATACAATATAATATATTATAATATAATATAATATAATGTGGTATAATATGATATAATATAATATCATATGATATAATACAATATGATATAATATAATATAATATGATATGATATGATATAATACAATATAATATAACATAATATATAATATATAATATATAATATATAATATATAATATATAATAGATAATAGATAATACATAATACATAATACATAATACATAATACATAATATATAATATATAATATATAATATATAATATATAATATATAATATATAATATATAATATATAATATATGATATATAATATATGATATATAATATATGATATAATACATAATATTATATATATTATAATATTAATATATTAATATAATATAATATAATATAATATAATACATAATATTATATATATATTATAATATTAATATATTAATATATTAATATATTAATATTAATATTAATATTAATATAATATAATATAATGCAATATAATATAACACAATAAAATATAATATAATGTAATATAATATAACACAATACAATACAATATAATATAATATAATGTAATATAAATTTAACAAAATATAATATAACATAACATAATATACTATAATAAAATAAAATAAAATGTAATATAATATAATATAATTTAATTGATATAATACAATACAACATAACATAATATGATATAATTAATATAATATAATATAATATAATATAATATAAAATATAATATAATATAAAATATAATATAATATATAATATAATATAATATATAATATAATATAATATAATATAATATATAATATAATATATAATATAATATATAATATAATATATAATATAATATAATATAATGTGGTATAATATAATATAATATAATATAATAAAATAAAATAAAATATAATATCATATCATATAATATAATATAATATAATGTAAAGTAATGTAATGTAATATGATATGATATGATATGGTATGACATAAATAAAATTTGTACGTGTATATATATATCGTATATATGTGTGCGCGTCTTGTTGCTCAGTACAAACTGAGGTCCTTACCCCATTCTTTGGCCTGTCTTCGATGGGAAGTCTTCCAGCAGTGCGAAGTCATCCCTCACGAATCGCAGCAAGAGAGTTTCTCCCAACTCGCATCGAAGGAAGCCCGGTAGGGTGATCTTCTTGTTAGGCTGAACCTCGACCGCACAGCAACGACTCTGAGCCGCTCCAAGTCGAAAGCACCTGAGCAACGTCCAAAAGGTGTGATTAAATGCCCATGTTGCATGGTTTTGCTTATGCGTGGGTTTATGCACTACTTACGCGACCACAATTTTGACTTACGCGGGGGTTGGGGTGTGAGACCGACACTTACGCGACTTGAATTGCCCAAATATGGTTTTCCTGCAAGGAATTGTTTACGCGGCGGCTTGGGACATGTTGACAGGAATGCTTACGCATGGGCTCATGCCATGCATCTATCTCCAAACTACTTACGCCGGACAGCCATATGACACAACCTTTTACTAAACACATGCAAGGAGGTTTTGGACCCTGCTTGCCTCTTCGCGTAGTCGAGATAGTCGACTTTCTTCTCCCCATCAACTCCTCTCTGCCGAGATTGGCCCGCGGTCCCAACACCGCTTGCAGTTCGAGACCGTGTATTCTGCGGCTCTTCACCGTCTGAAGACGGAGGCTTCGGGGGCGGAGGCTTGGGACGTGCTCCTTTGCCCCCTGTGTGTGATTGCTGCCCCTTTGCTGCAGCCTCCGCCCACGGGTCATTGCGAGTCCACGGGTCCTCTGTCGAAGAGGATTCTTTTCCTGTTCCTTTTCCTTGCACTGTCGATGCAGGCGCTGTGCCTTTGCCATTTGTTCTGCCCTTTGACCACGGATCATTTCCGTTGTCCCAGGGATCT
Organism: Cladocopium goreaui; assembly: GCA_947184155.2. Taxonomy (NCBI): domain Eukaryota; class Dinophyceae; order Suessiales; family Symbiodiniaceae; genus Cladocopium; species Cladocopium goreaui. The sequence continues at coordinate 52,644 of CAMXCT020002758.1, read as the reverse complement.
CCAGCCTGCGCTCCCGGATTTGGCTTGGCCAATCGATCCTGGCCATCCCGTGGATCTGGTGCCGTGGAATTGGCACTTCCACCCTGACTTCCACCACCACTCCACGGATCCCTACCATTTGCCCAAGGGTCTTGCCCCCCGGACCATGGGTCCTCCTCCTCCTCTAATGGATCTGTTGTCGTTGGTTCCGAACAGTCCATACTGGGTTCCGATTCGGGTTGAATCTGCTGAACTGGCGGGACATGTCTCCCGCGTGTAGCAACTCTGCTAGGGTGTTCATTGGCAGGTTCGTCCTCAGAGCCCCAACTTTTCTCTGACTCGGACGACTCACCATTATCCCTCATGCCGCCTAACTGTTCAGGCAATTCTTTGAATTTGTCTAGGATCAAAAACCTTGGTCATTCATTACAGTACAAACGTCAGGTCTAGATGTTGATTTGTCATTCATTGATAAATGTTCATTTTGTTTTCTTGTTGTAGCCATTCCACATTCCACACTTTTAATGGTAATGAACAGTTGACCCCTGAGCTGGACGGAAGAAGCGCGGGTCGACTGGAATCCAGTATGTTCAATTTGCCGCAAACACGTGTCAAATAAACTGCCACGACCGCAACACAAACAAAAATACCAAAAATAATGAATTGATTCTTTGTTGATGCAAGCATCCAAAAAACACAACTCTACCTGCTGACAACACCATGTGTTGACTGTGGATTTAAAAGATCCAGCAAAAACTGATGATTCACCCTGATGCATTTTTGTTCTGTTTGCGGTCCACACTTGTTGTCTGCATTTCAAATTGTCAAAAAGGCACGTGGCGCAATTTGGCAAGTCAAACACATTGTCATTTTGACCACACAAACGACATAAACCACATCGCAATTGCAAACAAAGTAGGCGGGGGATAATTTCGTGCCTGTGACAGGGTGCTGAATTCTAAATGTCCACCCAGGTTCATGACAACAGACTGCCAGGTTGTCGTCTTATCCCTATAATTTGTAGAAATCCAAATGTTATCACTACGATCATTGTGTCTGGTTCGCAGGTGACGCAGTGGTAAAGTTGATGGTTTTGTTTTCAATGGTAATGCGATTTTGCGGTTTGAGGGACGAACAAATGGTATTCAAATTTGGTTCACCAACATGTGCAAGTTCCCCACCCCACGTCATTGTGGCATAGCGTGCTGTGCAAGTGCAAGGTCGATTTTTTTGCATATAGGCCCATATTTAGAATCAAAAACCCGTTCTGCTTCTTTTCCTTGAATCACAAGCGCCTTCAAATATGAACAGATACTACACTGATCAACTATGTGACATGGAGTGCAAAGCTACAGCTAAACTGACAGATCTACCTAAACGCAAATGTCTTGCACTCCGCCTTGCCACCAGGTTCAACTAGGTAGCAAACGCTTGTAAATGACTACAGGATTCTTTGCACAGCCAAATGAATGCCGCTGGGGCAGGATTTGTGCTGTGCCATACTTGCGCCGTCTCTTTGAGACAAAATTCAAAGGGCTGTGATCTCTAAGATTCTAGCCTAAATTCAATAATGCTGGTGCCCACTTCACGATGTATCAGAGTTGCTATCTGACTCACCATGGTGATATACCATCCATTCTTCCAGGTCACTGCGCCGACAAAGTTCACTGTTGAGATATCGTTGACCTCTCTGGTTTTCTGTTTCCATCACCTCATCACTGTCTGATTGGTTTTCTTCCTCTGGATTTTCATGTGGTTCACCATCAAGCATGCTCATCAATTGATTTGCAACTGCATTGACATGTCTGCTTTCAGTTGGGTGGTCGTTGCTTGAACCGGCATGGACTGTATCTGAAATCGCCGATCCAATGTTGAAAGCTCGTTCTGCAGCATCCATCTCATTGACAACCTGAATCAAAGACATCTGGTGCAATGGAGAATTCTCGTCCTCTGACAAATCCTGCATGTTGCGCGTCATGACCGACGCTGCGTAGCGTGCTTCTGGATCTGAACTCCTGCACGCTTGCATGACTTCTCTCAGAACTCCCAAACGTTGTTGATACAGGGTTCTGCGGTCTTCTCCAACACAACCATCAGGACGTCTCAAGCACCTGTTGTACATGCATGTCAACATTGCTTCAGGTGACCAAGCCTCATTTGGAAATGGCAAATCGGCAGGGGTCTCGAAAAACGGCATACCAGAGGCATCAGATGCATGAGGGCCTGTAACAGGCAGATGAGAGCTGGTGGCTGTACCAGCCATCAATGCTGCACCAGCAACTCCAGCTGCATCAGCGCTTTCAGGAATTGTTTTTTTTTCCTCTGTTGCGGCCGATATCGCTCTGAGGCTCGGTCCTAACATTGGGATAAGCAGACAAACTAATTAGAAACTTCAGCAAAACACAGTGGTCTCACTCATAAGGCAAATCAAAATAAGAACCACACAAGCACCAACACCAAGAGACGACACGCAAATCCCCCAGCCAGATTTGCGTTTCGCCATCGAGAGAAAAACGGCGAAACAAGACAAGAACGGGGCCGGAGCCCAAACAAAACACCCACAACACAGCAAGACAAGATTTGCCAAGTGACACAGTGGATATATCCCACCGTGTCATCAAAAACATGCACTACAACTAATTAAATTCTTCATCCATGGCCCAGCAAACAGTGTGAAACGATCTTCAGCAAATTGCCACTAATAAAAGAGGCAAGTTGTGATATTATAAAACTGTACACAGCGGAAGCATTCCCTCAGATTCCTCTCACATGTGCTTTTCCAAGCATCCGCCATCGAATCATACCCTGGTAGAATGTATGATCACGACCCTTTCACCACAGCCAATATGAAGTTAGCTGTTACCGTTTGCTGTCAAGCCATCCCCCCTAGGGGGAACGGCAAAGGGGGCCCTGACGATGCAGTCAGGCAGGGCCAGGCTGCCAATGACAGAAAAGTTGCACCAATCGTACCGTCAAACATGCTGAAATGTCGCTGCCTGAGGTAGTAAGAGTGAGCACTGAACTCAGGGAGTATATCCACATCACCCTCACTGCGATGATGTCAGCCAAGGGTGAAGAAAGGCTACGGTATAGAAAGGCAGCACTATCGAAATAAAACGTCTGAGACGTTGCAGGTTGTGATGTAGAAAGCCAGACTGTTCAGGCACCTTCAGAGTATCTTCGTCTCCAGCTGGTACTTGCAGTGTAGCGCTACATCGGTAGAAAAGTTGGCTCACCAGGAGCAGCCTTCAGCAGTGGCCATTCACTCACCCACAGAGTGGAGCAACTATCTGATCACAGCACCGAAAAACGAGCCATTAGGGCAGACTTTGCTGCACAGGGGCGCCCCGGGCTGTCCGGCAGAGAGCAGCACTGGTCAGCGCCAGTGCCACTCGCTGCAGTGCAGCCCAGTCCATGGCTTCGGCCGGCAGCGAAACTACCCCCGAGAGTAGAAACGAAGACGAAAAGGACACGAAGCCAGGAGACAAACAAAAAGCAAACGAATTCAAAGGTACAGACCGTCCAAAAGCAGTTGAAGCGGGAAGGTCAGGGGGCACCTCGGGTGTTCCTGAGTTGAGCAGCTGTGGCTTGGTGTGGGAAACAAGCTTCTGATGACCTCAGTCGCCTTGGTGGTAAGGATAAACCAAACAACACAAACAACAGCCAACAACAAAAACAACGGTCCAGTGGTGCGTCAAGACGCGCCTGAAATGCTGCCAAGTGACGTCACGTTCTATTTTCTATGGTTTTGGCGGTGTTTTTGTGTTTTTTCATCTGCTTGTGTCATGTCATTTCATGTTTGTTCTTTTAAAATTTTGAGCGAAATTTCCATGGCACCACAGTTTCGCGCATGTCGCACGGGGCTACAGCGAAATGCATCGTTTTAAATGTTGGTGGTAGTTTCGCTACAGTGAAATGGCATTTTTTACCCACATAATTTACTTTTTTTTGACTTGGATTTTTCACATAGCAGCTACATCATGTTGCACGGGGCTACAGCGAAATGAAGGTTTTTAGTCTTTTTCGTGTTTTCGTTACAGCGAGGTGCACCTTTTTTGATGTATGGTATGGTTGATTCTAGTTTCATAAACAATGAGTTGTGTGTGTGTTTGAATGTGTTTTCAGCTGAATACGGCATTTGAGAGCATTCGAAGAATCCACAGCTCAAAGAAGCTGACACGGACGCTTCTTTTTTGTCCTGGCGAGTGAACTCATTCGAACAGCCAAGAGCTGTTTTTTTTTGTCCAAGACCAGGAAGTCTTTGGGTTCATGTCCCAAGGCAAGTTTCACTTTGTTCCGGACGTAACATCGGGAGCGTGTCGAGGATTGCAAGAGAAGATCTATAGAGCGTAGCATCATGAGCGTGTCGAGGATTGCAAGAGAAGATCTATAGAGCGTAGCATCGGGAGCGTGTCGAGGATTGCAAGAGAAGATCTATAGAGCGTAACATCGGGAGCGTGTCTAGGATTGCAAGAGAAGATCTATAGAGCGTAGCATCATGAGCGTGTCGAGGATTGCAAGAGAAGATCTATAGAGCGTAGCATCGGGAGCGTGTCGAGGATTGCAAGAGAAGATCTATAGAGCGTAGCATCATGAGCGTGTCGAGGATTGCAAGAGAAGATCTATAGAGCGTAACATCGGGAGCGTGTCGAAAGGAAGATGCAACAGGAAGAAGGCGACAGAACGCTATTAAGCCCCCCCCCACCCCCCCACCCCCCGTACGAGGGAATAATAAGGCCTATGTGATTTTGAGCTCTGGGCACCCAGATTGGGAAAGTTTAGTATTGAACTCTTAAACTTTTCCTAATCTTCAAATTTGGGAAACAGTTTAATACTAGACGACGGTTGGCCCGGAGCGAAAAAGATGTTTTTCAAGCAGCTCTGAGGATGGTAGTCGTAAAAGATAGTCGGTGAATAGTTGGTGAATTTTATATGAGCTATGGAAGGATATGGTGTGAAAAAGTAAGATTGATCAAGAAGAGAATATTTGGTAAAGGGCATCAGATGACATGTGTCTTGCAACCACAGAGAGAAAGAGGGGGCAGAGATAAAGAGAGAGAGAGAGAGAAAGAGAGAGAGAGAGTGAGAGAAAGAGAAAGCAAGAGAGAGAGAGAGAGAGAATGAAAGGGGGGGCTAGAAAGAAAACATGGAGAAATGTAATGTGAGCAACAAAAGTGCACAGGAGGCTCAGTGCCATGAGTCTGCGAATGACATGTGCTATCTCATTTTATTATGGTAATTCCCACACACATTGCGGAAAAAGGCGCAGCACCATCATTCCGTGAACGCGAAGAAACGCGACGCTTTTATACAGAGACGCTTTTACACACATAATCTTTTACACATAAACACTTTTACACACAGACGCTTTCACACAGAGACGTTTTTCATGCACACACACACAGACGCATTTCCACACAGAGACTTTTACACGAAAACACTTTAACACACAGACGCTTTTATACACAGACTCTTTTACACACATACGCTTTTACATGCAGATGCCGTTTTACAGACGCACACACACTTTCACACACAAACGCTTTTACACACAGACGCTTTTGCACACAGACACAGACGCTTTTCCACACAGACCCTTTTACACACAGACGCTTTTACACACAAACACTTTTACACACATACGCTTTTACACACGGACGCTTTTACACGCAAACACTTTTACATACAGGCGCTTTTACACACAGACGCTTTTACACTCAGACACTTTTACACACAGACGCTTTTCCACACAGACCCTTTTACACACAGACGCTTTTACACACAAACACTTTTACACACAGACGCTTCCACAGAGACTTTTACACAGAGACGCTCACAAAGCGCGGCACCACTGGGTGACCTCAGTTGCAAACAAAGGTGCGCAAACATAGTTGCAATGGAAATGCTAAAAAATCGCAAAAGTGCACAAGACCAGGCTCAGTACCATGATCAACGCACAATCCAATGCAAGGCATCCGCTCTTTGAGATACAAAATAAGCTCGGCACCATGATGCCGTGGATGACCTCAGTTGCAAACACAGGTGGGCAAACATAGTCGCAATGGAAATGCTACAAAATGCAAAAGTACACAAACAAAGGCTCCGTACCATGGCATCCAAGAGAATCTAGAAGTCCGTGCAAGAATGCTGTGAATGATTCCACAATAGCAAGTTCGATATCATGATGGCAAGGATGACACCTGTTTCACTGCATTTCTCCGATGTCCCTACAGGATGGAAAAAAAATCTTTACAGACAAACAACAGTTGGCTACTGGTTTTGCATGTTCGTCACGAACAGTCTCTCCAGACGAACACTGCTACAGATTAATTTGCGCCAGTTGCACTCAGTTCCATGTGCCACTCGGTACGCAAGCCTTCCAGCTCCCACAAGCTGCTTCCAAGCAAAGGTCGGTACCATGATGCTGCAGATGTGGCATGTTTGCCGCTTTTACTACTGCAGCAATCCGGCTACTGCGGTCGATCTTTATCTGGGCACCTCCACGGACACGACCTAAGTTCCAGCATCTCTGTGAACGCAGAAAGATCTTCCAGCCAGTCAGCAGGATGCTCATACTCGAGATTCACAACGCAGTCGTTGCAGTGCCCGCAGATGTAACATCTCTCGGCTGCCATTGTCCTCCAAACATATTCTATGCTTCTGACTGTTTTTTTGATATATTTCATATGATGATGACGAAAGTGTGGTATTGTCACGGTCATGACCTTTGCCCAGCCAGCAGAGACTTGCTGAGATGTCCAGCTATCGTCTGACTCGTTTGGATCGCCGGGTTCTTGGTTGGCACCACAGCAAATACAGATGGTGGTGTCTGCCTCCTTCCAATGACACATTTTCTTCAAAACAACCGGCCAACCAGCTTTTACCAGATAGTGTTCGGTTTCTGGTTGCAAAGAATATTTTGGAGCCAATTCAGAGCTCCCAGGCACAAATGAAAGAATGTGTCGTAGAATTTGGTCATCAAAGACATCCGCCCTTGCACGGATTCCCTCCACATTCGCTGCCCTGGCAGAACAAACTTACATCCCCAAATACTTTATGCGACACGTTTGTGCACCAAAATTTTGTTTGTTGTTAACTGCTGTCATGTCCAACGAAGTGGGCGCTGCCGCCGAGTATCTTTCAACACCAAGACCCATAATCGGTTGGCATCATCTCTTGCTTCTTCATTTGAAAACAGAATGTAATACAATGTGAAATCGAGCATGAGCTCATGCATCCAAGATAGTGGCAAATGGCCCCAGAAATGGCGGCCCATTTCCGGAGGGCCGTTCATGTGCACTTGATCGTAGATGTACAATTCTCTCGAACCGGCGTCCTTCCAGTCATGAATAGATACCAACAGCGCATCGTTCAAATCAACTGAATTTGTTTGAAACGAAGTATATTGCAATCTCCCCGCAGCTGCAAAGCAATCGGCTGCCAGGCGCGACATGCTGTTAGTACAGGCTACAGAAGTATTAATTGAAAGCGCCAGGTTTCGATATGTCCACTACAGCTTCACCTACAAACGTCACATCTCTTGTGGCGAAACGCATCTTGTCCATTCGTTCACATCTGAGCCAAGGAATGTACAACCTACAATCCAATGCGAAGCATCTGCTCTTTCATTTCGAAACTGAAAACACGACTCCTACATACCAAATAAGCTCGGTACCATGATGCCGTGGATGACCTCAGTTGCAAACAAAGGTGCGCAAACATAGTTGCAATGGAAATGCTTAAAAATTGCAAAAGTGCACAAACAAAGGCTCAGTATTATTGCATCCAAAAAACAACAAGTGAACGCAGTGAATGATTCCACAAAAACAAGTTCGATATCATGATGGCATGGATGACACCTGTTTCACTGCATTTCTCCGATGTCCCTACAGGATCGAACAATCTTAACAGACAAACAACACTTGGCTACTGATTTAGCACGTTCGCCACGCACAGTTTCTCCAGGCGAACAGTGGTGCAAATTAATTTGTGAACGCAGTGAATGATTCCACAAAAACAAGTTCGATATCATGATGGCATGGATGACACCTGTTTCACTGCATTTCTCCGATGTCTCTACAGGATCGAACAATCTTTACAGACAAACAACACTTGGCTACTGATTTAGCACGTTCGCCACGAACAGTCTCTCCAGGCGAACAGTGGTGCAAATTAATTTGTGCCCGCCGCACTCAGTTCCATGTGCCACTTGGCCCGCAAACCTTCCAGCTGCCACAAAGCCTCCAAGACATAGGGGCGATTGTGCCAAGGGCGCAAGGCAGGTCTTTTCTTAAGCAGCAACTGGACGGCATCCTCTGCAGAGTAGTTGTAACCCACGACGAGCCAAGCACATAAAGCCCCAGCGCTTCGAATTGATGCCTCCAAAGCAATGGAAGAGCACGTGCATGGATTCGCCCCTGGTCACTGCCAGCATGGACTGTTTCCAGAGTTGGCCACAAGCAATTTTCCACTGTTCCAAACAAGAAGCTACCAAGTCAGGGATTCTTTCCTCCCAACGGTGCGGCGGCTTCAATGTCGTGTCCTCCATGCATCACACCGTTCTCGAAGGAAACATCCACAAAGGTACAACGAACCCAACAGCTTGGTAACTTCTACAACTTCATGCACTAACCTGCTACACACTCGCGCAATTCAATGCAAAGAATTCGTTCTTCGAAGCCTGAGACCACGACTCCTGCGTTTGACAAGCAAACATCATTGTCGCATAGACATGCAAACTGAACAGTGAAGCTCACTATGAACATATCAATTCCCACACAAATTACCACACCAAACGAACCGAGCTCCGCACGTCCTAGCACGGATGCACTAGCAAGCATTTTCACCCTCAATCTCTAACAGTTCCATGTCGTGCGGTGAAAGTACACACAAAAACTTTTACACACAAACGCTTTCACACACAAACGCTTTTACACACAGACGCTTTTACACACAGACGCTTTTACACGCAGATGCTTTTTACACACGCACACACACACTTTCACACACAAACGCTTTTACACACAGACGCTTTTACACACAGACGCTTTTTACACACAGACGCTTTTACACACAAAAGCTCTTACACACAAAGGCTTTTACACACAGACGGTTTTACACACAGACGCTTCTACACGCAGACGCTTTTACACGCAGATGCGTTTTACACACGCACACACGCTTTCACACACAAACGCTTTCACACACAAACGCTTTTACACACAGAGGCTTTTACACACAGACACTTTTACACAGACGAAAGCGTTGCGATTGACACTTTAAAATTGCAATTTTTCCTCAGTTTTTGACGTCCAACGTCCATTTCGTGCGAAAGGGTTGCGATTGACCAAGTAAAATCGCAATTTTTTCCTCAGTTTTTGACGTCCAACGTCCATTTCGTGTGTAAGGGTTGCGATTGACAACTCAAAGTCGCAATTTTTCCTCCGTTTTTGACGTCCAACGTCCATTTCGTGCGAAAGGGTTGCGCGGGACGCTTCAAAGTCGCAATTTTTCCTCAGTTTTTGACGTCCAACGTCCATTTCGTGCGAAAGGGTTGCGCGGGACGCTTCAAAGTCGCAATTTTTCCTCAGTTTTTGACGTCTAACGTCCATTTCGTGCGAAAGGGTTGCGCGGGACACCTCAAAGTCGCAATTTTTCCTCAGTTTTTGACGTCCAACGTCCATTTCGTGCGAAAGGGTTGCCGGGGACGCTTCAAAATCGCAATTTTACCTAGGTTTTGGACGTCCAACGTCCATTTCGTGCGAAAGGGTTGCGTTTCGTGGCGCTCCGGCGGCACCGCCCCCGCCTTAAGAGAGAATAGAAGAAGAGCGAGAGGAGATCTGCAGATGTGAAGGTGTGAAGATCTAGATCTGCAGGTGTGAGGGTGCGAAGATCTAGATCTGCAGGTGTGAGGGTGTGAGATGTAGATCTGCAGATGTGAGGGTGTGAAGATCTGCTAGATCTGCAGGTGTGAGGGGTGAAGATGTAGATCTGCATGCGGGTGTGAAGATCTAGAGCAGATGTGAGGGTGTGAAGATGTAGATCTGCAGATGTGAGGGTGTGAAGATCTAGATCTGCAGATGTGAGGGTGTGAAGATCTAGATCTGCAGGGTGTGAAGTAGTGATGTGAGGGTGTGAAGATCTAGATCTGCAGATGTGAGGGTGTGAAGATCTAGATCTGCAGATGTGAAGGTGTGAAGATCTAGATCGGCAGATGTGAGGGTGTGAAGATCTAGATCTGCAGATGTGAGGGTGTGAAGATCTAGATCTGCAGGTGTGAAGGTGTGAAGATGTAGATCAGCAGATGTGAGGGTGTAAGATCTAGATGAGCAGATGTGAGGGTGTGAAGATCTAGATCTGCAGGTGTGGAGGTGTGAAGATGTAGTATAACGGCTGCTTTTTTACGAAGAACCCTTCGCAGGCGCTCTCGGGAATTAAATTTTTTAAACTTTTAAAACTCCTGGGGGTGGATTTAAAAGTTTCAAAAGTTTAATATTACGAAAAGGAAAAATATTAAACTTTTTAAACTTAAAACTCCTCAATCCCTTTCCTAGACCCCAAATTTGGGAAACAGTTTAATATTAAACTTTTTGAACTTTTTAAACTTTTAAAACTTTTGAAACTCCTGGGGGTGGTTTTAAAAGTTTAAAAAGTTTAATTTTTCGAATAGGAAAAATATTAAACTTTTTAAACTTTTAAAACCTTCCCCAGGAGTTTCAAAAGTTTTAAAAGTTTAAAAAGTTTAAAAAGTTTAATATTAAACTGTTTCCCAAATTTGGGGTCTAGAAAAGGGATTGGGGAGTTTTAAAAGTTTAAAAAGTTTAGTATTTTTCCTATTGGAAAGTTTAAACTTTTTAAACTTTTAAAACTCTTCTAAAAAGTTTTAAGTTTCAAAAGATTGAAAAGTTTAATATTAAACTGTTTCCCAAATTTGGGGTCTAGGAAAGGGATTGGGGAGTTTTAAAAGTTTCAAATTTTAATATTTTTCCTATTCGAAATATTAAACTTTTTAAATTTTTAAAACCTTCTCCAGGAGTTTCAAAAGTTGTTTAAAAGTTTAATATTAAACTGTTTCCCAAATTTGGGGTCTAGGAAAGGGATTGGGGAGTTTTTAAAGTTTAAAAAGTTTAATATTTTTCCTCTTCGAAATATTAAACTTTTTAAACTGATAAAACTCTTCTAAAAAGTTTTAAGTTTCAAAAGATTGAAAAGTTTAATATTAAACTGTTTCCCAAATTTGGGGTCTAGGACAGGGATCGGGGAGTTTTAAAAGTTTCAAAAGTTTAATTTTTTCCTATTCGAAATATTAAACTTTTTAAATTTTTAAAACCTTCCCCAGGAGTTTCAAAAGTTTTAAAAGTTTAAAAAGTTTAAAAAATTTAATATTAAACTATTTCCCAAATTTGGGGTCTAGGAAAGGGATTGGGGAGTTTTAAAAGTTTAAAAAGTCTAATATTTTTCTTATTCGAAATTTTTAACATTGTAAACTCTTAAAACACCTCTGGGTAGTTTTAAAAGTTTCAAAAGTTTCAAAAGTTCGACAGGTTTAGTATTAAACTGTTTCCCAAATTTGGGGTCTAGGAAAGGGATTGGGGAGTCTTAAAAGCTTAAAAAGTTTAATAATTTCGAATAGGAAAATATTAAACTTTTTAAACTTTTAAAACTTCTGGGGTGGTTTTAAAAGTTTCAAAAGTTTAATTTTTCGAATAGGAAAAATATTAAACTTTTTAAACTTTCAAAACCTTCCCCAGGAGTTTCGAAGTTTTAAAAGTTTAAAAACTTGAAAAAGTTTAATATTAAACTGTTTCCCAAATTTGGGGTCTAGGAAAGGGATTGGGGAGTTTTAAAAAGTTTAAAAACTTTAATATGTTTCCTTTTCCAAATATTAAACTTTTTAAACGTTTAAAACTCCTCTGGTCAGTTTTAAAAGTTTCAAAAGTTTGAAAAGTTTAATATTAAACTGTTTCCCAAATTCGGAGTCTAGGAAAGGGATGGGAAGTTTTAAAAGTTAAAACATTTTAATATTTCTCCTATTCGATATATTAAACTTTTTAAACTTTTAAAACATTGTTTTTCCTCTCGCCCACATTTGCCTTTGACTGTGATTTCCCTTCACTGGGTATCCCTTGACTGGGTTCCAGCACTTACCCTTGACTGGGTTTTCCCTTCACTGGGTTCCCTTGACTGGGTTGCAGTTCCAACACTTTCCCTTGACTGGGTTTTCCTTGCACTGGAGTGTCCCTTGACTGGGTTCCAGCACTTTCCCTTGACTGGGTTTTCCCTTCACTGGTTGTCCCTTGACTGGGTTCCAGTTCCAGCACTTTCCCTTGACTGGGTTTTCCTTTCAGTGGAGTGTCCCTTGACTGGGTTCCAGCACTTTCCCTTGACTGGGTTTTCCCTTCACTGGGTGTCCCTTGACTGGGTTTTCCCTTCACTGGGGTGTCCCTTAACTGGGTTTTCCCTTCACTGGGTGTTCCTTGACTGGGTTCCAGTTCCAGCACAATCTGCTGAACTTCATCGCGGTGCAGAAACGCTGGGAAATCTTCTACGAGGATGTATCAGCAGCTTTTCTCCAAGGTGGGCAACTTCCAGAGGGTCGCGAGATCTATGTGAAGATTCCCTACCTGAGGAAGCTGTGCACATCATTCTAGAGGTCTTTGGTGCTGAATGCCGTGATGAACTGGTCAAATTGACCAAGGGTGGATTTGGACTGCCAGAGTCCCTGCGGCTTTGGTATCTTGAGTACAAGAAGGCCTTGGTATCTCTGGGTGGCGTGGAGCTTCGCTTGCTGCCCGGCTTCTTCGTCTTCTACAATGAGCGAGGTGGGCTTCGGGCAATGGCATGCAGTCATGTGGATGACACGCGCTATGCCGGTGATGCTACATCTCCTCAAAATCTGGAAGGATTGACACGAGAAGCTCAACTTCGGCAAGCGCAGAACAGGTGTGGAGGGCTGGCAGTGCACAAATGATCAGCCCAGAGGTAAACGATGACCCACCACTCTCGGAGAGAGCAGCTGGCTCCTCCGGAGGCCACAGCCGCCGAGGCGTCGTAACACGCCCCCCTGCACAGCCACATGCACACTTCCAATAAATATTACCAAAGAGCAAGATGATCGAAAAAGCACTACTGAGCGAACTCTGAGAGCACCCGGAGGGCTGTTTCACTGTCCGTTTCACCTAGATCATTCTCACAATAGCTCTTGTTTCACCATCCTTCTCACTCTTCAACTTTTCACCACTCTCGTTGCGACGCGGCGTTGCCGTTGTTTGCTTTGAAGTGACCAAGTTGAGTCGTTATACTTTTCTGTGTGCGCCTTGTGATCTCGGGGATCCTGGCTGGGGGGATCCCTGGTTTCCGCATGGTGCTGTGTTGCTTCCATCACCTGCGGGGCCTTGTGTGTGTGTCAGTGTTCTTTTTTCTCTGTTTGGTGTTTTTCTTGTTGTGGCCACCTTCTCTGGGTCACGGGTGGACTGGCCAAACATGAGTACCTCATGTTGAACAGTACCTACAGCGCGGGTCACTGTAACTCTGTTGCCGGTGTTCGGTGAGTGACAACCGTGAGGACCTCACGTTGTCCGCTGGTACAGAGGAGGCCCGCGCATGCGAAGCCTGATTTCAATTGACTTTTCGGCCCCAGAAATGGAACCTGAAAGCGCACATGTGGTATCAGCTGTCTCCGTTTCCTAGCTCCAATGCGGCGATTGCAATGCAGCACCACCCAGGCAACATTCACCAATCCGTCGCTACTCCGCGCTACTCCGCTACTCCGTGGTATGTTTTAATTCAAGTACCCAATGTAATTGACACGATATCGAAACGATGGCGGAGTAAGAAAGCCTTTAATATTTCACCTTCCCACATCTTTCTCTAAGCAATTCTTACTCCATCCCGTTTTAAATTAATACTGTTAATTAATAACGGGATTGACTGAAAAGATCATAATTCATGTTCTTTCTGGGCTGAAAACTTCGGTAGGAGTCTAGAGGGGCAAGGGGGGCCAACAAGGAGCAGTAAAGTATTCAATACAATCATTCAAATGGAAGCCGACCACCTGCGCGAAAACCCACAAACTCCGCAACAGCAAGAAACACGTCAAGCAATCACCTACGGCTGCAAAAGGCTGCGTCTTCTTTTAGCAGCAAACAATCAAGCCACCAGACGAAACGAAATCAAGCAGCACCCCGCTTGCCTCAACAAGAAACAAAATCATCTACAAAAAAGCTTGCTCCGACGGACCCAATTCTGGGTCCGGAAAACGTTCTCAAAACCGGCTTCGCTCAAAATGGCCTCCGTAGTTGCCCTTCCGGTCGCCATGAGCCACAAAGCTTCATTGAAACCAAAAAGGTTGCGCTTCTGCAACCTTGATACAAAAAACTTCAAAACATGAACCTAAACACGGTCCCAAAAATGGGCCCGCCTGGCGGTCCCATTTTTGGGACCGCATGCACAACTTAGTAAAAGAACAAAAGAAAAGCACTTTCACGGTCCCATTTTTGGGACCGTCTGGCGGTACCAAAAATGAGACCGCAAAATCGCAAAAGCAAGAGCAAAGGCCGACCCGTGCAATAAAAAAAAGTGGCAGCTGCATTTGGTTGAGCAACAAGCAAATAGACAGCCGTGCACGAAAATTACAATTCATCTTTTGCTACGATCGAACGTGTGCAACGACCTGGCGGAAGCCATGAAGGCGTTGGACGGAAAAATGAGCAACAAGCAAATAGAGTTGGAACAGAGGAGGCCCGCACATGCGAAGCCTGATTTCAATTGACTTTTCGGCCCCAGAAATGGAACCTGAAAGCGCACATGTGGTATCAGCTGTCTCTGTTTCCTAGCTCCAATGCGGCGATTGCAATGCAGCACCACCCAGGCCACATTCACCAATCCGTCCCTACTCCGCGCTACTCCGCTACTCCGTGGTTTTTTTTTCCTCGAGTTTGGCCGATGTCGCGCTAAGGCTCGGTCCTTACATGAGCATAAGCAGTCTAAAAGACGTTTGTACAAGGACACAGTTGGTCCATATACGCAGGCAAATCAAAGTAGAACAACCAAAAAAAACACAAAAGACCACCAAAACACGACGACCCGCAAATCCCCCAGCCAGACTTGCGTTTCGCCAGAGAAAACAGGGAAACAGCCAGAAAAACAAACAAGACAAACAAAAGGGGCCGGAGCCCGAACAAAACACCCACAAGTCTGATTTGCCAAGGGACACAGTGGTTTGACCACTGCATCACTCTCAAAAACATGCGAAAAATGAATTAAGACCACGACATTCAAGCACACATGGTCAGCTTGCCTGTCTACTCAGGCATAGATGTGCCGAAACTGTACATGAACACGGGGCTACAACTTATGCCTCTCTCAGCGTCCTCTCAGATCAGCTTGTCCAGAAGGCCTCCATGGAAAGAGTCGTCACCATATATATCTACCGTGAGCAAGAAAGGCGTAGTGGTCACTGTGCCAGGTACCCCTCCCAGCAGGGTCGCGGACGGTGGTGGCGCACGGGAAGCTTCGCAGGCCAGTGAAAAACTTCCATACTGCCATCGTAAATGTAGTGCAGACCCCTAGTTTCATAGGGGAGGAAAGCAGATCTGCAAAGTGAGTGATCTCAGCCAGCGATGCTCCTAGGCAATACTCGCAAAGATGAGGAACATGCAATAAAAACGTCGTTGTGCACTAGTATGAAGCCAAACAAGGCAATGACTCCACACTCGGACAGCAAAAGAGAGCCGAAAAATGGCATGACTGTACACGTCAGTTCCGCCATACCAGTGCTACCTTCGGCAACGTTGCTCTCGTTATTGCAGGTTCGTGAGCATGCAGACCACAGAACTGTTCAAGACATTTCAGGATGTCATCGTCCCTGAAAGACCTGCAGTGCTTTGCAGTATGCACATAGTAGAGGATTGTAGTGGGCCCAGATCCATAACGCTATTCACCCACAGAATATGCCGGCTTGAGAGTCACCGCATTCCACCACCAAATGACGAACCATGTAGGCAGTCTTGTGCTGCTCGCGGGCGCCCTAGGCTGTCCTACAGGGAGCACCACTGGATTGCGCCAGTGAGACTCGCTGCAGCACAGTCTAGTCCATGGCTTCGGCCGGCTACCTACCGCCCCTCTCGGATAGACACAGCCAACGATGCAGAGCCACGCAGGATCCTGGTCATTTCGCGGGTGAAGGCTGCAGGGTCATCAACTACTGTCGAGGTCCCTCTATCGCAGCCATGTTTTGAGCACTTTTTTCGGCCCTGTTTTAGGGGCCATGATGAAGCAGGTTTGTTGGCATTCGATGCGCCGCTCCGAGGCTCACCGAGGCCTGCCCGAGGCCAGGCCTCGGACGCAAAACGTAATGGCACGAGGACAAAGCGAGGCTCACGGGGACTCGAATCTATGTAATACACGTCAAAACTGAATGATCTGAAACCAAAATCACCAGCCAAGATATCCATTGCTTTCATGAAAGCCTGCAGTCCAAAATGAGGACACATTTTTTTTCCGTCCAACGCCTTCATGGCTTCCGCCAGGTCGTTACACATGTTCGATCGTAGCAAAAGATGAATTGAGATTATCGTGCAAGGCTGTCAGTTGTCGATAGCCACAAAAGTATTGGTAATGGACCTGTACGCAGTCCAGTATGCAATCCCAGCAAGAAAACCAAAAACACAAAACAAACCACAAAAACAAACAAGCAAACCCAACAAACAAGACAAACGACCAAGAACCAGCAACAAACCAAAACAAAAGCAAAAACAAAACAACCAAAAGAATATCGGATGATCCCCGAAGGGAATCCAGTCCAAAATGAGGACACATGCCCCGTGTGGGACCTTAACTTCAAAGCCCATGCAGATTTTCGTCCCTCGATATGTTCCGTCTCTCTTGCGAAATAAAGAACATACCATGTGGCCGCCATGGCCTCACCTCCATGTGATCCTGCATTTTTTCTCCCGATAATTTTTGCGCGGACAGCGCAGAACCCCCACACCCCCGGCGGCAATGCTGCTGTGGAACGCTGTAAAGAAGCATATGACAGCTTCAGTCCATCTCACACTGACGCAGCATTGCCGCTGGGGAGCGGGGCGTATTCAACAGATCTCTTAAAGCGGCAGGCCCAATATTTCAAAAGCTTAAGCCCGTGGCAGGCGCAATACTTTGGCAGCTAACAACCCCTTCGCAGGCACAATATTTCAGAAGCAAACATGGCCACATCACAGCTTAAACCCGTGGCAAGCGCAGCATTTCAGAAGTAAACAACCACACATCTCAACCTGTGGCAAATATTGCAAACAAACATGGCCACCTCACAACTTAAACCCTGACAACTGCGGTACTTGACAAACAAACATGGCCACCTCACAGCTTAACCTGGACAGCTTAAACGCTGGCAGGCGCAGTAATTCAGAAGCTAACATGGCCACTACACAGCGTAAACCCTGGCAGGGGCAGTTTTTGACAAGCAAACATGGCCACCTCACAGCTTAGCCCGTGGCAAGTATTTGACAAACAAACGTGGCCACCTCACAGCTTCAGCCGCGGCAGAGTTTAAGCTGTGGGGTGGCCACGTTTCCTTTTGAAATACTGCGCCTGCCAAGGTTTGTGCACAGAAACCTGCCGTGTAGTGCCACAACTGGCGGCACTACACGCTCACCCTCTGTGATTTTGGCGCGATGCAGAGCGCAAATACTGCGCCTGCCAGCAAAATCGGCACTAAACGCTTCGCACTGTGGTAAAACAGCGATTTTTAGATGCGACCGTTTGGGCGTGTAGTACCCCACTAAACGCTCCGCGCTGTGGCCGGAGACACATTTTCGCCGTTTCCTGGCGTTCGGTTGTAATTATTTTTTAAAAGATCAATATAGTTTAGAAAAAAGAGCCACTACACGCTACACGCTGGACCTGTTTTGCTGGTTTTTTCCACGGTAAAAGGCGTGTAGTGCCACAACTGTCGTACTAAACGCTCACCCTCTGTAGGTTCAGTGTCACACACGCCGTAAATACCGCACCTGCCACCAAAATCTGCACTAAACGCTGTCAGTTTTCACACCGTGACTGCCAGAAGTATTGCACATGCCAAGCAAATCAAACCCGCAGCGGCGACAGCAAAGTTAGCGCAAAACAGCGCGCTTTCTGCAAGAAGGGAAAAAGGCATTTGCATCCTCTGTTGCAACTCCGGTTCTCGACCATGCGAACTTGGAGCAAAACAAACAATCTTTCAGGATGAGCCTGGCGGCAGGCTTCAAAGCAGGCTTCGAGGCAGCCTCGAGGCTATAGAAATTGCAACAAAACAAAAAAAGTAAGGATGAGGGAGAATTTTCGAGGCAAGCCTCGACGGCTGAAACTGGAGCAAATGCACATGAATGTCTATATTTTTAAACAGGTTTCACCTTCATTGAAAGGGCCGTTGCAACCGTTGCAACTTTACGCTTTACATGGGCCAATGTTCCTTTTTGTTGACCGTCTTGGCTTTTCGCTGTCCCCTCTCGGTCTATTCCCAAATTGACAGTGGGTGCGGGATAAAAATTGTAGCTGTGTTCGTATCAGCAAAAAATACACTTTCTAGGCACCAACCCACCAACTCACCAACCCAGATCCAGGAAGTGTGTCAACGACATCTGTCCAAAACAAACAGCCACCTGCACCAAATGCAAGCAACCAAAACAATCAGTCCACGCAGACAGGAGTCAAGAAATTCAGCAGCCCCAAACGAACGCCAACAAGACATTCAGCAGCCAAAGACTTAAGCCTGCTTCATCATGGCCCCGAAAACAGGATCCAAAAAACTAGTAGAAACATGGCGGCCATAAAGGGACCTCGACTGTACAAGAAATAAATTGGGACGCACAGAGAGAAAAAGCATGTGTTAACACTTACCCTCATGCTAGTGCGTCGCAAATCTGCTTGCAAAACATCTGCGGGCAGCAGCAAAATTTTTGGGTCCAAATCTGCACCCCAAAACAGGGCCCAAGCAAAGACTTAAAAGAAGGAATGAAAATGTGATCCAATTCTGGAACCCATTTTGGGGTCCATATTTGGACCCAAAAATGGGGTCAGCCATCGGAGAATTTCGTTGCTGCCCGCAAATGTTTTGCAAGCAGATTTGCGACCCAGCAGCTTGAACGTGAATGTCAACACATACCTTTTTCTCTTTGTGCGTCCCAAGGCCGCTTGCTACTGTCGAGGTCCCTCTATCGCAGCCATGTTTTGAGCACTTTTTTCGGCCCTGTTTTAGGGGCCATGATGAAGCAGGTTTGTTGGCATTCGATGCGCCGCTCCGAGGCTCACCGAGGCCTGCCCGAGGCCAGGCCTCGGACGCAAAACGTAATGGCACGAGGACAAAGCGAGGCTCACGGGGACTCGAATCTATGTAATACACGTCAAAACTGAATGATCTGAAACCAAAATCACCAGCCAAGATATCCATTGCTTTCATGAAAGCCTGCAGTCCAAAATGAGGACACATTTTTTTTCCGTCCAACGCCTTCATGGCTTCCGCCAGGTCGTTACACATGTTCGATCGTAGCAAAAGATGAATTGAGATTATCGTGGAAGGCTGTCAATTGTCGATAGCCACAAAAGTACTGGTAATGGACCTGTACGCAGTCCAGTATGCAATCCCAGCAAGAAAACCAAAAACACAAAACAAACCACAAAAACAAACAAGCAAACCCAACAAACAAGACAAACGACCAAGAACCAGCAACAAACCAAAACAAAAGCAAAAACAAAACAACCAAAAGAATATCGGATGATCCCCGAAGGGAATCCAGTCCAAAATGAGGACACATGCCCCGTGTGGGACCTTAACTTCAAAGCCCATGCAGATTTTCGTCCCTCGATATGTTCCGTCTCTCTTGCGAAATAAAGAACATACCATGTGGCCGCCATGGCCTCACCTCCATGTGATCCTGCATTTTTTCTCCCGATATTTTTGCGCGGGCAGCGCAGAACCCCCACACCCCCGGCGGCAATGCTGCTGTGGAACGCTGTAAAGAAGCATATGACAGCTTCAGTCCATCTCACACTGACGCAGCATTGCCGCTGGGGAGCGGGGCGTATTCAACAGATCTCTTAAAGCGGCAGGCCCAATATTTCAAAAGCTTAAGCCCGTGGCAGGCGCAGTACTTTGGCAGCTAACAACCCCGTCGCAGGCACAATATTTCAGAAGCAAACATGGCCACATCACAGCTTAAACCCGTGGCAAGCGCACCATTTCAGAAGTAAACAACCACACATCTCAACCTGTGGCAAATATTGTAAACAAACATGGCCACCTCACAACTTAAACCCTGACAACTGCGGTACTTGACAAACAAACATGGCCACCTCACAGCTTAACCTGGACAGCTTAAACGCTGGCAGGCGCAGTAATTCAGAAGCTAACATGCCCACTACACAGCGTAAACCCTGGCAGGGGCAGTTTTTGACAAGCAAACATGGCCACCTCACAGCTTAGCCCGTGGCAAGTATTTGACAAACAAACGTGGCCACCTCCCAGCTTCAGCCGCAGCAGAGTTTAAGCTGTGGGGTGGCCATGTTTCCTTTTGAAATACTGCACCTGCCAAGGTTTGTGCACAGAAACCTGCCGTGTAGTGCCACAACTGGCGGCACTACACGCTCACCCTCTGTGATTTTGGCGCGACGCAGAGCGTAAATACTGTTTTTGTTTTTTTTTCCTCCGATTTGGCCGATCGCACTAGGCACGGTCCTTACAATTGCGTAAGCGGTGAAAAAGCAGTAAAGTATAGGACACGTGTGGTCCAAAAACTCAGGCAAATCATCACGAAAAACAAACCAAACAAAACAAAAACCGCAACCAAAAACGACCCGCAAATCCCCCAGCCAGATTTGCGTTTCGCCACAAAGCAAAACAGCGAAGCAACAAAGAACGGGGCAGGGCCCAACAAAAAACCAAACCAAAACTTGAGATTTGCCTTGGATACAGTGACCTAAGCCACTGTATCATCCTCAAAAACATGCAAACTAATTAATTGCGGCAGTGCATAGAGTATAGTACACGATCGTCCAGACTGTCTTACCTGAGAAGAGAGAAGCGAATCCAACATTGCAGGCAGACTGATGTGTAACACGACAGAGGCCGCCTGTATGGACGTCTTGTCAATAGCAACTTCGCATCGCTGCTGTTCACTCTGTATCGTTCAGCGTATGCACGGCAGTCTGTTCCTGTCGATATGCACCACCGCAAAGGATTGTAATCTATTTCCCCCCCTAGGTGGGGAGGAGAGCACTTGACAGCCTGCAAAGTGGTGTGAGCACTCGCAGGAACCGTCAGAGCGCAATGGGCCCAAGACCCTAAGACCATGGGTAAAAAGGTGGCTATCGGCCTGACCGGCACAATACGGCCATGACAGACAGATGAAGCTTCCGACCATAGCATGGGCTCGTGAGCACTTCCAGTATGATACGGCCGCTATGTATGCAAAAGTCGCATTCGCATTGCTGTCAAACTCGTTCCCCTAAACTATGAAGGTTGAAGTGGTTCACTGCGTCAGCACTAGGTCTCACACAGGAGTCACTAGGCGTCATCGTCCCAGCAAGTCCTGCGGAGAGGACCAGATGCACCGTATGTTAGCTGTGTTTTCCAGACGAGGCCACTCTCTCCCACCGAGTGGGCCATTGCCAGGGCAGTACAGAATATCCGCACAACGAACCATGTGGGCAGGCTTTGCTGCACTCAGGCGCTCCAGACTGAACAGCAGGAAGCACAACTGAACAGCGCCAGTAGAGCTCACTGCAGTGCAGCCTAGTCCATGGCTCTACCGGGAATCTACCGCCCCTCTCGGAAAAAACGCAGAAACAAACCAGAGCGAGAAGGGCCCTTCTCAATACAGCCATAGAAAGAGCCACAAGACTCAACCAAACCAAACAACAAACGAATTCAAATGGGAAACAAGGAGAGGGGGGGACGGTGACAAAAACGCCCCACCTCGGACAGATCCTTAGTCACTACTAGATGAGTCTGATGTAGCAAAGGTGAAACGAAAAGTTATGATGTAGAGCGGTAACCTCGGTATCCAGGCAACAGGTGAAGCAAAACGACAACAAGCCAACTAAAGGAAAACTGCCATCATGGGGGGAAGCACAAAGGGGGGAGCGGCCAAAGCACAACACACACAACGCCACAAGCCACACAGAGAAAGCGAGAAGAGGAGCCAGGAGGCAGCAGAGGACAGAGTGAGAAAGGACACACACGCACTAGAAGGAGTACGACAGTGCCTTAGCGGAGTCCAAAAAGGGGCCAAGGATCACACAATGATGAATACCTCAGTGAGGGAGCACACAGCCCCCAACAACACATGAAGCATGGTGTAGAGGGAAAGATCCCCACACAGGGCTAAAGGCCTTTGTTGCCATGAGACATGATGAGGAGGGGAGACAATGCGCAACAAACACTCCACGCACAGAGGCAAGGCAACCAGACCGTCGCCGGAAGCAACGATACCCAGAGGGAGGAACCAGTAAAACCTGGGCCAAGGCGCCAAAGAGGACCATCCGAGGGGGAGGGAGGGCCACGTCAGGCAGGGAACAAGCAACAAAACTAGATAACAAGGCACCAACACCTAATGACGCAGAGCGTAAATACTGCGCCTGCCAGCAAAATCGGCACTAAACGCTTCGCACTGTAGTAAATTTTTTGTGGTCGGCGCCCGTTGCCTTTCGGCGGGTCGCACTTGAGACTCCCGAGTGGACCAGCAGGGACTCGAACCACCACCGGCAGTCTGTCAGCGCTGGCAAGACCAACGCCATACCAACTGAGCCATCGGGTCGCCTAAACGCTTCGCACTGTAGTAAAACAGCGATTTTTAGATGCGACCGTTTGGGCGTGTAGTAACCCACTAAACGCTCCGCGCTGTGGCCGGAGACACATTTTTTCCGTCCAACGCCTCCGAGGCTTTCGCTAGGTCGTTACACAAGCTTTTACTTGCCGGAAATTGAATTGATATGCAGTGGCCGGAGACACATTTTTGCCGTTTCCTGGCGTTCGCACCTGCCACCAAAATCTGCACTAAACGCTGTCAGTTTTCACGCCGTGACTGCCAGAAGTATTGCACATTGAACATGGCAAGCAATTTAAACTCGCAGCGGCGACAGCAAAGTTAGCGCAAAACAGCGCGCTTTCTGCAAGAACGGAAAAAGGCATTTGCATCCTGTTGCAACTTTGGTTCTCGACCATACGAACTTGGAGCAAAACAAACAATCTTTCAGGATGAGTCTGGCGGCAGGCTTCAAAGCAGGCTTCGAGGCAGCCTTGAAGCTGTAGAAATTGCAACAAAACAAAAAAGTAAGAATGAGGGAGAATTTTCGAGGCAAGCCTCGACGGCTGAAACTGGAGCAAATGCACATGAATGTCTATATTTTTAATCAGGTTTCACCTTCATTGAAAGGGCCGTTGCAACCGTTGCAACTTTACGCTTTACATGGGCCAATGTTCCTTTTTGTTGACCGTCTTGGCTTTTCGCTGTCCCTCTCGGTCTATTTCCAAATTGACAGTGGGTGCGGGATAAAAATTGTAGCTGTGTTCGTATCAGCAAAAAATACACTTTCCGGGCACCAATCTACCAACCCACCAACCCAGATCTAGGAAGTGTGTCAACGACATCTATTCAAAACAAACAGCCACCTGCACCAAATGCAAGCAACCCAAAACAATCAGTCCACGCAGACAGGAGTCAAGAAAGAGACTCAGTTGAGTCCCACCATGCCGTATGGAATCGACGGTACATAGAGCCGAAACCAGGATACACACTGTAGCAACTATGGACTGATTCCGAGCCTGCCATAGGCAAGAAAACGTCCGCTTCGTATGACATCAACAACTAATGACGTTTTGCGTGCAGTGGCAGCTATTAAGCATCTCCCATCTCCCACGCCACCTGACAGCCCCTTCCTAAGAGCGTTGGGGACAACAGCTGCTCTCAAGGTCCCACCACAAACTGACACTCTAGCGCAAAGAGCCCTAGAGAAATGGGAACGCACTTTGTGTGAAAACAAGGCAGTAGCAATCCTCGCAGAGGTGCAAGCCGGCCGACCAACCCTCATCCATAAAGATGGTGGCGAAATGCTCATTGCCATTGTCCTTGACAGGCCACTAGCGGAAGTGAAAGCACTACAGTCGAGGTCCCTTTATGCCCGCCATGTTTCCACAGTTTTTTGGATTCTGTTTTCAGAGGCATGATGAAGCAGGCTTAAGTCTTTGGCTGCTGTGTCTTGTTGGCGTTCGTTTGGGGCTGCTGAATTTTCATGTCATATTCTTTGAGCATGTCATCTAATTCTTGCAGGCTAGCGGCTCGATGATTACAACATTGTCTGACAGCACCATCAATGCAATGGCCATCCCACGGGCATGTGGGAGTCTTCAAGGAGTCACCATTTTGCTCTGTGACTGTGCCCAACTTGAGCCCGTGCAGTGGCTAGGATTGTTTCTGAGGGTCTTGATTGGGTTGGGGTGTGGTGTCCTTGGGTGTTGTGTCTTCAAACCAGGTGGAGCGGACCGACTGGACGCCTATGGGACTGGCGGAACTTGCGGTTTTGATGCTTTCTCTGCGCAGGCTATGGTGCACGGGTGGGATCATCCATGCCGGCACGAAAAAAAATCCGTAGCCTTTGGCTCAAGGCTGTATCGGCTCAAACCCCGTGGGACTGGGTAACCTAATTTTAACTCGAGGGGCAAACATCCATCTTGGGTGATTTGCGTGAGTTAATTTTGGAGGCACTAGTATAAAGGGGCTAGGGTAGTACTGCCGTAGGAAGAGCACAAAGGTACCCGTCAACCTGTTTTGTTTTGTAGATTATTTTGGAAGGGGGGGTTTTATCTTAGTTTTGTCTGTTTAAGATCTACCTTCTCGTTTTTGACTTACTTGCACGGTGTCCGTTGAACACACCTGTTTTGCACCCCACTTGTTCAAGGACTCCTGGGGTACCCAGTGTAGTTCTTTTACTTGTGATCTTGTTGGTTTGATTTATAAGGCTCACTGGGGTACTCACTGTAGTCTTTATTGTTCTTGTTATCGTCTTGCTTCGCCCAGGTTGCCCCTCTGGCCTGCCTCTGTGTAGTCACTGTACCCAGGGGTACTCTGGGTTATAGTCGACAACATGAACTGCAATCCTCATGACACTATTGAACAGCATGCCATTGAGCTGGTGTCAAGTCTTGGGAAAGAACATCTTTTTGTTGCGAACTGTCCCAGTGATATTGATTCGAACAGATATTCAGGCACTGTGATCACTTATGAAGAAGCCTTTCATCACAGTGATACAGGAGTCGGCCTCTGCCTATTGCTCCCCAAAGCTTATGTCCTTCAGAAATTCATAGACATATGCCTTAACAAGGATATCTCTGTTCATTTTGTCTTCACTTGTTCAAGCAGTACCAGCGAATTTGAAGCTTCTGCATGGCTATACAACCTTCTCAATGATAAGGTTCAGCATGTCGGCTTTATGCCAAAATCTTGGAGTTACCTTTTGCTCCGCAAATAACCAAGAGAAATATCTCATTGCATGCCAGGTTGAACCGTATGCTGAACACTGCCATGTTTCTTGGTCTCGACCCTGCAGAACGCTGGAGTATGTTTTTCCCAGAACTGTTGTTGAACGACACCAGACGATCAGTGAACTTCAGAGCCTTTCTGCAGTTAACTATATTGACTTCAGAAGACCCAATGGATGCCATCGCATATCAGATAAGATTGATGTTACCTCACTCACTGTCCAAATTGCCAATGAGTGCCTGGAAGACATCGAGCTTGTTGAGAAGGTCCTTCAGCCAACTGTTGATGCCGCTTGGTCGCATGGACTTGCAGAGTGTCAGGTTAAGCATTTCTTTCCATGGAATGACTTAGAATTCCAAAAGCATTTTCCACATGGAATCACTATGTCAGTATTGGACTTGAAGGCGTTTCCGAACACCGTGCTTAACGAGATACTTGTCCAACTAGCCAACCTTAAAGTGAGGTACCATTTCATGAATTACAGAAGACTTGCCATCTTTGGATCGCCGTCACTGGTCATTAATCTTCATTTAGCCCTTCTTCCATTTGACGTTCCTTTACCGATTGGGCCTAAGCAGGGTGCTTTCACTGTCCACATGCTGCGATCAGAACCGCATTGCACACAGACCGCCCATGATTATAATCATTTTCAAGTCAAATTTGGAAAGATTGGTTCCTTTCAGTACGCACCTGCACAGATTCTATGGGCTGAAATTCCCTCATCAATATGTACGGAGGATCAACTCGACCAATCAAACCAATCACCTCTAGTACAATTACTAAGACGAAAGGTGGGGGCTGTTAATTTCTCCATTCGTTGGTGC
Organism: Cladocopium goreaui; assembly: GCA_947184155.2. Lineage (NCBI taxonomy): Eukaryota > Dinophyceae > Suessiales > Symbiodiniaceae > Cladocopium > Cladocopium goreaui. The sequence continues at coordinate 26,330 of CAMXCT020002758.1, read as the reverse complement.
CAGGTTGACAGGTCACAGCAAAAGTGTCTCTGTTTTGACATCGAGATTAAACATGAAGACTCTCTCCCTCTTTCACTGGATTGTGACCCTGGCCAAGTTGTCATTCAGCACCAGTGCCCCTCTGCAGAAGATTTTCGTGCTGATGTCTCCCTTACTGAAGTCGAAACCAGACGGGATCACTGGAATAAAGTCATTGCTCAACAAATGATCCCTAAAGAAGGCAGAATCAGTCATCTTTCTTTTGAACCAAACAAGAAACAGTCAGCCAAAAGATACTATGATTTGCGTACCACTGTCATTGACTCTATGCAGGACTTCACCAATATTATTGCCATTGCGTCCCAACCGCCTGCGTGGTTTTTCTCGCCTAAAGAGTTGCATATGCCCTTGATGGAATGCTTACAAAAAGTTAACTTTTGTGACAACTCTTTCATCCAGGAATCCTTTGTGACAAATCCTGACACTGTTAAAATTGATCTACTTCATCATGAATTTATCAAGCATAGGGACCACCAGAAGTGGCTCTTTTATCATATCGTACTTGGTCCAGAACAGTGTTTCCACTTGAAATCCGTCCATCTCGAGCGTGAGGTATGGAAGGTACGATACTATGATGAATTGATCATACGTACTTTTGAACCCTCCTCAATTTTTGTCACACTCCCACCTGGAATTTCAATATCGCAGGTCGTCGATAAAACGCAATGTTGTCACCTTCGAGAAGCATATGCCTGCATCGTACCATCACAAAGAACCTCTGATGTTGGCACTACCCATGCTGGATTGAAGGAGCAATATACTACTGCCACACCGACTGCTCATTTTCCAAACGGCCATGGAATGAACAGCACTAAGAATGTGCCCTCCCACGGACACTCGAGTCCAACACCAACAGGGAACAGACCAACTTATCGCCCACCCTACAAACCCAGGCCGTGTAGAGGATCTCCCAACACACCTCCTGAGGGCGATATTGAAATGCAGCCTGCACCAACCAATAACAGCGAACACCCAGAACCCCGAAAACGCACCTTCAGGCAAGCATCGGCGAACGCTGTGAAGATGTGCCCATGGAATGTGTTGCAACAGCCCTTGATCCGGTTGACGACAACACTCATAGTTTGGACAAAGAATCACAACGACATGATAATACCCCCCATGGTCATAACCCCCTCGCCTCTGACAATAACCTTGCCATGGCCAACCTCGATCAGAATCACCCTCACGAACCAGGACAACATGCCCAGGATAGCAATATGAACAACCTTAGTTCCCCCATGGTGAAACACTTGCACCGTAATACAGGTACGCCCACTGATCACGAAGATGTCGCCAACGTGGGGTACTCACGGTTGTGTGACACTCCCCAATCTACTGCCCAGGCTCATTGTGTCTCCAAAGCCACTGTTCAACCCTTACTACTGGACTGCACCACTCAGCGAAAAGATGCTACCGACAGACCCACTCGTACCCACCCCATACCTCAGGCCACAGGACCACTCAACTCTCCTGCGTGTATCGCCAATGACTCAACGCCCGAACAACAAGACCATTCTGACAATCTTACCTCAAAAGTTGGCCTACCAACCCAAAAGAGTCGGCAGACCAGCAAGCAGACGAGCCGCAGCAAAGCTGAACACAGGAGTGTACCTAATCAGCCACCCGAAACTGTCCTAGACCTCTTAGCACAAAAGGCCGCCTATCAGCCACTGGATGACAGTGCTAACACTCATGCTCCTGGCGATGATGTAATCTTTGTCAAAGCCTCACACAGCCCTATTGACAATATTCTATGTGGCAGTACGCAAAGCAGTAGTCTCCTTATTTCCAACAGAGAAATCATCACTGGATGGCCCAGCTCATTTTCCCATGCTGATTGCGACTACTTTACCAAGCTTGCAACGTGTTATCTCATTAAATTCCCAAGCTACATGTGCTATGCGGTTACTGCACTACGTGTCCTCACCCATGCACCTTGGGATGATAACATGTTTCATGGCCACATCAGAGAATTAGTCCTATGCGCTATCGGCAATGGATGGACATGGGCTGACCAGACTGCTACTGTGCAAGGACGACGAGTAAGCATTGGAGAAGTCTGCGCTGCCTTTGCCAGCTACCTGAACGTGAATGCCTTCCCGCCTGGGCAAGTTTCTGACCTTGACACCGCTATTATTGCGGCCTGTGATGACTTGTTTCCAGACCATAGCGAACGCTTCTTTGCGCAATTTCATGTGAACTGCCTTTCATGTAGCGCATCGGGCAAAGTTTCAGCCGCTCTGTTTGATACAATGTTGAGTATTAACCTAGAGAATGATACCATTGATCTTCCACAAATGATTGCAGATCGGACTCCGCGCCTTGCACTTGACAGAGAGGATGTTGGTTTTTCTCACGCCAGCGACTGTTACAATCAGGACCAACCGAATAATGAAGAAATCGAAGGTTGTTTGATTTTTACCCTTAAAATTACAAGCCCCATTGAGCAACTGCCAATTGCCACCAAGGCTTTAAATCTCCTTGGACAGCTCCTCAATGTTCCCACCCTGAGTGCCAATCCTGTTTCTCAATCTTTCCTAATCACTGGCATCATCATTGTTCAAGGAAAGTCGTCACACCATTTCCTTATCATTGAGCGGTGGAACGAAGGACAGGTTCTTGTCTATGACAACCTCCGAGGCCATGCATGGATCTCGGTCGAACAACTGAAAGCTACCTCCTTTGTTTGGGGTTTTGTCTTCCGTCGACATGATCATCAGCCTTATTCTTTCCAACCTCCACAGTACAAAGCCATTGCACCTGCCACACTTCAGTGTGCCAAGCAGTCTCACCGTCCCAAAAAACCAAAGTTAAAACCCAAAAATATCCTCGGCATCAGTGCCAAACGATATCAGGCCCCCAACCTTTCAAGAAAGAAATTGGGAAATAACAGTACTTCGGATAAATTAACTGAAGCATTGGATAGCAAGCCAATTGACCCCCCACCACCAAGTGAGAGCCCTCGTCCTGCCGATATCCCGAAACACACTCACCCGACACACAGTTCGGTGGATGATCAACACGGGGCACCCGTGGTTGGTTACCCACCCGGAACCGAACACACGTCTCTCCCTCTGCAAAATGAGCCGGCCGGCAATGATCATTGCAGCCACCATGGGGTACCCATGGTTGGAATTGGTCCGCCTTTTCCTCACGATGGTACACCCATTCCACATGCTGACCAGAACAACGACATTGCAGGTGGTACGTCAGAAAGCCACTGTGGGGCACCCACAGTTGGACTGACGGAAGCCCCTCAAAACGATAACGGTTCACTATCCCATGCAGACCTTGGCAGTAAAGAGCTTGTTGCTGTCCCTCACCCTCATGAAACTGAGGCTTTGACCCTAGTCAGTAGTAACGCAAGTGCCCAGTGTCCACCACATGAGCATGCACCAGCGGAGGCTGTCCGGTCACGCCCCAATGATAGTTGCAACGAGGTAAACCCATCCTGTAGCTATGCTGATAGTCTCCGCCCTCCAGTCAGTGGTGAAAGTGGTGCTTCTCATAGTTCCTTCGCGAAGGAGAAAGATGCATCCCCTCCCAAAAGAGCTAAGTATTCCCAGCCTATTTGACGGTGTAGGCTCAGCTATTCCGGCCATCACTAAAGCTATCGGATGTGCCCCGCGCATCATCATTGTTGCAGAATGTGACCCCATCCTTAGACAACTCGTTGGTGAACAATTTGCTCTTCGCACTGATGGTGAATGGACCCAATCCAGCAAGGACACTTACACGCTTTATGCTGACGATGTGCGGCAGCTTCTTCGCAACCAATGTCGAATACTTAAGGAAGCATTTGCATTAGCTGGGCCACAGTGCCGCTGGTTTGTAATTGCTGGCTCACCCTGCCAGGATCTTACCCCAGCCGGCCCCCTGAAAGGACTCCTCGGACTCACTGGCCATTGTAGCTCCCTTTTCTACTATGTCCACGTAATCCTGTGGCTAGTGCAAATGAACTATCCTCTGGAGCACATCCGCTTTCTGCTTGAGAATGCAGGTGCAATGCTTGATATCCATCGTAAAGCAATCCTACGTGCCCTTGGACTTAACCCTGATTCGTCTCCCGATAGCTTCCGCGTTGACCCCAAGAATACGCATGGCATAAGACGTAACAGATTTTACTTTCGCAACTACCAAGACTGTGTCAAAGTCTCCAAGACGGTTGTCCTAGAACTGAGTGACATAGAAGGGCCTTTAGTAGACTTTAATGGTCATCCGATTCCTTTTGGGCCACTCCTACGAGTCAGGTCAGTCCTGGGATACAACATGTATCAGCTATCTTGGACGGCATATCAACCAATTTCTCTTATATGGGACTAATATGCACTCCAGTGATATAATCCCTGCCCTTGACTTTGAGAAATCTCTGCCGCCACATTATCTGCGTGCATGGAATCGATTCCTGCAGTCTCTCCGACAAAAAAATGTGAGCACCATCGACAGAGACCGGCTTGTCCGTGCTATCCTGCCAATATTCCATCATCCCCACATCAAAGCACCCATGAGAATCTTGCTCTGCGAGGAGGTCGAAAAACTTGCTGGATTACACAACCATTTTGACCGGGTACATGCTCATCGCTCGCTGCTCACTGAGTTTACAGTTAGAAACTATTGCGGCAATAGCTTTCATCCAGAGTATATTCAGGCAGCCGTAGGACACCCTGAGCGTCTACGCGACTGGCTTACTGAACCTGCTGAAACAGCAACCAAGCATGCATGGTCTGGAGTCGTTCACCCGAAACAAGCTCGCGCTCAATATCAAGCCCTGCGTGAACAAGTACAAACCCTGGCACGAGAACAACGTATCCGTGACTTCTCCTCCAAGCAAATTGGTCTTGACCCAATGCCGGAACTTCCAATTCATGCACTCGAAGGTCCCTTGACCCCAGTCATGCCAACTGTACTTCCTAAGCAACTGTTGCCTACTACCCGTAAGATTCACCCTGCCGATCTAGGCATTATGGACAACAGACCACCATCGCAGCTTTCGCCAACTGCAATTCAACTCCTTCAGGAAAAACAAATGCAAAGTATCCTCGTAGGAATGAGGTTTTTCGGAGCAGGAATTGGGAGAGCAGAAGATCTGCTACAATTCTTCTTTGGTCATAATTATGATGCTGTAGTCGAACGCCATTGTCCACAGGCCAAGGAATGGATCTCCCACAAACTTAAATCTGCTGGACAGTGCACCTCCACCATGGCACAAATTTTGCTTTGGTTGTACTCCTTATTACATCATGAGCAAGTTTCTGTTCATTTTGTTCATATTGCTGACTGGGAAGATCAAGCACATATTGCTACCTTCGGGGACGCCCCTGCCAAATGGACGGTCTACTGTGTTCAATTTCCACGCTCACGTACCTTTCACCTTGACACAGCTGCGTGGAATTGTCATACCCGGGTTGACATCCCCTGGCAACAACTGCCTCACCCTGTGGTTTTCACGGCTGCGCCTATCCCGTTCCACTGCACCAACCCCAACTGCATCTGGTTTGCTGTTCCTTATGGACCTAAAGGACAATATCTGATTTGCCATCGATTTATTGGCACATTCTTATATGACCAGTGCATTGTTTGCTTTTTGTCTCGTTTTGTCGAACAAGCTTCCTGCAATATCCATACGGCAGCTAGTTCTTATCCTGAACTCCATGGTTGTATGTTTATTGACAATGAAGGTAATGTCGCCGTTGCTGCTGCGCACGACTGGAAGCTTGATGACACTACAGGATACCAAACCTGCCTGATCAAAGCATCTATTGACTGCCGTGTTTTCAAGTACCCAGAGCATAGTGACACCCTTCCACATATTAACCCCATTGGGAAAATCAGCCAGGAACTCGCATGCAACTGGAACATAAACGATGCTCCCCCAGATTTTGCCTTTTTTGTTTGTTCCCTGATCGAGTGTCACTAGTAACCATGCAGCACCTCGGGACAGTTGCGAAACCTCTACTGCTCGAATTTCGCAACGCGTGGTCCCGGCAAATTCGAGCGTTGTATTCACTCCAATTTATGACCAAATGTCCGAAAAACCTACACTGCCTGCAGTCACTCTCCTTTTTGCCGCATGTGCTCCAGATCCCCGCACCGTGGCCAATATTAGATATCCAGACAGTGGCTCATAAGTGTGGCATCCGCAGTGAATGTTTTACCCACTCTCGACAACTCCTTGCACAATCACTGGCCAACTCTTCTGAGTTTAGCCTCCTTTGTGCTGAAGTCCTCAAATATCGTCTCGAAAAGAAACAAGATTGCTGTACTGCCCTCAGACAGTTAACCACATGGAATGTATCAGGTTGGAGAACGTTACAATGGACTAACCCTAAGACGCAAGCCATTCTCCGCCGGGCTCGGCACGGCATTGTCTGCCTCCAAGAAACCAGATGGACTGCGAGTACTGCTACCAACTTTCTCCAAACCTATCCAGGCTTTAATATTGCGCACTCCCCATCGATCGCAACAGAAAACGGAGGCCTGTCGGGAGGAGTAGCCATATTGATTCCATGCTCCTTTAGATTACTACAAGAAATTGTTATCACGCCTGGCAAACTCATTGCTGCACAAGTCCAGACCAGAACCGATTGCTTTTGGGTGATTTCGGCATATTGTCATCCCAGCAGCGCTAAAGAAGACTGTGAAACGCTTGCCAGGTGGCTATCTGATCATCAGGACCATCCTGACCCCTTCTTCATCGTCGGAGACTTTAATCATGGTCATCACCTTTCCCTTGACGCCTGGCACCGTATTTTAAGTTGTGCTCAAGGAGACGACATTGTCAAAGATGAACCGACCTTCTGGGGCCCAAATGGCTCGTCAGCAATCGACAAAGTCATTCTTCCGACCGAATACATGAATCGTGGGCTAATCCAACATCAGGTGTTCTATGATCGTCTTTTTGAGTCTGCTGGGCATGCATGCATATCCATCCAATTGCGCCACAGGCCGCCAGTTTCGAGTAGCTCAGACCTGCCTCTACATATGACCATACCAGCAAGTGTTTTTCAACCGGGTAAGGACCGACATGACACCCGACAAGTGTGGCCGTCACTCCAATCGCTGGTTCGCCGACTTTGCTTAGTCTCCCAGCCCACATTTGAATCCCTTCAGGCATTATTATGGCAATGGTGGATGTCACTCCCCAAGCGGCCCCGGGACTTCAACACTCTGAGGAAGCATCTCCAATCTGATCGACCACTTCTCAACATCTCTAAACGGTTGCTACGAGAGCTTCTGTCGGCCCTTCCAGGCTTCCGCCCTGCCCTAGAAGAATATTGCCAAACATCCACGGTAATCACGGTTCCTCGTACCTTCCTTTGGAAGTGTTTCGAGCTCCTTGATCTGCAGCTACAACAACAGCATCTTATCACTAGGAATAGAGATGAAACTACCCGCAGTCGTGGCCTGGGCACCAATGCCCCTCTGTGGCAGAGATTACGAGCTAGCTGCCCGCGAACTGTGTTTTATAATGGTCCTATTCTGGACAGTGCGGGCAACCAGTGCCAGACTGACCTGGACTTGTCGGCAGCCATGCTCGCCACTCGCAAGTTCTGGTTCCAACCGCCTGTCAAATATGATCCTGAGTGGACTGATTACCTGGAGCAGTATAAAGCACAAGCCCAGCCCTGGCCACATGTTCCCCCACCGGGCGCGGAAGACCTCATCAGAACTGTCCTTGCTACCAACGATTCTTCCCCAGGTCCAGACGGAATACCCTATGCAGCATGGCGACTCCACCCTGGAGTGTCATCTGATGCGATGATTACACATCTCAATGATATCTGTAGATCCGCAGTCCCTCCCCCTTGCTCAGTCCAAGCATGGATCCCGAAAGCCAAAATGGGCCCCACTGCTGATAATTTCCGTCCATTGGGTATGCCATCGACATTTGAGAGAGTCATAGACGGAAGCATCGCGACAGTCATGACCAGAGCCATTGCTCCGCTACTCCACCCCTCTCAAACGGTGTTAAATGTCTTCCGCGAACCGCAAAGTGCTGTCCAATCCGTTCAAGCTGTTCTAGATCAAGATGCACCATGCGCATGCCTGTCATTGGACCTTTCCAAAGCATTCGAGCGGATTAACCCCCACTGGATCTTGCAAATTTTATCAGCATGTAAAGCCCCCTGGTGGATCATCATGTATACCCGGCACATCCTCCTTTTTCGAAGATGCAGGCACAAAGTCCAAGGCAAGTTGTTACCCTCAAAAATGATTGTCACAGGCGTTGACATGGGTCGATCTTTTTCAGTCCTGCTTTTTTGCGTTGCCATGGATCCAGTTTTGACCTACCTTAACCGAATCCCTGGCATGCTGACAGTTCAAGGATATGTTGATGACACCACAATGGTGGGAGATACTGCAGCAGGCATGCAATGGCTCTCGGATGCCTGGCAAGCCTGCGTCCGTTTGAAATCCGCTGGCATCCAAATAGATGAACACCACTGCTGGCGAACCAGTGGGATCAATATGCATGCAGCTAGCTCTGGTCAGATCGACCAATACCCTCCATTAAACTGGGCACAAAGTTTACCAGGACATGCTACATTGCGGCAAGCCTTGGTTCACAGAGCAGGTTATAGCACCACCACCATAGTGTGCCGAGCAAATTTGTTTGTGTGTCTTACCCCAGCAGAGGTTGACTTAATATTAACCGGAGGACATCTGGCTAAAATTGACCCACTCTTCCTAGCTCAGTGTAGTTGTTCCAACAAGTGCAGTGTACTGGTTAATCACCCTGCCTCCCATAGTACTCTGAATGCGCTTGAACGTTCCGACTGGGGAGCCCACCTCATTGAGGGAAAAACTACAGCGCTGGGTCTGCTCTTGTATGGTAAATATACCCGTAGTCATCAAGGGTGGACCCCAGTAGAGGAACTTATAGGCACACAAGCCATTAACCCCAAAGCCATGTCCAAAGCTAACCATCGGCTTGCCCTCTTCGCCACACCTGCTCACTCTGTAGTGCAAAGAAGCCTTGCCAATAACTGTTTTATTCTGTCCCTTAATATTTACCAAAGTACATACTTTGGCTTCACTCCGGACGACATCAATTTATACCAACAACGCTCTGCGAAACTTATTCTTGGCAGACCATGGCTGGCCGCACGGTACCTCCCACACATATTTCGGTGGTTAGGTATTGCTCCTGCACTAGACCCAGCTGTCACACTTACTGCAGCGTGCTTGGGTTATTGGCTTAGGCAGAATGGCTCTACCGCCTTTCTCTCACCGGGGTACCCGGATGTAGGGACAAGGCAAGGAGCGGTTGTCCAACGCATTTTCCGCACATGGATTCCCCTGCTCGGAATTGACACAGTCGGCAACTTGTTACGCATAATTGCAGGACAAAACACCAGGAAACAACACCTCCAATTCCTCCGCCAGTTAAAACTCAAACTTTACGAAGCCATCCAAGTGCATGCACTGCAATATCTACAGTCTAGAGTTAGCTTACAGCTTCTACCAGGCGGGGTATCGTGGGCTTGGTTGACCCAGTTAGCCACAGTGCCTAAACTTGCTGTTAATGGGGTTGCGCGCTTTGCTGTCTTACGGTGGGCGGTGAATGAGGATGACGATGAATGCCTGCGGCTTCGACTTGCAGGCTCGCTGCAGGCTGAGCAGCCATACCAACTCTGTGGAATTCCTACCCGGCTGTACCCACTTGGACTCAATTTTGCCCCAGCTTGTGAGAAATGCTGCCATGACCATGATATTAACGCTACCACTCTGTACAGCGGTGAGAGATGGGGGATCCCGACCGCATCCCCCTGGCATGCCATCGCAGAATCCGCTCGGGGATCTTTTCATATTCCTGCCTCATGGCGTGACCGTGCACGAGATCTAGCCCCCTGTGTAGCATGCGGACATGGAGACAATTCCTCTCAACATTGGGCTCGTTTCTGCATAGTGCCTGTCCTAGTTGCCAACGTTTTGTCACCTTCCCCCAATCCAGTGAAATCGTTGGACCAACTAGCCCGAGTCAACACAGCTGGATGCGTGATCGCGAGCCACATTCTGCATCAGTTCCGCCGACTCTTGCTTGAGCATGGAGGCATGCAACATGCGCCATCTTCAGTTCCCCTAAGTGTCCCTGAATGGCTAACCCGCCTACATGACAATGCTCTACAGGCAATCCCAACTCGTTTCCTCCCGGAGCTTGTCTCTCCCGTCAGACCCCAGAGTGCAGGCGCAGACAACCCAAACCATCCTTGCCACATGCAAACCGCCGCCAACGAAGCAGTTACTCTCCACTCTGCAGCCCTTCCTGATCTAGTTTGCACAGCTACTACACCCATTGCCCCGGATCAGCCTATCGCTGTGCTCCCCCTTGGACATCCATGGCTTAGCCTCATTGCCCCAGCTCGAGCCCGGGTCGCTGGTTTCCGCCCTAATGCTAAAATTGTACCAACCTGCCCCAACTCGCCTGATTCCTTCTGTACTGTGACAGCTCTTCAATCCATCAGTCCTAATGAGTTGATCTTAGCTATCCCTCCCGACGATTCACCATCCGAACCCTCGATTCAGATCGTAGGCCAGTTCGATGGCAGTTGTATGCACGAAGATGAATTAGGAGGAGCTGGCTATGTCATCTATGTAATAGAAGGTGGTCGGTCTCGCGTTATTGCATGTCGGTCAGTCGCTCTGCCACATTGTTCAGATAATATAGAAGCAGAAATCATGGCCTGTTTGTATCTTGTTGAAGAAGTTGCTGTTGTCGTTAAGCAGCGTTTATCGAGCCGCGGCCTCACGCCCAAGGTAGTCATCCAAGGGGACATTCTTCCTGTCATTAAGTACTTTCAATTTGCAGGCCGTCTCCGGAGGATAGATATGCACCAGCCATTGGAAAGCATTCGTTCAACCGTAATCCTGCATCTCCCGAGTAGTTTATTCATATACCTGCCGAGAGTGGCCAACAGCATAGCAGATGACTTGGCTGGACAAGCCACCCAGTTCCTGTTGGCTAAATATAGGAGCAACCCTGCTGCCTTCAATCGGAATACTGGACCGGTGTCCATTAAGCCATCATTCCCAACGGGCCTCTTTCAGGTCGGAGGCTTTCACATTCAAAGTTTTGATCAACCCTGGAGCCAGCCCATACTTACTCTAGTAGAGAGGCCCAGTATCGATCACGGTCTTCTCCGAAAACACGTGACCCTCCACCCCCATCACCGCCAGCTGATCGAATCCTACCTCTCCCCGTGTCTACCGCAAAACTGCAGTATTGAAATTGACTACTCCCCCAAAGCTGCTGACAATCACGGACGAAAATATTGCTGCACCATAGGAGGCCAGCGACTACCGCGAGCTGCCAGGCTGTTATTGTTCGGACAGAATCACTGCGAAATTGACCTCAAAGGATCTTTTTATGAACTTGTTCGACGCCTGGGACTACGTTTTGCGCCCGACTTTGTACCCCTCCCAACCATCGATGAGTTCCGCGCGCAGCTAGCTCGAGACCCCTATATTCGAAAAGTTGAAGCAGTCTGCCCTGACACCATCAAGCAACTCCCATTGAGAATTATCAATAGCTCTCTTGCTACTACATACCGATATCTAAGCTCTCTGGTTGATGACTCCCCCAGCGCGAGTGTCAGCGCAATCCTCTGCCAACTCGAGTCCTTGAGTACAACCCTGACTACTCAGTTGCTACCGCGTTTCCGCCCAGAGTTCCTGGTCAACCATAACGACAGCGCTTTTCGATTGCTAGAGCACTTTGAAGCCACAATTGTCGAGGACACCATTCGTGCACTCATTGCCCGCCACCCAACACAATCCTTGGTGTGGCTACACGATGGTTTCTTAGTTGCTCCCCCGCCTCCTGAACAAATGGTAAGACAGATTGAGAAGGAAGTTCTGTCCAATCATCAGCTTTACTCTGGTCAAACATGGTTTAAAGTCACCTCCCTTAGCGCGGCACGCAATGCATATGTAGACACTCTCAAGCATACCTCCAGTAGCCATACCCTATCCCTCACCCGTCGTGCACCCTACAGCTCCCAACGTAAGCAGCGCAGTGCTCAAGGATCGCCACACATCTGCGCCACGCCCTTGGAAGCCCTTTCCAAACTGCGTGCTCGACGCGAACGCCCGACGGGAGGGAGTTAACACCAAGACTCCCTAAGACCAACGGCCTGCCACTACCCAGGCAGCTTTAGGCTGCTGCAACGTAGTTATTGCTGAGTGAGATCTCCTGTGACCTCCGAGTAGCCCTCATCAGCTCACTACCTTATTAGTACCCACCCCCTACCAATTTAGTTCTCATACCTCATGATCACTGGTCAGTCCGGTGGGGGGGGCTCCCAGGGGTACCCTGGGTAGCTCTCCCCACCTGTGCAAGACCCATGAGGACATCGTAATCCTAAACCACTAGTCTCGGGTAGCCAAAGACCCATTCCATCATTCAGCAAACTAGCCCAAAGTGTTACATGCGCACCAGTTTTCACCTGGAGGACCTTAAATATAGGCGACTTTTTGCGGCCCACTAATGATAGGGCACTTCAAAGGGATTGAGTGGTCCCACAGAGCGGACCCAGGCTCAGCCGCTCGCGGAAACTCAGCCAAGCCCAAATATTAATATGTAACGCTATTAGATTGCCAGGCTGTCGTAACTGCTCATGATCATGTCCACCTCACAGTTGGCCAAAAGTCCATCCCGCAGTATAGCTCCACTATGTTTTGACCTCCTGTTTGCTTTCTTCTGGGCGCCCAGAGGGAATCAGCTTTCCACCCTGGGGAAATGGTGGAAAGGGAAAAAAAAAATACAACTACAATACTCTCTCAACCCAGCTGTTAGCAATCACAAGCGTTGTGAAGCATCGTGTGCAACATTTTGCCCTGAGAGGATGGACTAGCGGTGAGACCACCACGATGCAACTGCCATGCGACCATTTCTATTCCCAAGGGTACCTTGGGTAATGGAAAAAGTTTCTCAGTGACCTCCATCGAGCGCTAAGGCTCCTTCGGACTGATATTAACTAAGTAAAAAGCCGTAGTCACCTGTTGCTGTCTTTGCCTCCCGTTTTCTGTCGGTCCGTAGGTACAACCTGTACCATGCCATACTCCACGATCCTCCGATCTACCTGCGCATTGTATCCCACGACACAATCATAAGCTTTTAGGCTAGTTTTTGGAGTCATTTGTTTCGGGTCGTCCTACTCGAGTGTTGTACCAATGGTTAGGTGCAGCAGTTCACGCTGAGTAATCCTGCCCTTCGGCGTTACTTGCCACCTACATTGTCCCCTTTTCGAATGAAGCTTCTCGAAGTAAAAACGAATGGATAACGGATAACACTTCCCTGTCCACGTTCAGATGCCAACAAATGCTGGGTAGTTACGGATGATTCGCCTGTCCCAGGAAAAGATATATCTCCTCCGCTCCAACCATAAATGTTACCATCAATGCACTACCCAAGCGCGCAACCCCTCATCTCCCACATTGTAGCTCACCCTGCGAGTGGATGTTGTCAGCTGGCCCTGCTCCCAGAAATAACTGTTGCCCAATTGTCATTAGTCCTGTTTACCACATCAAAGAGGGCCTGGTTCCTGATAGTTATTGCCCTGTTGGCAGCATCGCTAGGCTGAGCAACGCTTATGCTTAGGGCCGTTCTCCCATTATATCATCTTCCCAACTGGCCCACTATCTTAGCTTAAGCTGTAATGCTACCATCCACGTGGCTATAAGAAATTCCGTCGAACTATCCAATGAATGAGGGTTGCTCCCGTGTGTGGGACATCACTTTCCGTATGACACCGCTGAAGATCCAGGGCCATGCACCACCGACGCAGGATGAAGAAGTACCACGATGACGCCTCCCTCGTGCAGTATAATTGAGCCGGTAGGACATTCAGTGCCGCTAAGTTCCAGTGGATAGAGCTCTCGCCGCCCATTGCACCTCATACTCAGAGCTTAATAGAGCCTAGGTTGCTAGCAGTTTAGGACAGCTGCTTTTCCCAAGGGCACCTTGGGTAATGGCGAGTTTCTCACTACGACACTGAAATGCAGTACACTGTTCCAAACCGATGCTATCTTGGTGTTCTGTACTTAATTCGCGCTGAAATAGCCTCTGCTTTGCCCCATATAGATGAGGCATGCAGCTGTTAGCTCATTTGTCAACAAGTCTTGGCGCTGGTGTCGTGGAAGGAGTCTAATTAGAGCGCCAGGCACAGAAAGAAGCTCTGGCCACGGTGAAATCTCCAGTTGCCGTAGTAGAATCGACATCACGATCTGTCCAAAGGGAAGACGTTGAAACTGCTGTTTTTCCTAGCCCCCCTGTTGTGCCCGATGATTATCCTTTACTGCATGACCTCACTGTTATTATTTTTGGTTTCGAACATATCCATTTGGAGGGTATTGATTGCGGGTCTCGTGGTAGTAATGAGTGACCAGTTAATTGTTCAATACTTATTCAATAACTTTCAGAGGTTAATGAACCCTCCAGACATGCTGCCAACAGCTGCAGGAAAGACTAGTGCTTCCTAATCTCTGATAACACAGCTCCAGCAAGCGACTGGCCAGTAGCTATCATGGCCTGTTTCCTTGTCTAGTTACAAAGCTCAACAAATTGATTGCCGACTAATTTGCCTCTTGGTAACCTGGAGATACCATGCAGGACCTCAACTACTGGACAATGACAAGGCAGCGTGTGCAACAGACATCGTGAAGCAATGTGTGCAACATCTTGCCCTTAGAGGACAGAGTAGTACCACGATGACGCCTCCCTCGTGCAGTATAATTGAGCCGGTAGGACATTCAGTGCCGCTAAGTTCCAGTGGATAGAGCTCTCGCCGCCCATTGCACCTCATACTCAGAGCTTAATAGAGCCTAGGTTGACAGCAGTTTAGGACAGCTGCTGTTCCCAAGGGCACCTTGGGTAATGGCGAGTTTCTCACTACGACACTGAAATGCAGTACACTGTTCCAAACCGGTGCTATCTTAGTGTTCTGTACTGAAGTAGCTCTGAAATAGCCTCTGCCTCGCCCCATCTAGATGGCGGCATGCAGCTGTGAAGCTCTCCTTGGTCAGCAAGCCCATTAGCGCTGTACAGCATTTCGGACCTTGACCATGCACAGGGCAGCGCGTAGCGCAACTGCTGACCACGTTCGTGCCTTACAACAGCAGATCTTCCTATGTCCATCCTGTCAAACTTTTGACCATGAGATTGCAGTGCCAGTTGGATGGAACCATGAATGCCCTGGACGACATAGGGGTTGATGACATAGGGTTTTCCCGCACTCCATCATCTATCTAAGTCGTTCCGCATGCCCTCACCCCCCGCTGTGCCCCTCACATCGGTAGGAACATGACACATGTGTCTGTTATTCCTCTACTGTTCCCAAGGGCACCTTGGGTAATGGTGAGGGCTCAGCTCCGTTTCCACCTTACCAGGTACTCATCTCACATGGTTCATGCCCTCATGACTGCCACCCTCTCCCCAGTATCCCGACAGCTATCTATACTCTCAATAATATGTACTCCTTCCTGATGAGGGTTGCTTCCGTGTGTGGGACATCACTTTCCGCATGACACCGCTGAAGATCCAGGGCCATGCGCCACCGACGTAGGATGAAGAAGTACCACGATGACGCCTCCCTCGTGCAGTATAATTGAGCCGGTCGGACATTCAGTGCCGCTAAGTTCCAGTGGATAGAGCTCTCGCCGCCCATTGCACCTCATACTCAGAGCTCAATAGAGCCTAGGTTGCTAGCAGTTTAGGACAGCTGCTGTTCCCAAGGGCACCTTGGGTAATGGCGAGTTTCTCACTACGACACTGAAATGCAGTACACTGTTCCAAACCGATGCTATCTTGGTGTTCTGTACTTAATTCGCGCTGAAATAGCCTCTGCTTTGCCCCATATAGATGAGGCATGCAACTGTTAGCTCATTTGTCAGCAAGTCTTGGCGCTGGTGTCGTGGACGGAGTCTAATTAGAGCGCCAGGCACAGAAAGAAGCTCTGGCCACGGTGAAATCTCCAGTTGCCGTAGTAGAATCGACATCACGATCTGTCCAAAGGGAAGACGTTGAAACCGCTGTTTTTCCTAGCCCCCCTGTTGTGCCCGACGATTATCCTTTACTGCATGACCTCACTGTTATTATTTTTGGTTTCGAACATATCCATTTGGAGGGTATTGATTGCGGGTCTCGTGGTAGTAATGAGTGACCAGTTAATTGTTCAATACTTATTCAATAACTTTCAGAGGTTAATGAACCCTCCAGACATGCTGCCAACAGCTGCAGGAAAGACTAGTGCTTCCTAATCTCTGATAACACAGCTCCAGCAAGCGACTGGCCAGTAGCTATCATGGCCTGTTTCCTTGTCTAGTTACAAAGCTCAACAAATTAATTGCCGACTAATTTGCCTCTTGGTAACCTGGAGATACCATGCAGGACCTCAGCTACTGGACAATGACAAGGCAGCGTGTGCAACAGACATCGTGAAGCAACGTGTGCAACATTTTGCCCTTAGAGGACAGAGAAGTACCACGATGACGCCTCCCTCGTGCAGGGTAGTTGAGCCGGTGGGACATCCAGGGCCGCCAAGTTTCGGTAGATAGAGCTCTCGCCGCCCATTGCACCTCATGCTCAGAGCTTGATAGAGCCTCGAGTGCTCGCAGTTTAGGACAGCTGCTGTTCCCACGGGTACCTTGGGTAATGGCGAGTTTCTAACTACTACACTGCAATGCGGTACACTGTTCCAAGCCGGTGCTATCTTAGTGTTCTGTACTGAAGTAGCGCTGAAATAGCCTCTGCCTCGCCCCATCTAGATGGCGGCATGCAGCTGTGAAGCTCTCCTTGGTCAGCAAGCCCATTAGCGCTGTACAGCATTTCGGACCTTGTCCATGCACAGGGCAGCGCGTAGCGCAACTGCTGACCACGTTCGTGCCTTACTCCAGCAGATCTTCCTCTGTCCATCCTGTCAAACTTTTGACCATGAGATTGCAGTGCCAGTTGGATGGAACCATGAATGCCCTGGACGACATAGGGTTTGATGACATAGGGTTTTCCCGCACTCCATCATCTATCTAAGTCGTCCCGCATGCCCTCACCCCCCGCTGTGCCCCTCACATCGGTAGGAACATGACACATGTGTCTGTTATTCCTCTACTGTTCCCAAGGGCACCTTGGGTAATGGTGAGGGCTCAGCTCCGTTTTCACCCTACCAGGTACTCATCTCACATGGTTCATGCCCCTCATGACTGCCACCCTCTTCCCAATATCCCGACGGCTATCTATACTCTCAATAATGTGTACTCCTTGCTGATGATGCTCCTCAGTGTCCATCTTTTCTAGCATATCTTACACAGATAGCCACCCCCGCCTGTCATGTGCTACGGCCCCACCACTTGCCCCGCCCCTTGCTACTCCCTCCTGTGTCATGAATCTACTACTGAACCACAATGCACCGTCCCTCCAATCCTGTCACCGGTCATATGTTGTACATATTTCCTACTGTTGCAGTGTCTGGTATTTTGTTAACTCTGCCTGGACCGAACATGATTCACTGTCTCCGTCAGCAGCCATTGGTTCGAACTGTGAGGACACCACACCTGCATAAGCCAGGGTTGACTGGATCCTCATTTTTATCCAACTTCTAATTTGCTCGCCCGTTCATACTTTCAAGCCAACACGGGGTCCTCGTTGTTTGGCCGCTGCCCGCCTTTCGTTGTTTGGCCGCTGCCACGCAATTGCGAGTGGTTCCTGTCGTTTGGTCTTACTATACGCCGTGCAATTGCCTCCACTTCGGCGAGTGCTGCCACTGCAGGGTACCTGTTGCTGGTATGCCGAGGCAAAACCCTTTCCCGTCTGGCCAAATCAGTGTTTCTGATCAACACCTACTGGACATATCGGCTGGAATGAATTGGGACATGCCAGCAGCCAGCAGCGTTCGTTTTCTTGCAGTGAGGGGCACAATATGGGTAGGAGATTGCCAAACAACATATAATTTCACGTTGGTAGAATACCACTTGCATATCGACGAGGTGCCATGGATCATCTTTTCGACCCTTGCCGACGCCCTTGAGAAAGAGTTTGACCCTGCCTTCTGGGATACCGTTAATTATGGCCGAAAAGAGCGGTGGGGCTTTCTTGAACCACCCTGGGATGGAAAAGTCTACGGTGCTGCACCACAGTATGCCCAAGTCCGACTATCCATCTTTAATCGTGACGCTCACACCATGCGTGTTGTGCAACCTTTTGTGTGGAACCATACTCACCTGAAAGTTCACCCGAACGGAGCAATGATTTTCCATGATCAAAAAAGATTAGCCTTCCTGCTGCCTTTGATAGTAGAAGCCCATGAGTTGCTGCCGCCTAAGCCATTGTTCTGGGTCAATGAAGACAATACCATCCCATTGTGGAGAACCACCCTGTGGACGCATGACGAAACCATACAGTGGTTAGCTGAGACCGGAGAGCCGTACCCGCAGGAACTGCGAGATGAACTTCAGCCACGCATTGACCAACATAAGTCTTCACAACATGCGAAACGGGCACTGCCTCCGCCTCCGCCGCTACCGACCAGGTGGACGGAGCGATCCGCAGCAAAACAGCCAGTACAAAAAATGCAAGCAGATGCTCCACAGGACCCTAAATGTACTCAGAGCACGCCGCAGCAAGTGGCTGACCGAGAGAGGCAATACATGGAATTGCAGTCTATTATTCATCAAGCAAACCAACAAACGTTGGCAGATAGCCGACCAGCGGCGACCAGACAGACCCACAAACCAGCCAATTTGCTGGCCGCAAGTCAACAAAGCACAGACAATGCAGCAACCGCCGCATCGTCCAATCCTAGTACAGGCGTGGTGGCAGAAGCTCTAACCCCGCAGCAAAGCAAGCCACCTGACAAAATCAGTGCACAATCATTATTTCACAGAAGACCAGGCCCACCGTCGGCCCTTCCTGCGAACAAAGCGCAAACGGATACCCCGGGTACCGGCGTGTTATCCTCTGACTCTCACTCTGCAACTCACAGCAAAGATGATGAGCAACAACAACCTCCGGAACAGCTCGCAGCCCACGACGACACATCAACAGAAGAATCGTCGCCTGCAAATACACCCAAAGCATCGCCAGAGACTCAAGCAACTGACACTGCTGGTGCTAGCAGCCCTGAGCCCGCCAGTGACTCCATGCAGGACGTCGACCTCGCCGCAGCGGACATCCCAACGTTACAGAACATGGAGAAGACAGCCTGTGAAAGAGTGGCCTCCTATGAAACGCGACTCCTCAATGCCCGCGAGCACCTAACTCGCATTAGAAAGCGCCTTAAAAGAATGCAAGATGACCACTCACCAGGCACTCCGCAACCCTCTCCTGTTGCAGATATGGAAATGGAAATCATTGACTGACCATACAGACAGCTAGCACTGTGTGCACCTGACTGTGTGAAATCACCTGATCAGCATTCTAATGCCGCCTACTCCGCAGATGCGCCAAGAGAAAAGCAGCTGCGTGCCAGGCTAATACCCCCCAAACCAACCGTAAGGGAGAGTACCCACTTAAGTATGACCCCCATAAACCGGGGCAAAGGGATTTATGGGTTTTTCAATTCGTTTGGACTGTCTGCTAAGTTTCTTGGCTAGGTGTGTGTCCCAGGTCCCGTCACCGTTGGTCACCTCAATGTCTGTCGAACTCACATGTACTTTGGGTAAGTAGGTTGCATAAACTGTTAGTGGCTCAATTGTTCGCACTGCAGCTTTTGTGGCTCCACTAGTTTTCATAGCTAGGTCAGCCATCTGACATCAATTCGCACACTAAGGTGATAGTCAAACCTTGATTGTTTTGTTTCCTACCTGGCTCACCTCCAACGCATTGGCCCTGCAAGGGGGAACCCTGACCCCGGGTGCCGGGTGTTCGGGGCTTCCCTAGCCCAGCTAATCCTGTTGGTATACTTTTGCACTCGCTGCCCGTATAGCATTCACTATCTCGGCTAGTCACTTGGCACCTGACACCCGGGCACCGGTTGTTCAGGGTCAAGCTGGCGTCAACATGCTGCAACAGCTTATGACACCAAATAGGTTCATTTCATTGACGTCGCCTGACCCTGATGACTCAGATACAGACATCGAACCAGCAGAGCCAACCGCCCCAGATAACACAGTCGAGGATGTGTCAATGCACAGTGATACAGAATACTTTGACGCCCTCGAGACAGATGATGACGTTCCGTATTTCCAACAAGGGACTGAGCCTCCCCCAAAGGAGAAGTGGGAAATTGCCGCACCTATCGATTTCTTGAATGTCCAAGAGGTCACACAGTTAAGCCACCAGCTTGACCAACTGTTCCTCTCGCAAAAAGAAGTTGAGACCCCGCTCGGCATGGACGACATCAAACAAAGGTGGAAATGGGACGATGTAGGCTCCTGTCGAATGCCCCGGTCACCCCTGACATACCCTGCACTCATGGTGGACGAAGGGAACGGCATCCAACGCCCCGCAGCCAGCCAGGTCCATCATAGAACGCTCTTCCAGTGGATAATAGATAATCTCTCATGGTTACCTCAGTATGCCACCGTCTATGTTTATGTGGACAACCGCAAACTGTCAGGCACTGATCCTCCAGCCTACTGGCCACATTTCGCACCCTGGATCAAAGGCCGATGTACAGTGACTGGCCCCTACCGGGAGAAAACTACTGCGATCCATTTTCCCATTCATGCTGACACAGGTTTGCATCAGGTCCATTATACCTGGGCTGGTGCTGCAGCTCTGGAGGCGCTGTGTTTAATGTTCCCCACTGTGAATTTTGCTCTCATCGACTCTGACTGCGTGCCGACCTCATTGTTCGAAATAGCGAGCTAGTCAATCTTATGACGGATAAGGCAAGCAGAGCCGCAGCAATGCAACATAACACAATGGCCAGCTCTAACCAGTGCCCTCCAGCAGTACTCCTTGCCACAGAAGCCAAAGCCGAACTTAATGCCGGCTTGATCATTGTGACAGGGCACATCCCGACCGAGGCAACTGATGTAGAAATGGCCCAAGCAACCCCGGAAGCATGCATGCCACCGGCCCCTGCCCAAAGCTCCTCTCCGAGTGCTGCACCCGCCCCAAAGGCACGACGAATAGCCCACCCTGCCAACCGCACAGCAGATGACTGGGTTACCGCACTCCAGGATAGCAGAGCCAGTTTCCTAGCTACAACCGCTGTGCCAGAAGACCCTGCGGAAGCAATGAGGGGAGGGCTACTTCTCACCCCCCTACTCGGCTGTAGGGCTAGAACCCCACTTGACTGGACACATGCATGGGCAATGTTGGGCGAATGGGCGGGAGCCATTGCATTCCCCATCCCGGAACGAGGAGAATGGCCACGTCACGGGGATGGCCGATACCTTAGACCGGACTTTGTCGAGCGGACCCCGCCATTCCTTACCTGGGCACGCCCCATTTTCGAACAAGGTGCACTCTCCCCTATGTCAGTTTTCCCAGCCGACTTCCCCATACTCTGTCTTCCAGGAGACAAATTGTTCCAAAGCAAGGAGTTAACCATAGGGTATAGCCTGCCGCCAATAGTGCACGCCTTCCATGGGAGCAAAGTAGGCCTAGGACAACAACTCCAACAGTGGCTAAGCAAAGGGCTGCAACCGCTTGCTGTGTCGCTCATAGGAGTCGACGAGGCACCACCTTTATGGACACACCCCACAGGCTGCGATTTTGTTAGAGGGAGTAAACTAATCGCCAAGCCGCATGTCCTGCAAAACAGAAGCCTTACCAAGCTGCAGGTGTTGCTTCTTCAGAGTCTTTGGACACCGGTGGAAGCTCCCAACAACAGCAATGACCATACACCTTGGTCCAAGACTTGTGATCCTGCCATTGTTTTCTGCGGTCAGCATGCGAGCCTCCAGCTCCCCAGTGCCCCAATCCTCCCTCTGCTGGAAGCGCTGCAACGGCGACTGGAAATTGACCCCAGCAACGCAGAACTAGCAATCAACGAAGTGCTTGCTAGCCATACTGACCCCCAATACACTGATTGGAAAATCACGGTCATGGATAACACCTCCTGGCAACTCAATGACGCTGACCCAGGGTCCCTGGAAGTTCAGTGCACTGGGTTGGGTGGAGGAGAACTTGATGAAGACTGGGACGTACTGCTAGCCTGCAAAAAGGAAGCACATGTTTACGGGCCATCCCTTAGCAAACAGGACGATTGGAATGCAAGAGCTGGCACAGTAGCAGGCACTGCTCACACACAAGAATACTTGCTCCTGCACATCGCCATGTTTCCCATAGGTGCACACTTCTGGTGCCGCGTCTTAGGAATGCCCAGTGCGAACCAATTGCAAGCGCAGATCATCAGTCGGGCCATGAAACTGTTGCGCTTCTGTCCCATCATCCCAGCACACAGAAAACCGCCGTGGCCCGGGTACATACATGGCCTGCGACTTTTCACAAGTTACTAGTTGCACATCCGCTAGTCGGAGTATGTCTGCTCCCTGAAATCCGCCCAGTAGATCTTCTGAGACTAACAGGATACATGGTAGGCTCCATCTACATTCGAGGGCACAGCGCTGGCTCGTATGCAGGAATGGTATGGGAAACCATCCTCTCAGAATTCCCAGATGTTGATGGCAAAACCGTGCTAGCAGCCATTGCACTACCACCATCGCTGCTCACGACATGCAATTTATCTCAGCTGAGAGAGATCCACCTCATTCACCATGCAGATGACAGGCTCTGCGTATGGAACCCGTCGAACCATGACATCAAGCTGCTTAGGCAACGAGGCTTTAAAATTACGCATATCACAGGATGGAGAGCGTACCTCGGTACTGCGCAACATAACTACTCGCATTGGACAAGAGTTGCCCTCCCAGAAGGACGACCAGATATGGAGCAGTTAGAAGGTACCCCTGGAGTGCTCCCCTTCGAAGTGTACTCACAGGCTCCCCTCCGTCTGATCTCATGGTGCAGCTTTGAGCTCCCAAGAACTGCCAGAAAACTCCTGCGTGAATTAGCGGAAATGTGCGAGCTACCTGAAACCACGACACAGGCACTTGTTACACACATTGCTGCCCATAATTCAGAGGTCAAAACTGAGCAAGAGGCAACCCAATACTTAGCCACGTTGGCAACTGTCACCATCTCCTCAAGGACCAAGTTGCTCAACTATACCACCATGGTACAACATTTCCTTGGCACCTTGCAGTTGCCCCTGGCTGTCTACATGTTAGACTACTACTTGCCCATGCTCAGCCCAAATGAAGGCTATAATGAAACAGGGTTAACAATGCAAAGTGCAGGACCTATCCGGCAACCATCGCAACCCATCGCCCTTGAATTCCTCTTCAAAGGCAGCGAGTTTGGACACTGGAAAGTTAAAGGCGGACAGGATGCATTCGCGTTCCGACACCCAAGCCTGGGTAAAACTGAAGTGTTCAGCCTGCTAGCCAGTGATGCACACCATCACAAAGTCAGTCCCATTGGCACGGGTAGGCTTATTGCCATGGTGGGTACAGCAGACGCACTAGCTTATGATGGAGATGACCTTCAAATCCTTTTTGGCTTGGTCCTAGCCATCACGCCACGCGCAGCCAAAAAAAAGGATGAGCTGGCTGCCTCACGCATATACAGACAGTGCAACCCTAAATTCATCGAAGTTGCTTTCCTCTCAGGACCGGCCATTGAGTTTTTTGCAAAGGAACAACTTGAAGCCCTCCAAGACCTGTATAGTGCCTCCGGCCAGCACCTGGACCCCATTGATGCGACCGTCCAGGGACAGAAAAGCCCGGTCCCCCAGACCTTCTTTCTAAATACAATGTGGATGTTCGGATGTACTAAGCCTACCCGAGAGCTTACCGCGGTCGCGCAAACCCCCCCGTGCAGGTACCACCTGGGATTAGGCATCTACAATGTCCAAACGGCAGTAGAAGGAATGGAGGGCAACAAAGATCACATTTCTTGCATTTGTGCGGCCAGTTGCTCCGCCTAGTGCTAATTCCATGTCACGTGGAGGGCGAGCTTCACCCTTGGACCCGCTCCACTGCACTGTCCTTTGCCGCTGAGCTTGACGGACACGTTTTAGGCACACTTTGCGCAGTGACAATGGCGTTGCTCACCAACCGGCTAGATCTGTGCATCCAAGGGCTTTTCGGAGCAGGCAAGTCGAAATCGATGGCAATCCTCATCCTGGCCTTGATTGAAATCGACACTACCGACAGCCTCAAAATATTGTTCATTTGCAAAGAGAACTCCGGCACTCGATCCTTTGCTGACCTCCTCCTATGGCTCGACCCCCCGTCGGGGGTGTTTGGGCGCATAGGTAGGCTGGTGGGAGACCAAGAGCGCAACAAAAGCAGTTACTCGCACACGAAATTTGATATCCACCCGAGAGAAAGAAGGCAAATGCTGAACAAGTGTCAGTTAATATTAGCCACTGGGGGAACGGTAGCCCAGGATCTTACCATGCAATGGTCCACAATGAGTGGTTTTATGCAAGAGCTCTCCTCCTGGTCATTGATGAAGGCCAGCAGTATGGCACTGACCGCGAAATTGCAGTTATCAGCCTGCTGAAACAGCAACCCCTGGTCCTGTGGACAGGAGACTCTGAGCAGACACCTGGCGGCATTGATCGGGCAGCTCGCAACGCAAAACGGTCACGACAACTACTGTTAGCTAAAAAGCATGGCCTGCGAAGCGACCGCAACTACTACATGCCAGCCAACCTTGCCGATGCAATGATCCGACTGCTAGACGGTTCGGCGAATGAAGGCTTAACGGCTCTTAGTCAAATCCTCAAACGAGGCCAGTCCACGTTAGGTCAGCTATGGACAAGTCACCTCTCGCCGCAGGATGAGGAAGACCTCAGGGCAGCCAGCACTGTGCTCCCAGGCCTCCAAGCCGCATTTGAAGCAGCCCAACCAAATATGCAACGACACGCCCGATTCGTAGACTCGGAACTGCTGGCGGGTACCGCTCTCAATTTTTCACGGTCTCTCGTGCGCCTTGCCTGGATTTTGCAGCATGCCGCTACCCTCCTGCCCATGGCTGGTGACATACAAGCAGTCTTAAACTCCCAGACCGCCGGTGTAAGCGACATCCATGCCTGGGGGTTAATGCTTCCGTCCAGCTCCAGGGTTAGTCCTGTGACATACCATGCAGTGGTTGCAGTTAGATATCCTGATCTTTGCAGGAAGATCAATGGCCTATGGGAACTGGGAAGTTTTGCCTCGGGAGGCCTTCCCGACAAGCCACCAGGGTTCCAATTAGTGCTCTGGGATACTAATGCTAGGATTAACGGTTTGGTAGCGACGGATTTAGAAACTCTTGTGTCAGAAGTACTCAGCCCCTTCCTCACAATGCTGGATTTGCAGATGGACTTTTCATAATGACCACAGCAACTGATCACAAGAACAATTTGAACCGCTCCGTGCTCAAAAGGGATTATGTTCGCACCCTGCGTGTCGAAACAATAGCCAATTCGGCAGGAGGAACAGCGCAGGTATCAATCGTAGCTCAGCCCAGTATTGGATTTCTCAACACTAAGTACTACTCCAATGGCTCTCTTACAGAAGATACTGAAGACTGCCTTGGCAGAATCACTGTCGGGCTCACCCGGTCCAAATCGTTAACCCTGCTGGTCTCCCCGCTAGACATGATGGGGCTCATGGGCATGGCACAGGTGATTGCTGCAATTGCATATGGCATCCGGGGCCTACGGAGAGGAGAAACGACATGGAGCATGCCAAAATTTGACCCTGACCCAGTCCAAGAGAATCTAACACAGCTAAGCCGGTGGTCACTAAATTCGGCGCCAACCTGGGAGTACCCTCCCCTTGCAATTGCCAATCAATACTACGATCAGCAAGCTGACGAAGTGAAGCGAGCAAGATATCGTCTGATATTGGTGCGAGGGTCAGACCTTAGATGGCTGAACAGGGAGCGCTTCCAAGAAGTTCAAGCAGGTTTACGAACTCAACACAAGTGGCTCCCCGAGCAAAATCTCCCTTTCTCTGAAGTTGTCCTATATGCCTTGCTGCTGATCGCACACACTTTCCCACCTACGTGTGCCTACCCTCAGGACTGTATAAAGCACGCGCCGGGCACATAGTAGCACAGACGGGCCCAGACCAGGAGATCCTGTCCCTGCCCGGCATATACTTCTTTGATGGATGGCGATTACACCCGAAGTTGCCAATCCCAGACCACTTTGCCACGCGCAAAAGAGGCGCCAGTCCAAGGTACCGCTCTCAATGCACCTGCACCAGATACGGAACCCAAACGGTCGCCAGAAGAAGAGGCACGAGATATCCTCGCAGTAGCTGCCAAGAACCAGCCCGAAGATGGGCCAAGC
>CAMXCT020002757.1:547736-609753 GCA_947184155.2 Cladocopium goreaui | reverse complement strand
CCTGTTTCTTTTTGTTCGCTTGTACCTTTGTTCTCATGCTATGCATTTTTGTTTGGTCTGAATCGTGTCCGCCCCCCCTTCCCCCCTCCCGCACTCGCTATAACTATAACTACCACTATACTACTAGTACTACTAGCACTACTAGCACTACTAGTACTACTAGTACTACTAGTACTACTAGTACTACTAGTAGTACTAGTACTACTACTACTAGTTCTACTAGTACTACTAGTACTACTAGTAGTAGTAGTAGTACTAGTAGTAGTAGTAGTAGTAGTAGTGCTACTACTACTAGTTACTACTACTCCTCCTAACTCCTACTACTACTGCTGCTGCTACTACTACTCCTTCTTCTCTACTCCTACTCCAACCCCCACTCCCACTCCTACTCCCACTCCTTCTTTCTTCCCCAAGTACTAAACCGGTAGTGCCGGTAGCTCGTGAAACGGTCTACACAGCACTACAGTTGTCTAGCTGTACTAGTCACAGGACGTACGCGATACTAACCTCACCATTTTGCTATGCGGCTATGCGGTCAATAGGTTGTTAAAGTCAGAAGTCAGCACTTGCTACGCAAGCTGCTTCTGCTCTACGTTTCTGTCTTCGTGTCCTCCTCTTCTTCTTCTTGTGCCTAGGGTGCACGGCACACTCCCTTGGGGCCACCTCTCTATGGCCGGCGCGCTTGCCGCATGTTCAATGTCATACTACTATGGCCTGCAGGATCCCAGAGGCCTCTGCAGATCAAGCAGGTGCTGATAGATCCATCCAACCCCCTAGCAAAACCTAAATTATGAAAAACCAAAGTATCAATGCAGAGAAGGGAAGAAATCCGTGGGTTGGCTTAAGGATAAATCCAGGCTGTTTTCCACCGTCAATGCTGGGGTTTCCTGACAATTTTCCTTTAAACGTGGGAAGTAAAACATCAGCATGCCTCAAAACGGAAGCACTAATGAAAGACCCAAATGCATCCGTAAATTTAGGCATCAATCAACTGATGGGTACGAATGTTTACACATCCCCACATCTGAAACCATTGATGATTCCTTTGGGATGGTAAGCTCCTGATATCAATGGAGAGGGGAGTAGATATGATAACACTATAAACCCATCTAAAAACCCTCTGCTAATCAAAGGTGTGAATGGCAAATTCCCGATTTGTAGATGACTTTCCCATCAAACCTCGGCATGTTGGATGACCGGATGGTAAATATGACTATCGTTCTGCACATGTGACATGGCCACGCTTCATGGCTTCCCACCCCCCAAAAAAAACTGATGATGACCGCATGTAACATCTCAATATCCCACAACATATATCCACATAATCCATAGAAAATCCTCCTAAAGTCCACTCCGAGATGATGAATTAATTCTCCACCTGATCCAAGTCCTCTACAGGCTCTGCTTGTTCCAGTTGTTCCGCCTAGCTGGGTCAAATTGCTAGCCAACACTAGCGAAATGAGGTCGTTTTCAATTCATTTGTTTGGGGTACACCGGGTGCACCATGGATTAATCATGAGATAATTGAGAGATAATCACAGATAAGAGGAAAAATATGGATGAACATAGTGTAAGGATTCATTTTGGATAACTAGTTTCTACACTGTTTCCATCACTGCGCTCCTTTGATTGGCAAAAACAATCTGGTCATCCAGTAGAGCAAAGGGAGAAAATCATAGCTGACCAACCAACGATGGTCGTCTAACCATATGTAGCAATAACAACTAATCCATGGATATCCTGAATACTCCATGGTATATATATATATATATATATATACGTATATCATGTAACTATACCACTCTACCGAACCGAGGTTGACCTAAAAACCAACTCAGAAACTTTGGTCATTTTTTGTTCACGAAATGTATTCTGGGGCTATCCAATTGGCCTGATTAGATTGATCCAAGTCACAATTGTCACACGTTGTTTTTTTTCTTTTGGGTTGGGATCTCATTGCCCGCAAAACGATTACTAGCGAGTATACTCCATTCTGTGTTCTCACCACTTTGGTCAAGTTTGATTCACAATTCCATCACTGCTGATTCAGGTCTTTTGATTGTTTGTACCATTTGGGGGTTGTCGGATTCCGATCTTTAAGTTGGTGGACTCCCACACTTGGTTAGTCACATCCCATGTTTCTTGCTTCAATCTCCATTTTTCTTGGACTTGCCCAGGTTTGGAACTGAATGAAACTACAGAATGGCCATGGATTGCCATGAATTTCTATGAATTGAATTGCTTTGTATCAGATATCCCATCTTTGGTGGTGACCCAACCACCCGAAATTGGCTTTTGAAAACCCACCCAAGTGCCTCTGGGTCATGGACTTGGAGAGAAGCCTGCTCCTCGAGTGGAAAGCATGGCAAAATGGCTTGCATCTCAAATGTCAAACTCCTTTCTTGTTGGTGCTTGATATTTGGTGTGTCATTGGATTGGTTTCAAATTGACCCGCCAAATGTTCAATGAGTTCACCATGAAATCGCCATTTTTTCAGCCATGATTTGTGGTCATTGAATGGCGCTTCAATACAATGTGGAGCCCCCGTTCGACAGCTAAGCTGGTTTATAAGTCCAATAACTATGATTTATTATACTTATAACTATTCATAACTATAGTTCATGGGCTTTATAAACCAACAAACATAACTATTCATAACGTATATAGTTCATGGGCTTTATAAACCAACATTCACATCACTGGGTGGCACCACATGACTGGTGATTTCATGGGGAATTGCCAACCAGCTGTAGGCATCCCGTTCGTCTCCTCTGACAATCGATCTGCCTCACGGGGCCAGCCCAGGGCGGTTTGGGATGACTGTGTCAGATATTCAAAGCCACAGAGGTCTGGGATACCCCCAGCATTTTGGGATGATAAATATATATAAATAATCATATGAGAAATCTTAACCTTTAGAATTATATCATTTCAGTGTTTCACAAATTTCACATCATGAAAACAAAAAAGCAACATATTTTGAGGGCAATCCTCATCTTTACATCGAAAATTCACCATCGGATCGCCTCTTCCGAGCCATAGGATCCACCCCGGGTGACCTGGCAACGTGACACGAGCGAAAATTGCCATGAACATATCACCATTTGAAATAGCTAAATGACCAATGGATATAATATGATATAATATATATCCAGTTCATTAAGCGAAAATGGTGACTTTCATCGTTTTTCCATGGTGACCTGTCCGAAAATGTTTTCCAAAGAAATCATCTACACATGGCAGCTGCTTGGCTGCTGCCATTGCTCCTTGGGACGATCGATCGTGACTGCAAACGGATGTAAATGATGGTTAATAGTAGTGAAAATAGTGCTTAATGGTTAGTAAATGACACATTCATGGTTTTAGTAAATGTTACCTGGAAAAAATGAGCCCTGAAATACTGGCACAGAATCTGGGAATATCAATTCTGATGTACTCCACTGATTGTGAAACTGCATGGATCATCCAAGGCTATTGCCAAGAACTAGTTGGGTGGCTGGGGCAACTTCCAGCCCTCGTTAAACACCATGGATGATAGTACAATCCTATATCCTACCATCAGTAGTGCTTGACCAAATCCACGTCTTTGCTGGTCACCATTCACTATCCCTTCTTGTTTTACCTGTAACCTTCGCCATTTCTTGATCACATCCGCATCTTTTGCCGTATAATAAATATGGCTACTTCCCCTTCAACAAAGCTAACTATGTTCAAAATAGCAAGACCATCTTACCAGTCTGGCTATTATTTCCCTACAGATTATAGACCCAATCAAATTGTTGCTTCATCTACATCAAATTCATATTTCACTAGCCTGATACATTGGGATACTGTATCTGGCTAAGTATTGGGATAATATCAGGCCCACTCCCCTACACATCACCATGGCATAACATTATTGGGATAGCCTCTGGTAAACTAACATAGTTATGGGAAATCACCATCTTTAAGTTCGGTAAATCAACAAACTAAATGTGCCATGTTCATCCATTTTCCATAGCAAGCTGTTAGTTTGCCAGAGTGCAAACCTCCATTTTCCTATGGTTTTCCTATGGTTTTCCCCCTACACATCACCATGGTTCCAGTGACAGCCATCCTATCGGCCACCTCAAGGCTGGAGTTGGAATCTGTCTCCTGCGCAGCGTGCAACAGTGCTGTCCATGTGTTTTTTGTCACCCGCACAGAGATACACAAGTAACATATCGTTAAAATGGTGCCAAACTACTTTTTGATTGTATAAGTTATATGTATGGTGAATTATGGTGATATAATTTAATGGAATACTTATAAATTGTAGTGGATGCTGATGGGACATAACCATCAACCAACAATACAAGATGGGTTGATCCAAACGTGGGAGAAAAAACAACGTCCAAACATGGCAATGAAAGTGATATCAACCATGGTACTTTCGAACTTTTGGGGTACCTTTCTTTTGAGGTAAACAGATGCTTTTGGGGTCCAAATCTGCTTGGCAATCTCCTGAACCACTACGGCACTACGGTCTTCACATTTCTGTGACCTGGATGAACCTGCACCGAAAACCTGCACTGGAAAACTGAATTCAGAATTGTGGTACCGAAACAAAAAACAAAAGCAAAACATTATGAAATTCGATGTCAAAGTTTGTCAAACTAAAGTGGACACAATTCGAATGCAGCTGGAAGTATGACGTAGACATGGAAGCCAGCGCCCCACGTTATTCAATGCCCTATGTGACATGTGTGCAGAAGTAACTTGTTTAAAAATGCTTAAAGCATGTCCAACCCATCTCGGGCTTTCTCTCTAAGTTTGGGCACAGCTTTTAACGTCATTTGACCATTACTTTCGCCTCATCAGACTAAGCAATGATTATTGTTTTAATCACGCGTGACTATAATAGACTTGGATGATATAACTTGGGGGTCTTCCACTATTATTGGCAACCCCATATCAATATATTGCCAAAATGATCATGAAATTATATCCCACTATCCCATTTTGTCCCATTACATCACAAAATGACTGGATGGCATCTGAATCTGGAGGTTCCCCTAACATCGGAAACGACTCCACACCTCAGCCTTCACGGTGGTGGGTGGAACCTCAGGTACAGCAACGCAACAAAAACCATGCTTTCGCATGCGGATGCTGCAGCTCATGAAGCAATCATGGTGGTGGACAATGTCGTATCCATGAAGACAGGAGTTGGTTTGCCTGACAAGGGTTGACATCCCCGAACCGGGCGAGGCCAGCGCTCTGCCATAGTGCTAGCTGCCAGCAGGGATAGTCGTGGCGCCGTGAACGAAAGACGTTCGGCGGGGACTGTGCAACTAACTGATCCAGCTGGTGGGCGATTTTCAGTCTGTCAAGCACCGCTGTGATGCACGTGAATTGGTACAGAGCTATCAGGGACTGGCTGCTGTATGCCACATCACAAGTTGCTCATGATTCGCCTTCGGTATCCTTCATTGGCGCGGCCTCTCTTTCCCCAAAAGGTGGAAAATGGCAGGGCATTGCCTATGGATGGATACAGATTGCCAGGCTGCGCCTGAAATCCAAAATGGAACACCAATAATTTGTTGTTATTTCCAATACGAACATGAGGAACGCCATCTTCCAAACAATGAAAATTAAATTCCAATGTGAAACTAATCTTTCGATTGTCTGTATTTGTTTGTTCTATCACGTTCCATATCATACGTTTTCAGAGCCGGTATCGATCACACTCCACGCAAGCTATTGATGAGGCCCAGGCGTCATTTTTCATATAATGTCTATAATAATATGTTTTTTATGTTTCATCATGTTTCATCCACAACAACTTTCAATCCCCAAGTTGTGTTTGAGTATTCTCAAAAAAGGCCTAGAAATGGGATGATGAGCAATACATATATAATACTGTATGTCTATAATAGATTATAATAGCCTCGAAATAGTTGGTGAAAACAGGGACGATTTCTGGCGTCAGTTCATGTCAATTCCGATGACTGAGATCCTCTCAATTCACCAGACAAAAACAGCTGGGTTGAACCTCGAACTCCACAGATGAGCCACCCACGTTGGCAAACCACAA
This sequence comes from Cladocopium goreaui, assembly GCA_947184155.2. Taxonomy (NCBI): domain Eukaryota; class Dinophyceae; order Suessiales; family Symbiodiniaceae; genus Cladocopium; species Cladocopium goreaui. Next base: position 603,698 of record CAMXCT020002757.1, on the reverse strand, counting down.
GTATATCATCGAAATTATCAATACGAAGACCCCAGCTTGGGTACTGAATAAGCACATATATACATACGTATATATATATATATATAAAACAACCATATAACAAAGATGTGCAACCACTTCCCCCCATTAATTGCTATTGCTTTGTTAAACAACCCCAAGATTGCAAGGAATTCCCATTCTTGTTGCCAAATTCTCCCTCCACTACAAGTAGTAGAAAAAACAGTCCAAAAACAATGGTTTACCGTGGGATCAGTCCAGTTTGAGGTTGCAAAAAAATGGTTCAAAGAAATAGTAATCTAGCAAAGAATGGGATTAAAACCATAGTCAGAAGGATATCTGAATCAACAAGACTGGAGTTTCATCCTTTCAATTTTTGTCATTATGATCTGGTAATATGATGGGGATTTAGCAAATTCATTACATCAAGAATGGGGTATGGACCCAATAGTAACCTATCCGACCTATCCCTAACAGCGTACATTCATGTACATATTACATGTATATATATATAGATACTGGATAAATTACAATCATTCACTAATCTCAAAGAATGCACTTGTAACATGATATATCCAGTTCTATATACACACAAAATACATGAAGTCGATGAACACCCAAAATATTTGCTGGCTACTCACCACTTTAATGCAGTTCCATACTCCACTGAGGACCACACGGGTGCCTGGAATGCGAACACGGTTGTGGGTTCCTGGCACAGTGCTGCGCTGGAGGAAGCGGAAGTTCAAACACTGGAACCCCCATGTTGCTAGTCCATGTAAATTCCTCAATCCCAAATGGTTGTAATTCATATCTATATATACACACTGTGTACATATATATTTGTATTTACTATTATTATTATTGTTACATTATCTATATTTACATACACACTGAGTATATATGTATATATATATATAGCTGATGCAAATACTGTCTCCAATTTATGAACGGTTTTTCAGCGACTATGACTAAACCAACCGACTGGTTTTTTGAACCATCCCCCTGTAACCAATCCGAAGCGTTTGTGAATCCGGGGTTATTATTGCTTAGTATGGGTTAATACTATGTTGGGATCATAATCATATTATCATAGAATATCATGGGTTAACCATCATTATCTACTTAATATGGGTTAATATGGGTTAATGTGTTAATATGGGTTAATATGGGTTAATACTATAACTAAGATCTACTAAGTATATCATGATTCGCATAATCCATCATTATGTAAAAATGTGTCAAATTATCTTCGTGCAAGCACAAAGAATATCATGAAGGTAAAACAATAATAAACCACCCCATGTTTGATGGTTGATACCACCTACAAAAATGGTGATTTGGGGGATGGTTTATTATTGTCTTAACCATATTATAAGAATCTTGTAGTGACCGAAAGGTTTTGTTTGAGATTCATCCCCAATTCCAATGGATGATCATTTTTTGGGGGGTGAAGTCCATATAACATAAACATTTGGAGGTAAATCGGCCACTGGAGTATGAACATATACTTTCCATATATATATATATATATATGATCACCCCCCACCAGGGCCTACCTTGAGCTTTTTTTGGTGGTATTTGCAGTAAGAAAAACACAATTATTTGTTTGTCCAGCTTTTTCTGTGATTTATATATATATATATATATATATACCCTCTGGTAAATTAACATAGACCCTGGTAGATAGGGGTTGGAAGATTAGTTTCCTCTAAAAATTTGTCATTTTCAGGGTCTATGTCTATTTACCAGAGGGTAATATATTCACATATTGTATTCCCAGAGTTGCCTCATCCTCATCACTGGAGATGTCCGCCCACGCTCGCCGCCGCGGCAAACAGTCGCCGATGGTCCGGCCGCAGCGCGCCATGGCCGTGCCGCTCCATGCGAGGAGGATGTTGCAAATCAAACTAATTGAATTTTGAGATTGCAAACAAATTGCATATATATATATATAATATATATATATCATATAACAATATACTATATATCATGTGTATAAATATATATATAGTGTATATATGTGTATATACATATCATATCATATCATTTCATATCATATCATCTATTAACAGATATTATAGTATGTTATATCAAATCATACTATGTTATATCATATGATGTTATATCATATGATGTTATATCATAAAATATTATGGTATATTATATTATATCATATTAAATTGTATTATATGATAATATTATTTCATATTATATCATATATAGCCTACTTTCGCGATGTTCCGTGTCGGCTTGTGATTGAAAGCTGACATGGCGATGTTCCTGAAACAGGCCAGGCTGCCTGCAATTCGCGGCGAGAGCATCTTCCATAACCAAATGTCAACACCAAATAAGACTAAACCCTAGTTGATTAATTAGGCGGTACTCCCCCTTTAAATAGTTATTTCATCTGCTACTAAAGTGGTATACCACCAATTAAACAGCCCAACAATGAGTAAACATCCAGGGTTGACTCACTTGACATTACTTCCACATCAAAATATCTGCATAGACTCCTTCGCGATGCGCGCTCTGTGAGAAGTGGGAAAAAAGAATTGACAAATTCCCAGTTCACGGTTGGTTTTCGAAGGGAATTCCCAGTTCATAGATCACATGATGCTATATACTTACAAAGTGAAGCCCCTAGGTATAAGTAAGTTATTGAGGATACAAGCTGACATATCTAAATTACGGTGAAGTTACCATAAGTTATTTTAGCTCTTTGATAACTTAAGTTATATCTGATTTAAGTTTTTAAGCAGGTGCAAATAGACACTGTTTTTAGTCGAATTGAGGTGAAATCAAAGCAAACAAATATTTTTTGCGCTTTCAGCGCTAGTGAATGCTGGGATGTGCAAGTTTTGCAGGGCATCCATTGCCATAAAATCATTGGCACCAATCATCCGGAAGCATCGGTGCGACTCACCGCTTTTGGCAAGTTCCAAGCGCGACATATATACGAACACCCTGTTGTCACGTCGGGCGAAGAATCGGCAGACGCCAGCGGACTCATACGTCTTTCCCCAGGAGTATGATGGAATCCTCGTGGAGATGATGACAAGCTGCTGATTTCTATTCCTCAACGGCGTTGCGCGCGCCGGCAGCCAGATCGCATCCAAGCTCACACCAGGCGGTACAGGCACGAAAGCCAAAGTTGCCAAGTGAGCCCTGTAGGGAGCAGGAAGCTGATCTTGGCCCGCAGGCAGCTGCTCCAAATATATGTTACCAGGCAATGGCCTTCCTGTCTGTTTGGTCTGGTCGTAGTGGTTTTAAGCACTGCTTTCATTGTTTGAAGCAATGCACTCTGTTGCGCTGCATCGGCGCGCCTGCAAACAAGCGCAACCATCACAGACTGGGTGGGTTCACTGGCATGTCTCAAACCCAGTGAATTCACAAGGTAAGTGCACAGCATTTCGATTTTCCTCAGCTGCGATACCGTGGTATCAGTGCCCTCCACCAAGTTCCAAAGCTCACCCGTCATGTGCAACGGAAAGTTGCGAAAATCCTGCATGGTTGCTCGACGCTGCAAGTCTCCCATCTGTTTTCCTATCTTTTTTCTTCTTCGCGCACCTCGAGCCAGAAAACTACCACTTCAACGTGATGAAAACCAGAACTCCAAAAAATGAACATGTGAAACTTAACTTGTGTAACTTATTTGTATGTTTTCTGAAATGAACTTATTTTGCCTTGTAAGTCATCAACTTATTTGTAACTTGTCATTAAGATATCCCACTTACAATCTAACATACACCCACTTACCACTATAGTTAAACCCCTTTTCAACTTAAGTTATATCTAGGGGGTTCACTTTGTATATACAGAATATATACATTATATGTATATTGCGGAATATACTTCTTCGAACCCCGTATTATCTTCTACCAACAGCTTTGTTTTGAAACTGCTCAAAGCAGCAGATTCTTCTCGTCTTTGGAGGGAAGGATGTTCCTATTCTTCAGACCACCAGCCTTCTGCTGTTCCTATCCTGGCTGTGACCTTCATTTTGTGACAAGTGTATGTTTCAAATGACAACCAGCTAATCTTGCCATATCCTTGCCTACATCCCAGATACCGATAGAGATTGACAGGGAACCACATCTACAAATTAAGATATATAAATCTCAGCTAGATTTTCCCTAGCAATCTCCACTGTTTTGATAACGCTGGACCATATCTTAGCCTATATCCCAAATACATCGCCAATTTCTTGACAGTTCTTAACCTCAAAATGACTAAATTCACATAGTCCAACGTCCAACGCCAGAAACTCGACAAAAAATCTGGCCCGGGTGACATCCAATGTTACACACCATGTCAGAGCCATACCTCAATTAACATGACATGGGTGTTATTGGATCTAAGATCTTGTAAGATATAAATTATAAGATCTATGTTATATAATTATCATGTCCAATCACCCACTAAATCATAGATCTTGTAGGCCAAACATGGTCTCCCATCCGCCCTTGATGTCTGGGCCCCGGACGCGTTTTGGAGCTGAACATGCAGGTTTGCATATGAGTCATTGAAATATGTGTGATCATTTGGGTGTGTCTCAAATTTGAGCATACATCAGTAGTACAGTATACCACCAACAAAAACTAAATTTTAATACATGTGGAACATGTTGATGAACAATGGGATGTAATGTGGTAGTCCATTTTCAAACCCATTTGTGTCCTAAAACTTCCCAGATCAGTGCACCGCAACGAATGGCAATCGATTTTTTTTAACCTACACTTTGTGCTAATGCGTCATGTGAAGGATGGTCAAAAAATTGTATATGACTTGGTCATCCATCCGATAAAAGGAATTCATGAGTATCTGAATAACTATTAGTGGATTGATGGCACTCCTGCAATATGGGTATATAAGTTACACGAGCTTTGACCTTATAGCAGATGTAGACTTGGCTCAGAGAGCCTACGATTTTAATAGATGTGGTACTGCGCAGTCTATCCTGATTTTGCGATAGACTGGAGGAAAAAAAATGACGCCTGCCGGTGCAAGCCCTTTGCAGACCCTGCGCTAGATTGGGGAGCATGTTCAAGCGAGCTATGTGATGGTTTCTTGAAGATCTTTTGTGACATGATTCATAATGATGTTGGGACGTAGCTGGTTTCACAATTCTTCCACCTCAATCTCAACACGCGCTCACTAGCTGGTGGCAACCACCCACCAGTCGTTGCTTTCCGGGGGTTAACCTCACATAAGGTCGCCAGCTCTGACCTTGAACCGAGACATGCCCAGCACGGCCAGCTAAGTCAAACTTGGAAGTGGAAAGGGGCCAGAAATGGTTTGTTTCCATCTTTGGCTGGCTCATGATTGGAACTGTACTGTGGTAGTTGAAATGCGAAATACCAGATTATCTACTACAATGCAAAAAATGAACTTTCTTGCAAGTCCAATGGTACAGCACCACATTCTTGAATCATGAATGAATGGTTTCATATCCACAGATCATCCCATTTGGGATAAGCATCATCTTGAACCAAGAACAGGTCTGCCAAAAAATGAACTACATAACAACTGTTCAATGACTCACAAATTTGGGAAAAACATCATCTACAATCCATCTGACCATCAGCTGCACATATTGGGATCAAACATGGGGTACCAATGAACCCGACAAATTTCTCTGAAAAAAATTGGAGAAACCACGGTGAATAGCCATCCACTGTGCATGTGACCCAGGCCCAGGCCATCAAGGCTTGTTGGTTGCCGCTGGTTCCATGTCAAATTGGCGAAATCTAAAACCAGTATTTTATAGTAGTTCTACCCTTCACCAGGCGCGCCTGAAAATGATTTGTATGCTCCAACTTATGGCCATTTTGATAAGGATAATGATGATTAGGCAGTGGGTGAATTAGGGTTTTCCATGGTTTTCAATGTAAATCTTCTAGTTCCCCAGTTCCGACCAGGGTCACCCCCGGCCTCAAGTAGACCGCAGACTTGAGATTCCAAGTCCTACAGGCCACAACGACGCCATGTTGGCAGCTCGAATAGTTTTACTTTCTATTGTGTTGTGCAATTCAGTCTGTGCAGATCGCAATGGAATGGCTGCGCCAAGGCTTCTCGAAGGGTACTTGTTCTCCAGTACTGTCTCGCGATTCTAATTGCCTTTTGCAAGTCACGCTTCGTGGATCGCATTGGAACTGTTATACATCATGGATACGAGTTGATTGTTATAGGATTTGCATTGCTTTTTTCTCGGGTAAACGGATGAGGTTCCATTGCGGAAAAAAGTTGGCTTGCACGCGCGACGGTCTTAGGAAACGCCGTGGAATGTTGCTCGAACTGCACGCGCCGTGGAACTGAGGGCTCCAGGTGACTTTCTCTTGTTTTGTTGACGCTGTGCTATTGTGTTTTGCATGTGTTGAGACACTGCGGTGGAACTGGCGCATCAAAGCGATGTGTTCTACAGTAGTGTGTTGCAATTCTATTGTGTTGTGCGTTTCAGTCTGTGCAGATCGCAGTGGAATGGCTGCGTCAAGGTTCCTCGCTGCTGCGGCTGCGTGCGGAATATTTTTTTTTTGCAGTTGAAAGTCATAAATTGTATTATAATGGCTGCATGAAAGTTGCGAATGGTGTTTTGGCAGCAGATTTTTTCTTCATTTTGGCACTGATGATTTTCCTTTTCAAATTTCCTTGGAAAAGTGCTTCAAAATCGTCGTTCTTCCGCTTGGGCGTCGAGGTCTGGTTTTGGAGCTGCAGTTTGTGTAGCCCTTGTGCGTACTTCTATTGTGTTTTGCAACGCAGTCTCTGCTGATCGCAGTGGAATGGCTGCGTGAAAGTTCCTCGCTGCTGCCCCTGTTTGCGGAATACTATTGTTTTTGGCAGCTGAGAGTCGTAAATCGTATTGTAGCGGGTGCATGAAAGTTGCGAACGGTGCTTTGGCAGCGGATTTTGCTTCATTTTTGCACTGATGATGTTCCTTTTCAAATTCCCTTGGAAAAGTGCTTCAAAATCGTCGTTTTTCTGCTTGGGCGTCGAGATCCGGTTTTGGAGCTGCAATTTGTGTAGCCCTTGTGCGTACTTCTATTGTGTTTTGCAACGCTGTCTCTGCACATCGCAGTGGACGTGATGTGGCTGTCCAGGCGGGGAGCGTGCAGCTGTTCAGCTCACGCCCATGTTGGCATGTTCAAGTGGCATGTTTGTTGCAAATCTGCATAGACTTGATCTGGCTGTCAGGTATTCAGCGGGGAGCGTGCAGCTGTTCAGCTCACGCTCATGTTGGCATGTTTAAGTGGCATGTTTGTTCGAAAACTGCATAGACTTGATCTGGCTGTCAGGTATTCAGTGGGGAGCGTGCAGCTGTTCCGCTCACGCTCATTTTGGCATGTTTAAGTGGCATGTTTGTTCGAAAACTGCATAGATGTGATCTGGCTGTCAGCTATTCAGCAGGAGGGTGCAGCTGTTACTGCTCACGCCCATGTGTTGGCATGTTTGCTCGAAACCCGCACACACGTGATCTGGCTGTCAGGGCAGGGACGGTGCAGCTGTTCTGCTCACATCCATGTTGGCATGTTTAAGTGGCATGTTTGCTCGAAACCCGCACAGACGCGATCTGGCTGTCAGGGACGTGATCTGGCTGTCAGGGCGAGGAGCGCGCAGCTGTTCTGTTCATGCTCATTTTGGCATTTTTGGTCGAAACCTGCATAGATGCATTTGATCTGGCTGTCAGGTATTCAGCGGGGAGCGTGCAGCTGTTCCGCTCACGCCCATGTGTGCATGTTTAAGTGACATGCTTGTTGCAAATCTGCATAGACTTGATCTGGCTGTCAGGTATTCAGCGGGGAGCGTGCAGCTGTTCAGCTCACGCTCATGTTGGCATGTTTAAGTGGCATGTTTGTTCGAAAACTGCATAGACGTGATCTGGCTGTCAGGTATTCAGCGGGGAGCGTGCAGCTGTTCCGCTCACGCTCATTTTGGCATGTTTAAGTCATTTTGGCATGTTTAAGTGGCACGTTTGTTCCAGATCTGCATAGATGTGATCTGGCTGTCAGGTATTCAGCGGGGAGCGTGCAGCTGTTCTGCTCACGCTCATGTTGACATGCGTGCGTGGAAAAAATGCTGCGGCCCAAGCGTGCTTGAACGTTGGACCCACAGTCAACAGTCCAGTAGGATTGAACGATAGTACATGACACAAGAATGAAAACGCAATCGAATGTTGAAAACCATGATCGAATGGACAGGCAATTCAACTGGCCTGAGCAGTACTGTTTCTTCGACTGGGCTGAGAAGAAAATGGACAGGTGGAACGAACTGAGGTGAGGTGAGCCAACACGAGTTCAAAGGCGTTGGGAGGAGAAGAGAGAGATGAAAAGAGAGTTGAGGAGAGTCAAGAAGATGTGCACAGAAATGAGAATCGTTGAAAAGAGATGACGAGAGGTGAGAAGTCGTTGGAAGAGTTGAGATGTGGTTTCACAATTTGCAACAAGAGGTCAGAATTCCCGGAAAAGAGCATGGAAGTCTGCCGCAGCTCCTATAGGCAAACCTTGTTTTTGGATACTATAGCGTTACACTTCTTAAACCTGGAAACTTCCGCCAACCGCCTTGCGCGGGTTCTACTTATATATATCTAAAACATTCTAAAACGACTTTCCTTCGTATGATACCGACAGTGAAATAAACAGCTCTTGCTGCCTTGATTTAGGTAGACACCGTGATTCAACATGATTATGCAAACCCTTAAGCTTGAACCCGTAAGTTCCTAATGCATAAAGTCGGCAACCCAAATTGAGACCTCTCGCGCAAAAAAACATGAAACATGAGGTTAAACAATCTTGCTGGCAGCCATGATCATAGAATATTGGCCAGCTGGGAGCATCCCCAATGCTTGTTGGCCTGGGGACCAAGTGGGGACAGCCGTACATTGGGATCATCATCACATGTCTTCTGGGAAAGCAACGCATCTTTGAAACCGCCAGTTCTATCATTGAATATACCTATGTTAGATGGTTAAATGCCAGCGTGTGTAGGTCAAATACCCATCATGTCATGGTTATATCAAAGATTATCAAAGTCACATCGTCATTTCTCCAGATGAATAATCCTTATCATGTTCCGTTATGTTCCACTATACCACTACCATTTTTGTTGTTTAACTTCCCATGTTCGATGGTTTTGTCCTGTGCTCATCTGAACTACTCGCATATTTTGCTGCTTTTATCTGGTTCTCTTTCCTCATTTCCCAGATTCCCGGTCCTCCAGTTGGACAAAGAGTTCCTACTGTTTCAGCATGTTTCAGCAGCTTCCTACAGTCAAGCTGCTGTTGAATCTTCGACGGTGATGGTAATAACGAAACGGTGATATTTCCTTCAGAAAAGCCAGTTGATGTTGGTGAAATCAACCATTTACAGCCATTTATCGTGGTTTTACCCATGGGTTTTAAGCATCAACAGTTTCTGGAGCAAACGATATCCATCATGCTTCAGGATCATGAAAAGTCAACCGCAGTAAACACGTCGGCATTGGATCCACGGATCCATTGAATTGACTTGACAGACCAGGCTGGTTGGTGGTTGACCTACCCCTCTGAAAAATCATGGAGTGAAAGTCAGTTGGGATGATGAAATTCCCAACTGAATGGAAAGTCATAAAGTTCATGTTTCAAAGCACCAACCAGAAACAGCTTGTTGACATGGTTTGAGCATTTCCAGGAATGTAGACCAATCCGGGATCTGGATAGATGACAAATCCAAAACATACTCAAATCAAAGTTCAAGGCCGAATTGATGGTTTCCCCATGTTTCCCCGTATCTTCGATGCCCGATCGCAAGCCGGTTAGGGAAATATATCCCATGAAAGCCGCAACAACGGCAACATTTGACTTAGCATTACACTACACTTCCCCAATATTTGCACCATTTTGTTGATACCCTGTGATTGTTTGACATAGACATGGAAAATCGCTGAAAATTGCCCATGGAAATGATGATTTACATTGATTCACCGCGATTAGCCAACAAAAAAATGATTTTCCATAGCTATGTTCATTTACCTGCAGAGGCTACTGCCCCACATTTTGTGAGTGAAATCCAAACCATTCCCTGGTCGCCTTTTGATGCACGGGTAGCGCGAGCGGAATCTGGTGTTCCAACTGCCGCCTCTGAGCAGCGGCGGAATTTTCCACAAAGAAAGCTGGGGGCAGTGGTTGTTGGTTATGAATCATATCAGATCTTAATTTAATTGTTGGTAAATACTGGTCGCTTGTTGATTCAACCAGACATTTTTTTGCTTCCAATCTCGGCCTTTAACCCGTTCTCAAATGGAACCCAAAGCACGGCCCAAAAACAGCTACCAAGCCACGAACATTAGTCAGAAGGGGCAGCTTTTTCCTTCTAAAAATCCCTTGGGGCTTATGAAAACATGGGAAACCATCGATCCTTAGAAAATTGAACTCGACAAAATGTGCTCATATATAGTACCAGATGTGGTATATTCTAAACTCCGTGTATGTATGTATATATATATAGGTAGGATATAACATAGCGGGTGCTTCTGCAGCCTCAAGACTTTCAGCTGGTCACAGCGCCGCACCTCTTCGGGCGTTTCCTGCGGGCTTTGGCGCTTAGGAATTCATCAAAGTCAGCACATCCAGCTGAGGGTTGGCGAAGAAAATAAGCATACTTAGGGATCTAAGTGATATAACCAACAAAAAATGTGATTTGATATAATGGGATATTTTACTATTATTATCGCTAACATTATTATTGTACTACTACTACTACTACTACTACTACTACTACTACTACTACTACTACTACTACTATCATTGTCAGTTTACTGTTTTATTAAATGGTGGGAGTTGATCGTATTATTACTTCATTATTATTATTGTCATTATCATCAGTACCATTATTATCATTATCATCATTGTAGTTATTATCACTATTATGATTATTACATATTACTAAATATTCTTATTTATTAGTATTAAAATTATTCATTTTTATATGTATATATATTCTTATCTATACAGTACCCATACTGGGAGGTGCAGTCAAGGTTATAACTTGGCAATTCCATGGGTTTTTTCACATATTTTAACCCAAATAAGTTGGGATATGGGGCTGCTAGGCCGCTACGGCCATATCTCCAGTATCCAGTAATAACCCAAACTGCATCGCCAAGTAATAAACAATCAACAAGGAAGACACAGATTTACTGAATGCTGAACTAAAAAATGGGAATTACAAGTGTTAGAAGGATGACCCTGCAATTCGCTGTTGGAAGTTTGGCACTTCACCAAAAGTTCGTTAACAGTCTTGTGTACTTCTCCCAACCAGCATTAATTATATAATCCTCTAGAGATGCCTGAAATTCATTCATGGTATCTCCCAATCAGCATCTGGAATTGTCTGTGTTTCAAAGGTCCTTATAGTTCCACCGCCAAAATACTTCTGACCCACCCTCTGCAGCTCTGTTTTGCTGTAAGCTTCACAGCGTCGGTGTCACTTACCAAGCACCGCTGCAGGAGAGGATCCAAAAACCAAAGTGTCTAACAAGTGAGTCTAGATCTGATCCCAAACAGAAGTGGGAAACAAAATATAAGACTTGTTAGACTGATAATTAGTTTCTACAGAGAGCATTCCTGAGGCTAGGAAAGCGAACCACAAGAACCAGCCTGGATTCCCTCCATCACTAAGGTCCAAAGCTAATTTTTTCAGCTGACGCACAGCCGCAAGTCATCTAAAAATATCTCGCTTCACCGTGGAAATCTGACAGCTCTTGTTTCCGGTCGTCTTGCCGGCACGCAAATGTGGAGATCAACATATGAATCAGTGAAGAACGCTTCAGTTGCGAATGACCTTTGGAAGGGAAAAAATCCGCTGGAGTCTTACCTTCGTCAAAACCCCATGAACTGTCTTGTCTGCATACAGGGATCATCCCAGGCACAACTGATATACTGATATCGTGTTGCAACATCTTACAACTTCCTCAAAGAAATGCGTAAAGAGCCATTCTGTGGATGGAATAAATCCCATGATTTACAGTGTTTTATACTTCCCAATAGTTACCCTGCCTGGTGCAGGATTTCTACCATCCACAGTAGGTGTATTCAATAACCCAAGAAGTGCTTAGTGTCACATGTTCCACACCTCTCTCTCTGTTTCCAAGTCTTCCACCTAGATTGCCCCTGACATCATTTGAGCATGGGCAAACATGTCAAAGTTGATCACCCAACACATGTCATGAGGCCATGAGTTTCTAAGCCAACATCGGTGACCCCATGGGCCTCAACTTTTGGCCAACCGGGTTTTGTTTCAGAAACCTAGTCTGGTTGGTGGTTGACCTACCCCTCTGGAAAATATGAAAGTCAGATTGGATCATCATACCAACTATTGGGAAAAATAAACATGTTCCAAACCACCAACCAGTAATGCTTTCATCTCCACTTTTGCAGCTTCCGTCGTAGCTTCAGGGTGCCTCCCGCAGCAGAACAGTGTTTGTTGACCCCCTGCTGAAGGGTTGACCTTTCAATGGGATGTGTGGCAAAATCCATCTAAACCCAAAACAGCTTTAAGGAAATGACATATATATATATATATACATAGGTCAACCACATGTTCCAAATTTCAGTCTGTGGTTTTTTGTCTTATCCCACGCATATTTGGAACAGATGGGGCATAATGGATGGGCTGAACAGCACCAGGGACAGAAGTCCAACCAAGCCGACCCGAGCCGATCATCTACCAATCTACCGAAAGGGATGGTTAGCAACCTTGGTGTCAAGGCAAGATATAGTGCTTCGTAACACATCCTAAGCTTGATAGGTAGGTATGTGTATATTATATATAATTATATGTATATATATATATATTCACAGTCACATATATACACACCCATTGTATTACACGATTGCTGTTGTTATTTGGATGTCTTACATCTTGAATTGTTGGGTTTTATATGCGATCATCGGTCAGACTCTGTCGGAAACAATTCAAGCAGCAAGGAACCAGGCTAGATCTGATCCAGAATTCTTTCAGCATTTCCAATTGAATTTTACCACAGAGAAATAGAACATCTATATTTATCTATATTTAGGAAATCAAGAGTCCTGAGAATGACATGGGTGCTTCCTGAGAAATTCGGATCCCCGAACATGATTTTGTCCTCTTAAGCTTTGTTTCCATCCCCACCTTTCTTGTGTGTTCCAGATCAGTATACCACAATGATTCTGCACAATTTTTGATGTTGCGGCTATGTGGCAAAACCCTGGTACCCTGGTAAAGAGCAAAATAGCTTATAAATGATTGTATGATATCATGAAACACAGGTCTTAGGTTCCACTATAACCAATCCACTACAAACTGTGAGATGGGCAGGTCGAAACACAGGGAACCGCCCCATTGTTGAATTCTTCCTACAGTCGACCAGCTTGAGGGAATACATCAACGAGCACATAACTACAGTATGCCCTGATTTTGGGTATATGGAGGTTTCCTGAAATGGGGGTACCCCTAAATCATCCATTTATATGAGCGTTTCCCTTATGAACCATCCATTTTGGGTACCCCATTTATGGAAACACCATGAAACACCATGTTTGTTCCTTAAAAAGGTATCGAATCCAACACTAGTCACTCCGACATCCGCAGCGCCTCCACTGCCATGATCAAACAAAGTGCGCTTTGCCTACAAAAAACTCCACAGTTCCACAGAGAATCTGCGGGGCATGGGGATGGTCCAATGGATTCAAGCTGTGTAAAACTCCACCATGGCCATCCGCACTAAAAACCTTTGGTGATGGGTAATTCTGGCAGCTGATGTCATGGTTTCTTAACATTGCAGCCTCGGCAGAGGTTAAAGCCACCCTTTCACGGTAGCATTGCCTCCACGATAGCTTGGGAGCAATTCAATCTCTGCTTTGGGCTTCCAATTCAGCCGAATGGCACCTGGCACGGTTGGACCATTTGACCCTTAGCAGCTGCAGTATCCCATCCTGCACCAAGCACAGTTCAACAACATCTTTCCTAACAAGACTACCCCGTCAACATCGACGTCAAGTCCTCAAGTCCGCATTTATTTGCATTTTTGAACACCTTTGGATTCCCGATTGTCATGTCATCCCTTTGGTCGTCATCCCCATAACATCCATAACTTTATCGATATCACATCACCATAAAATTATATATATCATGTATTTGTTCATTATGTGTAAATGTATTTATCATGTTCATCAATTTTGTTACAATTCTGTTTTGAGTCCCAGTTTTGATCAAGGTGTTCAACATCCCCAGTTTTGGAAACGGCGCAAATTCCCAGTGGGTTGGCAGCGCTGGGCGCCGCGCCGAGCAAAGCAGCGAGGCCGAAACAAAGGAAGCCGCACTTCTGTGAGACCCGCGCAGTCCAATGAAGTTCTGCACGGAGATGCCGGGGCGATGGGCGACAGTTCTTGTGGCAGGGACAGCAGGTGTGTGCTTTTTGGATCCCAATTTCTGGTTCTGGCATGTTCTGGCCATATCATATTACAGCATGATATGTCATGAACCTGAGATAAATGTGGCTAAGCAATTGTCCTGATCATATTCGATACTATCTAACAATCGTCTACAAGTACAGTGAGGTCAGGGGATGGCTCAAAAGTGATCACCCTCAAAAAGGGACGGCTCAATGTTGCACGGTCCCCAATTGACAGATTGGCTGATCATTTTTTTGTGGTGTCCCAGAATTCGATTCTATTTCAAGGCAAAAACCGTGCAAAAACACTTGCTGGTTGGTGGTTTTAAACATCTTGAAAAATATGATATAGTCAATGGGAAGGATTATCCCATATATTATGGAAAAAAAAACATGTTCCAAACCACCAACCAGAAAACTTGGGTATCTAGATGTTCAATCTCTTGGCAACTGCTGGTGGGAATGCAGCCTTTGGTCATCGCCAGGGCCATTTGTGGATGATTTTCTTGCGACATGAAACTGGTGATTTTGGCAAGCGCTGTCCTTCCATGTTGAAAAAAGTGAAACTGGTACTGAAAGTGACAACAGATCAGATTGCCAAAGCGTGCCAAAGAGATTGGGATCAAGGTTCGAGGTCCTGGAAAAATCTCTCAGACATGTTCTGCTGCAACAAAATGGCACCTCAACATCCGAAGTAAATTTTGACTTTTTGAGCCCCGGAACATCTGCTGACATATCCCTATCACTTTACCGATCGGTGATGACCCCATACTGTAGGTGTTGGTTCATCCTCATGCAAACCCCACTACATGATTGATACACTGCAAAAAGACTTACTGTACTGTAGTGATTTTTTGTGCAGTCAACACTGTATATATGTAAATACACACAGTATCTATAAATCTATATATAATGTATCATGTATATATATATACACACAGTATGCAGTGTACATGCAATATATGATAGATTACATGCCCATTTGTGGCCCAAAAAAGTAAGCAGTCACATACTCAACCAAGGTTTCCCCAGAGAATGGCGCTTTCTTTGGGGGAGGGGGCACACTTCCTCCAGAGCACCCTGCCTTCATAGCCAGCAATGAGTTCTTCCTGGCATGTCGGCTGAGATGAATGCCATCCTCTTCATTGGACTTTTTCCCAGGTGACTATAGGGCTTACCTCTAAATTTTGGTTTCATTCAATCTGGTACTTATCTATGCATACAATTGTACTGGACACCTAACCAAAATTCGGATATGATAATACACAACTCAATCATCTACCCCTCTATGCCTTATACATACAGGTCTATATTTCTACGCATGACGTACTGCAATGAAACCAATTGGCCCATAGGACGCATGTCTAAACAAAACACGTCGCCAGCACGTGGCCAAAGGTAACACACTGGCATGATGGAGCCCTGAAACTCATGATGGTTGTATCCCCTAGTTTGCGGGCACTGCTCATTTGGGTATTAAATTCAGAGCCATTGCCAGTTTGGCCATGGAACAACAAAATCCCATAGCGTTGTTATGGTTGAGTGGTATAGTTAGTTTCTTTTCTGGGTGTTACGAATCCCCATTGTATAAACCAGGTGATCTAAGCCACTATTTCGTACTAAACCCATCATTTTCGCACTGCTAAAGGCCCATCTATTAGGCTTAACCCCCCTTTAAAACCCATGTGTGGCGCTACCGCAGCGATACCTCTTCACTCCAGAGCGCCATCCACCTCAGTGATGAGGAGATGGTCGCATTGAAAGAAACGGATAGACAACATGGACATCACAAGCGTACTGGAAGATAATATATGGGAATTTGATTGAAACACATGATTTTCATTCATATTTTATCAATGATTGTCAAACGATTGTAGCTCATCTAATACCCACATGCAAAGTTACTGAAAATTTGTGTATAGATAGATGAATTTTCGAACAATAAATGCATTCATATTTTCAATTTTAAAACAATACATGATTGATCACGGACTTGATCAACAAACATTGGGTGATTGGGATGTGAATGACATGGTTGGTCCTGCAAAGAATGGTTGATCAATGGGGATGTCAACCAATAAATTGTCATAAAACATGAAAAATATTAAATCATGATAAAACATGATGTCAAGAAAAATCATTATATATATAATATATATATATATCCACGTAGATTGTTCTCCGAAACAATCTGGAATCATCGCAAAAACTCACCATCATCTGTAATATATAGATCTAAAAACAATGATAAACCGTCCAATTAACCATGTGATACCATGGAGGGTGTTGGCTGAAATTTCCAAACCCGTCCATAATACAATGTGTCCAATGCAAAACTAACAAATATCATTTGGGGCGGACATCGCTCCGTCGTGGGAACCAAGCAAAAGGAACATGGCAGAGGACGCCACATGGAAAATTCACTGCTTGGAGTTGCATCTCTAGATGATGTATATTTTCCGTTGCCATATTACCAGTAGTACCGCGCAAGGCGGTGGCGGAAGTTTCAAGGATAGGACCCTATAGGAGAGGTTAGTTGTTGTGATGCATGGATGGCAGAGCGAATCCACTAGTGGACCGAAAGGTGGTTGGAGTTGTGCTCTTTGGAGTGGTTGCAATGGTTGCAGTGGTCACCTCACTCACAGCTCCTGGATGTAGTGCGGTGTAGTGCAGTAGTTGTAGTTGTACTTGTAGTTGTAGTGGGGTTGATGTTGTTGAAGTTGTAATGTTGCAGCTGTAGTTGTAGTTGTCATGATAGCTGTAGTTGTAGCGCAGTTGAAGTTGTAATAGTCTTAATTGTAGAAATTGGAAAAGTTGCATTAGTTGTAGGAGTTGTAGTTATAGTTGTAACTGCCGTTGTAGTGTATGTAGGAGTTGTAGTTGTAGTTGCAGCTGTAGTTGTATTTGGAGTTGTAGTGTAGTTGTAGTAGTTGTTGCAGTTGTAGTTGTAGTCGTAGTTGTAGTTGCAGTGGCACTTGTAATTGTAGTTGTAGTAACTGTAGTTGACGTTGTAGTTGTAGTTGAAGTGTAGTTGAAGTTGTAGTTTTGGTTGTAGCTGTAGTTCTTGTAGTTGAGGTGTAGTTGACGTTGTAGTTGTAGTGGTAGTGTAGTTATAGTTGCAGTTCTAGTGTGGTGTAGTGCAGTTTCAGATGTCTATCTATCTGTCTATCTATATATATGTTTATCTATTTGTCTTGCTATCTATCTATCTATCTATCTATCTATCTATCTATCTATCTATCTATCTATCTATCTATCTATCTATCTATCTATCTATCTATCTCTCTGCAAGTTTGAAAACGAAGCTATTCTGCGAGACTTCCTAATTTTTTGAACTTGACAACTTAAAAAACGAAGCAATTCTGCGAGACGTCTTCATTTTTTGAACTTGACAACATCCAAAACGAAGCAACTCTGCGAGACTTCTTCTAATTTTTGAACTTGACAACATCAACAACGAAGCAATTCTGCGAGACTTCCTTCAAACATGGAAAGTTGACTGCAGCGCTGCCGGCCTCGTACCAATGCGTCTCGCGATTTTTCGACTCCACCTGCTAAAGTACAAGTACTGCGCCTGCCACGAAAAAGTGAGGCCAGGTCATACGAAGTGCTGCACCTGTCACGCAAAATCATCTTAGCAAACCTGAAGATCTGATGCTCCAAAATGCAACCCCTCTAAGGAAATCAGCGCCCTGACCTCTTAACATCTCTGATGAACATGTCGTTTGTACTGCGCCTGCCACGCGAAATTCATCTTCCCGGATCCTCTTCAAATGTCCCACGCGTGCCATCGTTTTTGGAAATGCTACAAAACCCTCACGTTTTGCTCACTTTTTACAAGCTTGCGCCTGCCACGCAAAACGACATCTGAATGTCCAAAAGTGCTCCGAACCCCCTCAGTTTTTTGCACGGTTGACTTCGACATGTGCTTCGCACCACAACGGCGTGCACTTTTTCATCATCTCAACTTCTAAAACTGCTCCGAAGCTGATGTGCTTTGTGCATTTTGACTTGGAAATGTGCTTCGCGCCACAACGGCGTGCAATTTTTCATCTCTCATCTGGCCAGATTTCTCCGCGCCCGCCGCTTTAGCGAGCCTACTTTTCGACTCTCCAGAGTCACAAATCATTGGAAAAACACGGCGTTTCGCGACTTTCCTACCTTTTCGTGCACTTGCATCTTCTTTCTTCTGATCTTCTCTCTTCTGACTCTTCTCTTCTCTGACTCTTCCCACCTCTGCTTTTCCATCTGTCCATGTTGTCGGAAGTTTGACTTCTAAATGTCCTTCGACTAAGCAAGTGTTTGGTTTCTTTTGGCTACCATATTGTCATGTTCTTCAGGACTGCAAACAGTCTATGTCAGGTAAACACCCGTCCGCATGATGGGTCAGTTGAATTCACGTAGGTGATCCATATGGATGGTACCCCGAAAAACTAACTCTAATTGCACCTCCAAATATGGTTATAGATTGTTCTATATCCCATGATATCAACTTAGATGCCATTAAATCATATTGAATCACCATTCTTGTTGGTTATACCCCCAAAGTATATGTTTTTTTCTCATCCCCACCATCCTAGTGGCTCTTCGTCTTCCTCCTCGCTCTCGTTGGCCCGGGAATGTTCCTAATCGCGCACTAACCCAGGCGTCTGAGGGAAACCCAGTGATAGTCCAATGGAATTCCTGCAGCTATAGATTTTCTTTAAACAAATTTCTAAGAAATGACAGCACATGTTTTATTCTTGTAATTATGGTTTGTTATTGGGTTTCCCACAGTATTCCTGCACAAATTTGGGATGGAAAATTAGCTTCAAAGACTAAAAAGTTGAACAGAAAATCGTCGATGAATGTATAAAAGGGCGCGGTTTCATTGGCAGATTATCAAAGGGTTATATAAAAGGGTTTCTCTAGACCTCTATGAATGCTTTTCTAGCCACAGAAACACTACCCACATACGGTTCCCCTGCATGGGATTTCGACCGCAGCGAAACCAGTGAAGCCAATGAGCGAAACTTCAAAAAGGGGAGTGGCTCAGGTGTGAACATTTTCTACTCTGCCACTGCAATTCTGGGAAATCATTGGGTTATGTAAGGTTCCAATGTATTGTTTGCTGTTGTCGCATCTAGCAACCCCAAAGATAGAAGCGCGTTTCCAGGATGCTATATATGATATATACCTTATACTTCCACTATATGTATGGGATACCCGGCAAGTCTCAACCTAAAAAGGATAGTTGCTCATCCTGATCCTGTTTCATGGTGAAATCCTCACAACGCCGCCTTCGTACAAACTGGTTCCCCCCAGTTCTGTTTGTTGGTTAAACTATATAATTTAATAATTTATATAACCCCCATTATCTAGTTTGACATATCTACATTATCTACCATAAACCCAACAGTTGCTCGAACTATAAGCCAACTTAGCTAACTGGTACCTCCGAAGAGTCCGCTATGTTGGACAATAATCACAACATAGATAGGCCATAGATTTATGATATTGTATATAGCATCCATGTATGGTATACATATATGCTAACATTTGGGGTATATTGATGGTAAATGTTAACATATATAGCATACATGGATCCTATGGGTAATAAAAGTTCATTACGCGTTGAAGAATTCGTTGCCCCAGCGTGTGCTTCCCTTGTTGGATGCACCAAGCTACCATCATGGTGCTCTGGGAAGCGACGTACTCACCTGGCGGCTGAATAGGATTTCGGATCCGAAAAAAGTGCTGAAATGACCATCCGGCAATCAAACATGGCAACGGAAAATCCACCATGAATTTATAGATGATGTTCATTAGACCAATTAAACCCTCCATTCGTAGAGGATTTCCAGCCTACCACGCTCGATCACAGGAGGATAACCAGTTGTTTTACTGGCAAATTCACCAACTATAAATGTAGATTGCAGTGGGTGCTAAAGGAAATCCCAACAAGTGTTTACCCGGGTTGTTTATCTTCGAGTGTATCATTTTACTATTGTCCTTCAATAATATTTTCAGAGCAACTAGCCAGGGTTTTTGGGGGTTTATGACTCAGCATCAATCCGGGGGTGACATTATAAGTGAGCCCAACAAAACACAGAACATAAAGCAGCGAAAGCCAACCTAGTCGGTCATTTCAATCCAGAACGATTCCATTGAATGGAACACTAATCATGCCATATTTGAAACTCGAAACCAACAAGATATTGTGTGTTTCTCTTCATGTTTGGATGGTGACATCAACTTATTCCAATCCAATGGCTGTATGTCTGTAAAAACATTTGGATACTTGGTGGCTCATCCCCCTAAGTAGGTTAGTTCACCCTAGTTATAAGTCGATTAATCCTACTTATCCCACGAACAAAGCCAGGGTTGTGACCCCGTGTAGAACAGAGAGAGTGGATTTTAGCAAAAAAACAAAACAAAAACAGAATCACCAAAAAAACAAATCGACAGGAAGAATCACCAGAAGAAACAAAACAAAACACGAAAAAAAACAAGAAAAAAAAATCCGCAGTTTTTGTTTTTGTTTGTTTTTTTGTTGTTTTTTCCTTGGTTTTGGTTTTCTAGTTTGTTTTTTTTTGTTTGCTCTGGTTTTGTTTTTCTATTTTTTTTGTCAAACCCTATATTCTCTGTGTTGTTGGACTCAGAAAGCCAGGGATATAACCTACTGAGGATTCGTGGTGAGCAACCAGCAATTATCCTTCCCATCCCATCCGCCTCCCTGAAACTCCAGAGGGGACAGGGCGTTCGTGGTGCCGGACTTGTGCGGGAAGGCGCACTGCTGAGGAAACACCTGCGCAGTCGGGCAGTCGTGGGATCATTCGGAACCAGTGAGCTGGGATCATTTCAATTGATCTTGGATCACGTTGCGGAAACGGATGTTCACATTCAAGCACAAGATTGGAAACCTGCAGCAGGTTGACAGTTTTCCCCGTTTTCCCTGAAGCTTTTTGCAGCTGTCGGGCTGTTGTGCAGCCAAGATACATAGTGCAGCCACCTTAGAACCAATGGGGAAGCTCCTGAACATAGCAGTTTTACTGGCTGTGATTCCTCCGATTCATCACATTTCATTACCACATCTCTTGAAGTGTTTCTTTATGTTTCTTTTATATGCTTCCCATTAGTTCCTGTGGCTCTTTCATAATAGCTGTGGTTGGTTTCATGGATGTCCAAAGTGAGTCAGTACATGAGAGATCTCACCAGCAGTACAGGACGTTTCAGCATTTACATATGTCCGCAAAATAAATGTAGTTATCCTTTATCTTTCAAGCAAACATCTCATTGAATATATTTAATATCTTCAAATATGTTCTAAAATCATGGCTACCCTTGGATACCTTGCAACATATTGGTTGGGTAGTGTGTGTTTCCACTTCTGGCAAAAGATCACACCATCAACATATCCATATCTCTTTGCCTCAAACAATGGGACCATCCTTACAGAATATAAGGCAAATAAGGCAAACAATGACAGCCTTAAAGTATATGAACAAAAATCCTCTTCAGTCGTTTCACTAAACTAACTATATGTCCTCTTCAGTCGTTTCATTGAACTAACTAAACTATCTTCAAACTTGGCAAAACATTCATTTACCCTTCACCCATTGATTTACCAGTTGATAGGGGTTTCCATAATCATTTCTTCTAATCTTTCCCAGTGAGCCAGGTAGCATAACCACAAAATTATGTCTGCTGAGTGGCTCATCCCAGTTCGTAAATGGTTTATAACCCCCAATTATGACAATTTCGAAGCAGGGGCAAGGTCCGATACTTTGAAATGAATTGAAACGAACTAACCTGGGGACACCAACAGAAGTTGGTTGGATCATCGGATCATCGGTCCCAACTCTTACCATCCCACGGCACCAAGCAACTGCAAAAAGAGGCGACCGTGGAGTGGTACCTGGAGAGGCTGAAAGTCCCCACTGAAGTTGCGAGATGTTACCCTCTGGTAATTTAACATAGCTATGGAAAATCGCCCATTTGAATGGGAAAATCCACTATATATGGTCATTTTCAATAGCTATGTTAAATTACCAGAGGGTACTTTACAGAAAAAATCCCATGACCGTTTCCAAAGTGATTCCCCATTGTCTTCTACATGTCCACCAGAAGCTCTCCCCTTCACGTCAGCGACCAATCCGACGTCCAGTTTCGTAGTGGCGTAGTTTCTGAATACAACGTGGAGTTTCTGAATCCACTCTCAATCCGACCTTTATCCTCTTCCCTTCTTGGACATAAACCCTAGCTAGTATATAATTCATAAAGGTTTACAACCTTGCTTAATTAATACATCCTCCATCCTCGTCCCCTCGCTTACCACTAAACATTTTTGAGCCTTTGATCATCCTGGGGGCTGTTTAAAAAGGCGAAGCCACGAAGCACTACTCATAACTATCATAACTATCTTACTAAACGTGACAATGAATATTTTTAATGTCATTAGTATATATTCGTAAATTAGTATACATTCTGGGTTTGCCCAAAAATAGGGGATACCTACAAACAAGCGGATATGATTTATGATTATCGATGATGATTATCATCACGACTACTAGTCCCCAAAACATCCCATCACTATTGTCATATATATACTGATTCTCGATGATTACCAATGATTCTTAATTACTAGCATAACATATTACGACTATACATGACTATAGTCTACCTGGTAAATTAACATAGACCCTGCCAGATAGGATTTGGAAGATTAGTTTCCATTAAACATTGGTGTTTTTCAGGGTCTATTTCTATTTACCAGAGGGTAATAGTCATGCAAATCCCCTTCCACTTCGGTGACCCACCCGGTGACCTCCCCGTTGTGGGAGGCCGCAATCTGTCGCAACTGCGCCAGCAGGGTGCTATCCAAGCGTGCGGGGTGTTCCACCTAGCAGCTGACGGCGTCAAGTGGCGATCTTCTAATGATTCTGATATGTATATAATATGATTTGTATTCTAATATATGTTAAATACTTAAGTGATTTTTTTAAGAGAATCATCAGCCATGCCTATTTGGGGCTTTTGATGATGACACGTAAGGGACTGATCATTGATGGTTGATTGTTGATTATAGTAATGATTGTACCCATTCACATAGGGGTATATATATATGTATATGCATATAATTGCATATGTATATATCATATGTATATGGTAAATGCCTGGGCTTTGCCCAGAGCGGCAGAACGACAGCGTGGAATGTAAATTGAAGCTGGCAATTTAGTTTCTTCTTCATCTTCCCAATGAATGTAAAGTTTAACGGGGATGGGAATTTAGCTTCTTCTTCATCTTTCCAATTGAATGTTCTTCATCTTCCCCAGGCACTGTGCGTATATAGATATATATATATATATAATTTTATACATAAATACATATAATTGTATATATATATAATTATTTATACATATATATATAGTTATATTTATATAATAATAAATATTATAGTTATATATATAATATATATTATATTTGAATGGGACATGATATAAAAGGATCTAATGCAATGGGGCAAGAATATTTAACCAGCGCATCTGAAATATGAGTTTAGAATGGTTCTTTCACCAAGAGAATTGGATAGTTGGGATACCCCCTTCTTGAGGTGATCCCCCAGCTGATGATTGGATTTCTCGAGGGCGAATCTGAACGCCAACAACCACTAATAAGGGCTTATTACCAGCTGTCAGTGACTTTCCAAGAACGCATTTCAGATATTCAGCACAAGCAAACATCATTTGACTTCAGCACGAATTTGGGCCAAACAAAAATCATGTGTGATGTTAAGCAACAAAGATGCGGATAGCAACCAGAATCATAAACAACTGCCTTCTGCAGAGGTCATGGAATATCCCACAGACATTGACGTGGTGCTGCCAACCATCTCACAACAAGTCATAGACATATCACACATCCAAAGATATAAAACCAAAGTAGCGTCGGTTTCGAACGCCGACAGACTTCCTGAAAGTAACTTTGGGGCTTGAAGTGACAATTGAACCGCTTTTCCTACAGGTTGACTAATGTCCATACCAACTTCAGTGACCACCTAGAAGTCATGTGGAGGTTTCCAATCCATGGGCCCATGGGGGTACCTCCCCATCATCCATTTAAAATCATTTAAATTGGATTTTCCACCGTAAACCATCTAGCTATTGGGGTACCTCCATGGATTGGAAACCCACATGGCAGCCGCCATGGCCTCCAAAGAAGTCATGGTCGTCATGTTCTTCACGACCTCCAACAGCCTCACTTCATGGGGGGGTTCCAATCCATGGGGGTACCCCAATAGCTGGATGGTATTTAAAACCAATTTATAATGGAAAATCCCAATTTAAATGATTTCGCGGTACCCCCATGGATTGGAAACCTCCAAATGACTATAATGACTATCGTCATTTAATAGAGAAACACATGACAAACTGGGGGATTTTGGAACAAAAACACGTGTTTTATAACGTATTCTATCTCCTTGAGCGAGGTCTTGGAGGATTTGGGCATTCAGTTTTTTGGCGTGGAGTTGATCTGAATCCCTGTAAGAATGTCTATTGAATGTCACGGCGTGTGCCAAAAACACTGGGCAAAGATTCGTTATGATCTCGTAGCAATTTCAAGTCAGAAGTAGCCAACAATCAGCTAAAACCCCCTGTTTTTCAGGGCTCCCAAAATCTTAGATACGAAGCAAAGAAATGTGTAAAGAAGGAGATAAACAAGACCAATTCCTCTCCCTGTGGCGATGATTCATTGATCTGGATCATTGTTATACAAGGAATTCACAAACCCGAAAAAAGGCTACTTTTGAATTCGTGGTGAGGTCATGACAACTTATCCAAATTAATAGGTTGGAGCAACCCTGTCTTTCTTCCGTATTTTCTCGAATCCTTCCGTAAGTTGGCCGCTCATTCCTGGCTGAAACCCAGTGGCTGCTCCGGGGCTGCAAAGGGCGCGTGAATGGCTTGCTCAATTTCGGCCAGCAGCGGATTGCAATCCTTGGCTGATCATCAAATAGGCCGGTGGTTGGTTTGAAGCCCCAAAAATAGACATTGATTGGGGATTATCATGGCAAAATATCAATCGACTGAAAGCAAGAATATATACAGATAGAATTTCGAGCACATGCTAATTTCAGAACATACAAGCCACACGTTTGACTTTTGATCTCATCAACTGGCATGCTAAGCAGAAAAGCCTGGCGTCGTTGTGGCAGCACACCATGTAGTGATTGGTAGCTACCTTGGATCCGGTGCGACTCCAGAAAAGATCATGTATAGACGACATGTACATTCAATATCTATAGAATAACATAGAATAGCCATGAACAACCTGGTTACTTACATATGGGGGGTTCCATAAATGGGGGTACCCCTATCCATGTTAATAGGATTTTCTCTTTTAAACCATCCACTTGGGGTACCCCCATGGATTGGAAACTCCCTAATATGCGCATACATCAAGCTCATGTAGTGTTTACTGTTTGAAGATCCGCGTTTCGTTGAAAGAACCAGGCTGCGATGCAGTTGGAAGCCGCCTGGATGTAGTTGGGGATAATCACCTGCCAAGTTGCACCATGGTGCGTCCATCTGATGGGAGCGACGCCCAAAATGGAATGGACCGTAAACATATAATTATAATTAATGTGGTTAAAACAAGAATGGTTTATATCGCCTATTTATGGTGATTTGGGGGATAGTTTATTCTTGTTGTACCCACATCATATAGTATATACTAGTGATAATGTAAATAGATATACTATAGTTGATTATTATCAATATTGATAGTATGGTGAATTGTATTGTTATTACCTCATATTATACAATTATAGTAAATAGATATACTTTCACTATACTATAGTTGATTATTATCACTAAGTAATACTATAGTGAAAGCATTTGGAGACCGCCAGCGCAACCAATGGATACCAATGGATACCATCCCACCATGAGGTCCCAGATCAACACGGACTGAAAAGGTCATGGGGGAAATAATGGCAGGACACGGGACCATATAACATGTGTATATATATATATAATGTGTATATATCTGTAATACTATATCTGTGTATATATATAAAACTATGATATGATATAGTATGTGTATATATAGTATATATATAGTGTATATATATATATATCAAAATCAGCCACCTGTTGTCACCCAAAGATACGAACTAACAGTATTTTGACCAACGCGAATCATGGTATCACTGCCATCGCCCATCGCCCATCGCCCACCCATCGCAAGGGGCCTGTTTGGTGCGACTGCTTTCATCAAGGGCGCCCAGCTCACGCAAATACGCCTGGACTCGTGCCGGAATTGTCCGCAATGTGGCTGCCTCTGAACTTCCTGAACTTCCCATAGTTAATAGTGGTGCATGGTGAATGGATGGTGAATAATGGATAATAATGGTTATAATAATGGTTAATGATATGATACCCTCTGGTAAACAGCCACATAGCTATTGAACATGGCCATAGAAATAGTGAGTTTTCCCATTAATAATGGTGGATCTTTCCAGTTCGCTATGTAAACGTTTACCAGAGGGTACCCTGTCATCATCCAACATTGTCTACACATGGCTCATTTTCCATGGCCCCAAATCCAATACATGATCATATGATATCATATGTTTGTCCTGTAGAACAATAGCAATCTTGAGGGTATACCACAGTTTTGGACAAAACAACATAGACCCCAAAACTTGTTGATGATATCGCAGTACATCCCTATTCTTGTGAGTGAACATCCCACATCACATAGCACCGTCATTTGGTAATAATGTAATACATATCTATATAATGGTTTGCTAATTATTGCTACTTATTATCCCTGCTACATCCCACTATATTCATATATATATATATTCCACTACATCCTTACTACATATTATATGGTGTAAATAGGTCACCATTAAATCCCAATTTTCTCAGTTGTTGCTGGTTAAGCCACTAAACTGGTTGGCCACATATCCAGATATGAGGTTGTTATTACTATTATAGGTAATTAATTTCCCTGTGATCATCAAACTTAGCCTGCTGGAAAATCACCCCTTTACTTGATAAATCAAACCACCCTTGAAAAGTTCATTTGGGGAGGATTCCCCCCAATCCTAACCATCATTCCAATGACATCGCGACGTGAGGTCGTGATCAATAAAAAATCCAGACTACCACCATTCCTATATTTCTGCTTTTGAATGGATTAATTAATGGATTTTCCATTTTTTTTCCCCATTTTTGGGGTCTAACAGTGTCTAATGATCATCTGGCTATCCTAAATTCTGGATGATTTTCCATGATTTTCCCATCGGTTTTTTGATACCGGCGATCTTCCCATAATTTCACCGGCGGTCCCCGGCATTTTTCGTCACCCAAGACCCGGCACGACCGGCACGAGGGCCTCGGACTCGGCGAAACGCCAATCCGCCTCCAAGCCTGTGCCTTGATCGAGATCGGCTTGGCTATGAAGGGATCCATATGGCTTTGGATGAAAATGGATGATTCGGAGGTTTCCTAAGTATCCATTTTTTTGGGGGGAATGAAGTAGACAAACTATTTTCGGGGTACCCCCATTTGGTTATAGAAAACCTTTTAGAACCATATAATTTGATATAATTGGTAAGTGATGGTGAGTGGTGAGGGGTAAATCATCCCAAATATGGTAAGCACATGACAGCACAAAGTCCAGAGGGGATGGTTACATTGGCAATGCAGCTAGTGGACAACCAGTGGACGGAATATGTCTTACCCTCTGGTAATTTAACATAGCTATTGAAAATGGCCATTTATAGTGGATTTTCCCATTAAAAATGGTGATTTTCCATAGTTATGTTAAATTACCAGAGGGTAGAAATTCTTGGAACTGCACAAGAACCGAAGACAACAAGAAGGTCAACAAGCAAATGAAGTGGTGGATTCCATACATGCTGGAGATTTCTGTAGTTCTATCCACTTTAAAGGAAACCCCCTTTCACAACAACCATTCAAAGTTTTGGTCATTGGTCAATGGGGCTCCTCTTCCAAGACAGGACGTCTCGGGCAAGGGTCGGCTCAAATGCTTACCCCTTGATGAAGAGGTGGACCCGTCTTTTAAAGTTTACCATCTTTTCAGAGTTGTGTTTATTCATCTGGGTAAATTATAATAATTCACTAACCTGAATTAAGCCCATTTGGGGATGATTTCCCTTACTAAACATGATTCCCAGTGAGGTCGTAGTGAGGTCGTTATAATTTACCCAGATTCATGATCCCCATTTCCCACATTCCTCTCACCTTCTGCACATCCCCAGATCTCGTAAAAATGATGTTCCCGAGTTGGGTAACGGTTAGCAGCCCCAAAAAACGAACAGGATCAAAACCAAAAAAGAACGTGCCTTCTGTTCGAATTAGAAAAGAACTTCGAAGTGGATGGTTTTGACTCCCCAATTCAAAAAATCAAACGATTTTGACCCATCCTCACATAGTTTTTTCTTGGGGAAGCCCTGTGTCAACCGCCATGCAATGGTTCCACTTGGTTGTCCCGCCATAGAATCTCGACAGAGGCACACGACCTGACACGGCAATGAAGATCAAACGCTATCAATCTTGGAGACCCCTGACTTTCATTTGGTATGAGTTTTATGTGTATATATAATTACATATATATATGTATACAATTGGAACAAACCTATAGAACTGAGGTCCTTTTTGACAAACACTGTCATTTGGTATGAATTTTAATTGGAACAAACCTATAGAACTGAGATGAACTGAGGCCCTTTTTGACAATCACGCACGTGAATATCACTTTGAATCTTTGAAGATCGGCAGAATCAAACCGATCCAGCCCCACATCTGTGATGATCGCCCGCTTGAGCCAGTCCAGTTTTGGACGATTCTAGAAATGTCACCAACAGGGATTAGATCAACCATGAATCATGGGAATACACTGGCTGGTTAGTGGTTTCAACCCCTCTGAAAAATATTAGTCAGTTGGGATTATTATTCCCAATATGGAAAAATATATAACTAGCCTCTGGTCTCGTGTCTTCTGGGGTTCTTTAGCTCGCCCATTTGAACTGAAAAGATCAAAGAAATACCCGCATTCAAATCAATCAAACATGTTCCCTCCAGTCCACGTTTTGGCGCGCGGCACACCATATCTTGGCCAGAAATGCCCTGGGACCCTGCTAGCTGCCATGGGCCAGGGTATTGGTCTTTACAATTTTCGCCTGGTCGCCTTCCAGGAACAATCCTGCACCAAGAGTGCACATTGCGACTGCTACCATATATGTATATGTCTGTCGTCCAAATAAACCGTAAGATAATATATAATATATAATAAATATAATGTAGATCATATACAAAACATTTTTAATATATATTATATATGTTACATATAAAATAAACTATTTACATTATTATATTTAATGCTATTTAGTTAATATATATATAATATATTTAATATATAACATATTCAATATGCATATATAATATTTAAAATATATATAATATTTATTAATATATATATATTTATTATACATAATATTAGTGATATATATTTCATATATAATGTAAATAAAAAGTATCTATCATATATTGTAATTTTTATATATATATATATATATATATCTATTTATTTATTTATTTATTTAATATAAGAATGCCTGTGATGCACGACTGCCGGTTGTGTATTGTAGCGGGGGTTTGTGGAATCCTGCAGGGCGATATTTCGCACCCTTTCTTTTTCCAGCTACTGGATTCAAGGGGCTAGCTGTGGTCGACCTTCTGAGGGAAGTATCGGTATTCAGACAAAACGGTCTTTGAAGAATTGGATGTAGCACAAGGTGAAGAAGTACTCGGATGGGTCAGATGGGTTTGGGTAGGCCCCTTTACTTGTCCTTGGGATTCAATACCAGTGGGCACTTACAGTGGCAATTGTTTGTTTAGGGTCAAAACATTTTAGGCACACACAAGCGGTTGCGCCTAGGCATTTTCCATGATCCCTGTATTTGCCTCTTGGTTGGATATACAACCTGTCTCGGGTTTGTTTGCAGGGGCATCTGTCTAGTCCCTTTTTGTTTTCTCCCTTTCCTTCTTTATTCATGTTTCTGAATTTATGTATTGTTTATATTTTATGGATGTTCTTATTTCATCAATGTTTTTTACACAAGTATGAGAACACTGTAGCAATGTATGAGCATATCTTTAGGATGAACACGGCGTATGCATGTCCTACAGGGTTGTTCAGATACAAGCCGCAGGTTTGCACCTACAGACATTTTGGCGCATTTTTTTGCTAGATGACCAGGTAGCAGAGGCAAGATGTTTGGCCATTGGTTCTTGCAGGGCGAAATTATTGGTTTCTGCTGCAAGCAGTGACTTGCATGACCTAGAAGAGTTTTTTTGTTGCTCCACTGGGCAGGGGCGTGTGCAAAGATGTTTGAGTAAGCCCATAGCATTTCCAATCAAGGATTCACGGCTCCTTTCATCGTGCTTTTGAGGGCCATGGCAATGGTGTCTTTGGGCTTTGCTGCTGTTTCCGATGAGAACTTTGAGAAGTGTGTCAAAAACCCTGGCAAGGTTGGTCATCGTGCGCTGAAATGTTTTTTCCCACCTGCCAGGTGAGGGTTGTTAGATTTTATCAGAGCTGTTCGCCTCCTCCTCCTCCTTTTCCGCCTCCTTCTCCTCCTCCTCCTCCTCCGCCTCCTCCTCCTCTTCCTCCTCCTCGTCCTCCAGTTTCTCCTCCACCACCTCTGCATCCACTTCCATGTCCACTTCCGCCTTGCCAACTCTTTGCCAATCTCTTCGCCAACTTCTGCGCGCAGTGGGCCTGCTGGACCTCAACTGCTGGCTTCCGATCTGAGTGGGCACGGCTGGACCTCAACAGCCAGGTTCTGAGCGCAGTGGGCACCGCTGGACCTCAACTGCCGGCTTCCGGACCAGTGGGCACCGCTGGACCTCAACCTGGGACCTTCAGAGCTCAGTGGGCACCGCTGGACCTCAAACTGGGACCTTCCGAGCTCAGTGGGCACCGCTGGGCCTCAACGGCCAGATAGAATGCCAGAAAATATGCCACATAGAATGTCAGATAGAATGCCAGAAGGTATGCCAGATAAAATGCCATAAGATATGCCAGATAGAATGCCAGATAGAATGCCAGAAGATATGCCAGATAGAACGCCAGATAGCATGTCAGATAGAAGCCAGAAGATATGCCAGATAAAATGCCAGAAAATATGCCAGATAGAATGCCAGAAGATATGCCAGATAGACTGCCAGAAGGTATGCCAGATAGAATGTCAGATAAATGCCAGAAGGTATGCCAGATAAAGATTTGCCAGAATGTTTGCCAGATAGAAGCCAGACGATTTGCCAGATAGAATGCCAGATAGAATGTCAGAAGATATGCCAGAAGATATGCCAGATAGACTGCCAGAAGATATGCCAGAAGATATGACAGATAGAGTGTCAGGTAGAATGCCAGATAGAATGCCAGAAGATATGCCAGATGGAACGTCAGATAGAATGCCAGAAGATATGTCAGATAGAATGCCAGAAGATATGTCAGATAGAATGCCAGAAGATATGCCAGATAGAATGCCAGAAGATATGCCAGATAGAATGCCAGAAGATTTGCCAGATAGAATGCCAGAAGATTTGCCTGAAGATATGCCAGAAGATATGCCAGAACATATTGCAGAAGATATGCCAGGTAGAATGCCAGAAGATATGCCAGATAGATTGCCAGAAGATATGCCAGATAAAATGCCAGAAGATATGTCAGATAGAATGCTAGAAGATTTGCCAGTAACAAAACGTATAAATGTCATGGTGGGGATAACTCGAAGTAAAGTAATTTTTGTCATTGGGCAGCTGGGCAGCTGGCAGGTGTGTGTACAGCACACAAATTTGCATGTTAGCTGTAGCAATGGCGCCAACTTGCTGTGGGTATGCAGTAGAGCTCATGTGAAACTATTTGTTCCTTTTTGCGCGGGGCGTCAAAGGGGTTGGAGCTTTGGTAGGTGGCGCCAGCAAGATCTCTTCTCACCCAGCGTGCACCGGCGGATGCCATCAAGCATGCGCTACGCCAGAAGGCGCGTACTCTGGGAACATCATTATCTGATCCAGATCACATCAGGAAAAAATTACCACCAACCGAAGAATGCTTTGACTTGCTTCTCGCCGACAAGACATGGGTCGTGTTCACATTGGTCTTGCCAGAAGATCATTTCGTCCTGGATTTGAAGAACGGGAAGCTGAAGCAGGTTGGAGCCGGATTTGAGATTCAGGATTGGAACCCTCTGGACCCCAGATGGGGTAGCTCAATGGCATCCAAAGCCCGTCTCGACGTGACAGAACAAAATCTGGCCAGCGTTGAGCCCAGCAAGATGCCTGCACCTCCAGTTTGGACATTCTACATCGGTGTCAGTGGGGACATGGCGGCTCGGATCATTGCAGCCCCCAGGGAGGCCCGCGCCTACATCTTGGACCTTTTCGAGCACAGAGAAATGGGGAACCTGGTTCGCAAGCACCCCGGTGAGAAAAGTTAATCGAAGGAAGTTTAGAAGTCAAACTTCCGACAATATGGACAGATGAAAAGCAGAGCAGGGAAGAGGCCGAGAGAAGAGAAAGATTAGAAGAGATAAGAGTAGAAGAGAAAGAGTAAGATGCGCGAAAAGGTAGGAAAGTCGCGATTCACTGTGTTTTTCCAATGATTTGTGGCTCCGGAGGGTCGAAAAGTAGGCTCGCTAAAGCGGCGGGTGCGGAGCCAGCTGGCCAGATGAGAGATGAAAAATTGCACGCCGTTGTGGCGCGAAGCACATTTCCAAGTCAAAATGTACAAAGCACACCATGATCGGATCACTTTTGGAAGTAACGATGTCGAAAAAGTGCACGCCGTTGTGGCGCGAAGCACAGTTCCAAGTCAAAATGTACAAAGCACACCAGCGTCGGACCACGTTTGGAAGTTGCGATGTCGAAAAAGTGCACGCCGTTGTGGCGCGAAGCACATTTTCAAGTCAAAATGTACAAAACACACCATGGTCGGACCACTTTTGGAAGTTGCGATGTCGAAAAAGTGCACGCCGTTGTGGCGCAAACCAATTCGAAGTCAAAATGTAGAAAGCACACCATTCTCGCACCACGTTTGGAAGTTCAGATCTCGAAAAAGTGCACGCCGTTGTGGGGGAAGCACATTTGGAAGTCAAAATGTTAAAAACACCAGGGGTTCGGACCACTTTTGGAGTTTCAGATGTCGAAAAAGTGCACGCCGTTGTGGCGCAAAGCACATTTGGAAGTCATAATGTTAAAAACACCAGGGGTTCGGACCACTTTTGGAGGTTCAGATGTCGCTTCGCTTCACTACACTACACTACATTACACTACACTACACTCCACCTACACTACGCTCCACTACACTACCACTACACTACACTACACTACATTACACTACACTACACTCCACTACACTACATTACACTACACTACCTTCCACTACACTTCACTACATTACACTACACTACGCTCCACTACACTACAACTACAACTACGGCTACACAACTACACTCCACTACAGGAAATTACACTACACTACATTACACTACACTACATTCCACTACACTCCACTACGCTACACTACATTACACTACACTGAATGACACTGCACCACAGATAGACAGGTAGACAGATAGACAGATAGATAGATGGATAGATAGACAGATAGACAGCTAGACAGATAGACAGATGAAAGAAAGAGAGAGAGAGAGAGAGATAGATAGATAGATAGGTAACTAGATGAAAGAGTGAGAGAGAGAGATAGATAGATAGATCGATAGATAGATACATAGAAGATAGGTAGGTAGGTAGGTAGGTAGGTAGATAGTCAGAGAAGAGAGAGAAAGAGAGGAGACCTCAGGCACCTTTCAGTCCATCAGTGGCTTCGCTCTGCCATCCCTGATTCACAACAACCAAGCTCTCCTATAGGTTTCCTATTTTTGAAACTTCCGCCACCGCCTTGTGCGGTACTACTGGTAAAGCTTTAATTACTTCTGTTCCAGTACGGTATTGGGCCCGGTAACTTTTCACAACGTGTACATGTGACACAGTGAAGGGTTTTGATCGTGCAAGAGCCAAACAGAAACCGAACAGAATTGAAGGTGCCACTGCTTGTACTGCTGTCATATCTACAACAGAGATACACACGGTGAGAGTACCCCGAGGGGAGACGGTGAATGATTGACGTCGATGATGCGATAATAGTTTGTTTTCATTGAACACTTGCGGCCGCTTTTTTCACAAGTACTGTATGCAAATCTCATTCACCAAAGGTTCGTTTGAAACAGAAATGCTTGCTGAAAATCTTTGGTTGGGGGCGAGTAGATAGAATGAACATCACATGGCAGTTCGTCATAGTCACTTAGTTTCAGGGGTTTTCTCCCACAAATACCATCTCGTGATGTATGCCATGTTGTGCGACAATCTGACCTTAGTTGGTGCCCTGGTGGGACAGGCAAGCTGGGCACAAGATTGCCAACATGATGGGCAACGGTGACACCATCCCTATGTTTGAAGATGTGTTTGCATGCGCGTTGCTCCAGAGCATTCTGGACGAAAAGAAAGCGGTGGAGCAGCATCATATCCTAACGCTCAAGATCTCCTGTTACGATGTGGCATCGACCTTGCAGCACATTCCAGGGATGTCTTCAATTTGGGTGCCGAAGGATTTGGAGAAACTCAAAGCGGCTCCTCTCCACGTGACGGTGGCTTCTTTCTCCTTGACAGATCGTTGCCTCCAGAAAGAGCAGCCAGTGGGGAAGTATCACGAGATCAAGAACAATGTCGAGTTGGATGATACTTGCAAGAGGCGCAGGGACTTGGAGAGAAACATAGCGAGCATGTTTTAAATTCTATGTTGAATGGGCAACCGATACTGGCAAGGCTTTTCATTATTCCCCACCTGCCAGGTGAGGGTTGTTAGATTTTATCAGAGCGCTCTTCCTCCGCGTCCTCGTCCTCCTCCTCGTCCTCCTCCTCCTCGACTAGCTGTCCTCTTCCTCCTCGTCCTCCTCCTCGCCTCCTCCTCCAGTTTCTCCTCGACCATGTCTGCATCAACTTCCACCTGCACTTCCTTCCGCCTTGCCAACTCTTCGCCCAGCTCTTTGCCAACTCTCTTCGCCGACTCTCTGCGCCAAGCTCTTTGCCAACTTCCCAGCTCAGTGTGCACCGCTGGACCTCAACCTGGGACCAAACAGCTCAGTGTGCATCGCTGGCCCTCAACCTGCGGCCTTCCCAGCTCAGTGTGCACCGCTGGACCTCAACCTGGGACCTTCCCAGCTCAGTGTGCACCGCTGGACCTCAACCTGGGACCTGCCCAGCTCAGTGTGCACCGCTGGACCTCAACGGCCAGAAGATATGCCAGATAGAATGCCAGATAGAATGCCAAGATATGCCAGATAGAATGCCAGATAGAATGCCAGAAGATAT
This sequence comes from Cladocopium goreaui, assembly GCA_947184155.2. Taxonomy (NCBI): domain Eukaryota; class Dinophyceae; order Suessiales; family Symbiodiniaceae; genus Cladocopium; species Cladocopium goreaui. The sequence goes on along the minus strand of CAMXCT020002757.1, from coordinate 567,849 downwards.
GTCAGATAGAATGCCAGAAGATTTGCCAGATAGAGTGCCAGAACATATGCCAGAAGATATGCCAGATACAGTGCCAGATAGAATGCCAGAAGATATGTCAGATAGAATGCCAGAAGATATGCCAGAAGATATGCCAGAACATATGCCACAAGATATGCCAGATAGAATGCCAGATAGAATGCCAGAAGATATGTCAGAATATATGCCAGAACATATGCCAGAAGATATTCCAGATAGAATGCCAGAGGATATGTCAGAATATATGCCAGAAGATATGCCAGATAGAATGCCAGAAGATATGTCAGATAGAATGCCAGAAGATATGCCAGATAGAATGCCAGATAGAATGCCAGAAGATTTGCCAGATAGAGTGCCAGAACATATGCCAGAAGATATGCCAGATACAGTGCCAGATAGAATGCCAGAAGATATGTCAGATAGAATGCCAGAAGATTTGCCAGTAAGAAAATCTATAAATGTCATGGTGGGGATCACACGAAGTAACTATTTTTAACCATGTCTTGCTTGGCCGGCATACTGGGGTAGGTAAAATGATGTTGCGCTCACTGACAGGGTGCCTTCACTGCATGGGGCCTGCTGAAGCATGGGAATTGGGAACATGTGCAGTTTGTTGGAGGTTTCCTCCCGGTTTTTGCGCTATGTGCAGATGGGTCCCAATCAATTTGTGGTCGGTCTGATTTGCAACTGAGACAAACTGTATAGAGGGGGTGCCTATTTCTTTGCATTGTGCCAGGCTGGCGGAGTCCTTGGATTTCCACTCGGGGGAGGTGAAAAAGATCAAGGCAGCAATCGAACAGCTTGAAGCGCCCAGTCCGAGTGAGCCGCAGCCGCGGTGAAGCCGGTGTGAAGCTGTGATACATTAGCCAAACAATGGCCATTTTGATGCAGGTCGTGTTGCTGTTTTTGCCTGACTGGCTGCTTGGGTGGAACAACCAAGCAAGAGCGGATAAAATGGCGCCCTGCATGGTCTTGTGGTGCCTTTTTTCCCAATTTGTTATCTTCAGGTTTGCCACGGAAACTTGCTATGTATATCAAGGTGTTTTGGGATTTTCAAACCAGATCTCCCCAGACACTTGTTCATATACTTGCAGTGCTACTGCACTGACTTTAAGCACCGAGACTTCTTCCATTGTATGTGTTGCGTCATTACATCGAGTGAGTTTGGGTGCCGTGAGAACAAGTGCTATATGAGTTAGTGTCGTTGTTGTAACTAGACGGTCAGCCTGGTTGCCAGTACCAGAACAGTTTGTTGACATTGTTTCTTGGAGACCACATGCTAGGCAGACACTTTTTGTTGTGCCGTAATGCTTCCTCAAACAGGTTTCATGCTGGTTGGGATCGTGTTCATATTCTCCAACTTGGGATTGGCTCTCCCAAGTTGGCACGCGCAGGAGATGCATCTCAGCCTTGTACGGGGTCCTCTGCAGTGGATCCCTGCAGAACTTCTTCGAGGTTTGGTGGGCGCGTGGCTTGCTTGAGCTCATGATGGATACTTGTCATTTTCCAAACCAGACGGTCGATCATATTCAAAAGAGCTGTGCCAAATAAAGTTGCAGAACTTGGGCATGAAATGAACGTGTCAAATTTTCAAGAGGCTTTCTGGAACCACTGTTCAGTTGTATGATGTTTTTGAATCTGTAACTCGGGGGGTTAAAAGAAGTTTCCGTGCAAATTCAAAAAACAGTTTTGTAACCACACGGTGCAGGTGCTTTTGAATTCGCAAGGCAGGGGTTGGAAGAACACCCCCCCATACGAATTCAAAACCTCCCTTACAAATTCAAAATTGCTTTCCAAATTCCCAATGAGAAGTCAGGGACTTCCCAGGTGAGACTGGCCCCTTACGATTTGGGAGGGTGTTCTTCTCGTTTGTGAAAGATTGAAGATGTGTAGGGTTCCATGCTGCCAACCCATCGTACAGGGGAATCCTCTCGTTGGGATTCCATTCCTACCCGTCCTCCTACCAGGCATCAACATCGTCCTGCAGAAGCTAGCGATCCAACCGCACTGTTCTTCAAAGGAAGGCGAGTTTGGTGGGCCAGGCTTAGAGCAGCCAAGGCTTTCTATGATCACAACAGGATTAGGCACAGACAAATGGATGTACCTAGGTGTTTTCAATGACTTTAAGTGCTGCAGGGTTCAATGTACCGAATGTATCTGTTCATGGGTTCGTCCCTGCAGGCACCCTTGTTTTTGCACTTGAATATGGAGATGTTCTTCCAATAAAACCTCTGGATGGTGACAATCCAATAAAGACTATTTCAATGTATCAGAAGAAATTTTCAATGGTTTCTGTCAGGGTAGCGTGGCTAGGTACAGACACATGTTTGTGCCTAGGTAGGTCCTGTAAGGCCTACATGTAGAAATGGCAGGTAGCCATGTTTATTCATAAGGATGAACTGGTGCATGCACAAACATACAGCATAGAATCCTTTGTCTCATGGGCCTTGAGTTCAATGACTTGGGGGAGGACCACAGGTCAATGAAAAAGAAATCAGTCCTGCCGCCCCAGTCCTCCGACCAGGTTGCCTTGGCATCCCCGACGAAGGCACCTTTGGTGGGCCAGATGTTTTTGTAGATTGGAGGCTTACATTGGCCAAGGCTTTCTATGCTCACAACGCGGTTAGGTACAAAAAAATGTTTGTACCTAGGTCTTTTCAATGGCCCATATATTGCCACAAGGTTCGGTGCACCTGATTGATGTAGTTTTGGGCACCATGGACATTGGTTTTGTTTGTATATTTGACCCATTAACCTCATCAAACGATACAGGTCGACAGGTGAAGGAATTAATTAGTCAAAATCTATTTGGATAGTTTGACTTGGATTTGTTTAAAAGAGCATGCCTTTGGCACAGACACATGACTGTGCCTAGCGCGGTGTGGAAACTCCTGTATGTGGAAATATGTTTGAAGCATCGCTTATTCGTGCTTATTCGTGAGGATATACATATATATATATATATCTCTCTCTCTGTGTGTGTATTTAAATCTGCGTGAAAGTAGCGGTGAGGGTACTTCATGGTGCTTCGCAAAGACATGTTTGTTTTTTCTTGTGGGTAGACAGACTTATATCTACTTTTTGTTGTGTAGATTAGTGTGGAGCTGATATCGTGTAGGTCTAAATACACGGTTCAGTGAGAAACAAGTCAATCTAGCCGCCCCATGCCCGTCCTCCCATCAGGAATCAGCATCATCCTGCAGAAGCTAGCGATCCAACCACCCTGTTCTTCAAAGGAAGGCGAATTTGGTGGGCCAGGCTTAGAGCAGCCAAGGCTTTCTATGATCACAGCCGGATGAGGCACAGACAAATGGATGTACCTAGGTGTTTTCAATGACTTTAAGTGCTGCAGGGTTCAATGTACCGAATGTATCTGTTCATGGGCTCGTCCCTGCAGGCACCCTTGTTTTTGCACTTGAATATGGAGATGTTCTTCCAATAAAACCTCTGGATGGTGGCAATCCAATAAAGACTACTTCAATGCATCAGAAGAAATTTTCAATGTTTTCTTTCAGGGTAGCATGGCTAGGTACAGACACATGTTTGTGCCTAGGTAGGTCCAGTACGGCCTACATGTAGAAATGGCAGGTAGCCATGTTTATTCATAAGGATAAACTGGTGCATGCACAAACATACAGCATAGAATCCTTTGCCTCATGGGCCTTGAGATCAATGACTTGGGAGGACCACCGGTCAATGAAAAAGAAATCAGTCCTGCCGCCCCAGTCCTCCGACCAGGTTGCCTTGGCATCCCAGACGAAGGCACCTTTGGTGGGCCAGATGTTTTGGTAGATTGGGGGCTTACATTGGCCAAGGCTTTCTATGCTGACAACACGGTTAGGTACAGAAAAATGTTTGTACCTAGGTCTTTTCAATAGTCCTTATATTGCCACGAGGTTCGGTGTACCTGACTGATGTAGTTTTGGGCACCATAAACATTGGTTTTGTTTGTATCTTGAACCGTTAACCTCATCAAACGATACAGGTCGACAGGTGAAGGAAATAGTCAAAATCTATTTGGATAGTTTTACTTACTTGGATTTGTTTAAAAGAGCATGCCTTAGGCACAGACAAATGACCGTGCCTGTCGCGGTGTGAAAATTCCTGTATGTGGAGATATGTTTGAAGCATCGCTTATTCGTGCCTATTCGTGAGGATATATATATATATATATATAAATGTGTGTGTGCATATATTTAAATCTGCGTGAAAGTAGCGGTGAGGGTACTTCTCGGTGCTTCGCAAAGACATGTTGGCCTTATTCAGTGGGTAGACAGACTTATATCTACTTTTTGTTGTGTAGATTACTGTGGAGATAATATCATGTAGGTCTAAGTACACGGTTCAGTGAGAAACAAATGAATCTGGCCGCCCCATACTCGTCCTCCCACCAGGCATCAACATCATCCTGCAGAAGCCAGCGATCCAACCACCCTGTTCTTCAAGGGAAGGCGAGTTTGGTGGGCCAGGCTTAGAGCAGCCAAGGCTTTCTATGATCACAACAGGATTAGGCACAGACAAATGGATGTACCTAGGTGTTTTTAATGACTTTAAGTGCTGCAGGGTTCAATGTACCGAATGTATCTATTCATGGGTTTGTCCCTGCGCAACGTTCTTTTCGCACTTGAATATGGAGATGCTGTTCCAATAAAACATTTGGATGGTGACATTCAATAAAGACTATGTCAATGTATCAGAATCAATTTTCATTGGCTTCTGTCCGGGTAGCATGGCTAGGTACAGACACATGTTTGTGCCTAGGTAGGTCCAGAAAGGCCTGCATGTAGAAATGGCAGGTAGCCATGTTTATTCATAAGGATGACCTGGTGCATGCACAAACATACAGCATAGAATCCTTTGTCTCATGGGCCTTGAGTTCAATGACTTGGGGGAGGACCACGGGTCAATGAAAAAGAAATCAATCCTGCCGCCCCAGTCCTCCGACCAGGTTGCCTTGGCATCCCAGACGAAGGCACCTTTGGTGGGCCAGATGTTTTGGTAGATTGGGGGCTTGCATTGGCCAAGACATTCTATGCTCACAACACGGTAACGGTTAGGTACAGAAAAATGTTTGTACCTAGGTCTTTTCAATAGTCCTTATATTGCCACGAGGTTCGGTGTACCTGACTGATGTAGTTTTGGGCACCATAGACATTGGTTTTGTTTGTATCTTGACCCGTTAACCTCGTCAAACGATACAGGTCGACAGGTGAAGCACTTAGTCAAAATCTATTTGGATAGTTTTACTTGGACTTGTTTAAAAGAGCTTGCCGCGTGCCTTAGGCACAGACAAATGACCGTGCCTAGGTCGGTGCGGAAATTCCTGTATGTGAAAATATGTTTGAAGCATCGCTTATTCGTGCTTATTCGTGAGATGCATACGTGTACTTACATACACGTGAAATTGGCAATGAGTGCATTTCTTGGTGCTTCGCAAAGACATGTGTGTTTTTTCTTGCGGGTAGACAGACTTATATCTCCTTTTTTGTTGTGTAGATTACTGTGGAGATAATATCATGTACGTAGGTCTAAATACACGGTTCAGTGAGAAACAAATGAATCTGGCCGCCCCATGCCCGTCCTCCCACCAGGCATCAACATCATCCTGCAGAAGCCAGCGATCCAACCATACGGTTTTTCAAGGGAAGGCGAGTTTGGTGGGCCAGGCTTCGAGCAGCCAAGGCTTTCTATGATCACAACAGGATTAGGCACAGACAAATGGATGTACCTAGGTGTTTTTAATGGCTTTAAGTGCTGCAGGGTTCAATGTACCGAATGTATCTGTTCATGGGCTCGTCCCTGCAGGCACCTTTGTTTTTGCACTTGAATATGGAGATGTTGTTCCAATAAAACCTCTGGATGGTGACAATCCAATAAAGACTACTTCAATGCATCAGAAGAAATTTTCAATGTTTTCTTTCAGGGTAGCATGGCTAGGTACAGACACATGTTTGTGCCTAGGTAGGTCCAGTAAGGCCTACATGTAGAAATGGCAGGTAGCCATGTTTATTCATAAGGATAAACTGGTGCATGCACAAACATACAGCATAGAATCCTTTGTCTCATGGGCCTTGAGTTCAATGACTTGGGGGAGGACCACAGGTCAATGAAAAAGAAATCAATCCTGCCGCCCCAGTCCTCCGACCAGGTTGCCTTGGCATCCCAGACGAAGGCACCTTTGGTGGGCCAGATGTTTTGGTAGATTGGGGGCTTGCATTGGCCAAGACATTCTATGCTCACAACACGGTAACGGTTAGGTACAGAAAAATGTTTGTACCTAGGTCTTTTCAATAGTCCTTATATTGCCACGAGGTTCGGTGTACCTGACTGATGTAGTTTTGGGCACCATAAACATTGGTTTTGTTTGTATCTTGACCCGTTAACCTCATCAAACGATACAGGTCGACAGGTGAAGGATATAGTCAAAATCTATTTGGATAGTTTTACTTACTTGGATTTGTTTAAAAGAGCATGCCTTAGGCACAGACAAATGACCGTGCCTGTCGCGGTGTGAAAATTCCTGTATGTGGAGATATGTTTGAAGCATCGCTTATTCGTGCTTATTCGTGAGATGCATACGTGTACCTACATACACGTGAAATTGGCAATGGGTGCATTTCTTGGTGCTTCGCAAAGACATGTGTTTTTTTCACAACAGGGTTAGGCACAGACAAATGGATGTACCTAGGTGTTTTTAATGACTTTAAGTGCTGCAGGGTTCAATGTACCGAATGTATCTATTCATGGGTTTGTCCCTGCGCAACCTTCTTTTTGCACTTGAATATGGAGATGCTGTTCCAATAAAACATTTGGATGGTGACATTCAATAAAGACTATGTCAATGTATCAGAAGAAATTTTCAATGGTTTCTGTCCGGGTAGCATGGCTAGGTGCAGGCACATGTTTGTGCCTAGGTAGGTCCAGTACGGCCTATATGTAGAAATGACATGTAGTCATTCTAATTAATAAGGATGAATTGGTCCATGCACATATACAGCATACAATCCTTTGTTTCATTTGCCTTCCATTGAAGGAGTTGGGGGGGATCGCATGTTGATCGAAAACAGTCCTGCCGCCTCAGTCAGCCTGGACAAAGAGCAGTCCCTACCCGTCCTCTTGCCAGGTGTCCTTGGCATCAACACGATGCCGCAGAAGCGACCGACCCAACCATGGTCTTCTCCAGATGAAGGCGCGTTTGGTGGGCCAGGTGTTTTTTAAGATTGGAGGCTTCGATTGGCCAAGGTTTTCTATGATCACAACGCGTTTAGGTTTAGGTACAGACGCATGTTTGTACCTAGGCGTTCTCAGTGATTTGTATATTACCACGAAGGCCATCGTCTATTGTCTATCTATGCTTTCATCTTTCATCTACTTCCTGATTGGTCTGTCAGTCTGTTCTCTGATTCATCTATCTGTGTGGCTTACTCTTTCTTTTATCCGATGCGTAGGGCTGTGTGTCAATATAGTTTCAAAGGCAGGTTGTGGGCATGTGATAAGATCAGGCTAGGCACAGATATGGAGTTGTGCCTGGTTTTTCTTTCGTTCCCTGCGCTTCCTTACCCACTCCTGCACCTCAGTATCGCTCCCCATGTGGGGAAAGAAAAGAAAACGAAAACTCAAGCATCTCAAGGAGATGCTTGTGGGAAAAACCTGCAGTTGAACACATGGATTGATTTGAATTACATGGGCCGCTTTTATGATTCCCATTGTTTCGTTCTTCATGCTGTTGGGGATATTCTTTGGGCTTATTTTTTTTGGCCCGAACACAGATAGCTGAAGAATTTCAGTGAAATGATGTGCTTGAGTTTTCAAGTCAAGGACGGTGTGAGGTTTAATTTAGTTAACCGCTGACCAGCATTCTATCCCACAGCGCCCCTTTGCAGGTCGTGCTTGTTGAAGCTGGGTGGTTTGCGCAGGCAGGCCACGGCCCCAACATGGTGCAGTCAATAGGTCCTGTAACGGCGAGGCAGAGTAGGTTCCTTTTTGCTGCAAATCAGACAAACTAGTGAGTAGGTTCCTTTTTGCTGCAAATCAGACAAGCTAGTTTGTTCAGCTAGCCGTTTATCCTTTGATCTCCGTTTTTTGGCTGGGAGAGGCAGCTTCGAGGGGAAGCATTTTGACAGAAGTAGCTCGGGTGTGGCGTGTAAAGCCGATGGCACCATCGCTGATGGAAGATTGGGCGAAGGAGTGCTGGGAAAATCACGAACCCAAAATATTGAGGTTGTTTAGTGCTGGGTACTTGCGTTTTTTACCGAACCATGTGGGTAGCGTTGCTTTGTCAGGGCCTTGTATGTTTGGTTTTTCGGGCTAAAGCAACATTGGGATTTTTTCGCCCTTGAGGAGGTGTGGCAACACGTGGAAAAGGAATACGAGTCAATGAAGGGTATGTCGCCGCCATCCCAGTCAGATGGTGCCATTGGCCAAGCATTTTCCAAGGACAAAGTGTTGTCGGCCCTCAAAGTCAGTCCTTTCCAAATCCGCAATGTGGCATGCAATTTGTGTTGGACCCTTCCTCTCCACGAATCTCTCTCTGGGGACCACTTGAGCATGGAGCTTGTTCGCAAATATGCTGAGAACAAGTTCTATGAACATGGCAAGCCGCGTGCGCCAGCATTGTGGCCAGCCATGCCTATCCCCATCTCTTGTATGCAACGAGATGAACTGCCTCCAAAGGGATCCTGGAAGCGGTATGGCGGAGACATTGCTGTGGCTGCATTTTGGTTCGCTTTTGCTGCTGCAATCAAAGCTGGCGCCGATGGCCCGGAGTTGGAGCGCTTCCGTCTTGTTGCAAGGACAGCTGGCAGAAACTAAGATTCCTTTTTTGGAAGAAATAGGTTGACAGATTCCCGTGGTTACTTCCACTACCAACAATAGAACTGCCAGTACAAAATGGTTTTCCTGATTCTATCTCAGCACAGCCAGGCTCTTTTCGCACAGAGGCCTACCGATAATCCAGTTCAAGCATCAGCGCTGGCGTTGTTTGTAAAGAGTTAGATTGCCCCATGGATGTTTGTGGTGCTCTTTCCATAGAGGCTGAAGAACAAAAGCTTTTCACAGAGATGTTGCAGAACATTTGTTTATCGCCAGTCGGTTCCCAGAGATTAACTAGAGTTGGATGGTTTGTGGTTGTTAGGGCACCAAGGTCTAGCTTCAAATTATTTCAAATTGCAACCTTGATTGTGGGAATACCGCCCGGCAACTCCAAAGAGTATGATTGCCATAGGTGTGTATAGTCACCTACAAGAGCCCCCCAAAGAAGTACCAATACAGATTGAGTGGCCATCACCATCTAGTGTGATCCATTCCTTTTCATCTTTGTACACATGTACTCATGCTAATCCCACTGAAGGTAGAATCAGAAAGCCGAGGGCCACGCAATTGTAGTCCCCATGGAAACCAGGTAGAAACCTGCATGTTGTGCTCGCTTGGGTTGCATGGGGCCCGCCATCCTCCAAGCACAGGAACACTCCTTTTCACTTCCGGTATTTCCAGACCGATGCAGAATGATTTGCCGCAGCAACAGAGATGCTGGATGATGTTGAAGACCAGAGGGAGTACTTTGGATTGGATCTGGGCAGGCTGATGTGCGTGGTCAAGGAGGCCAAGAAGTATGTTACTGTGAAAACATGTGAAGAAACATGGAGTCCTAGCATGGCATAGCAGTGGCATGGAAACGTGAGACAAGGCATTGCAAAACGTGAAACAACGAAACGCAGTTTCATGCAGTCATTTCTATTTTACATGTACAGATTTTCCTTTCAGCCATCCGAACGCCACAACCGTGGCTCAAGCATCGACGAGCAAAAGGTGCAACCCGGCTGCTGCCAGTGTGGGAGTTGTTTCCACACTGGTAGCGGAGCTACCAAGCTCCGGGGCTTTTGGAAGCCCACCTTTCCGACGTGGCGCTTGACGCGCCTTGCAGCTGCGCAACATGGCGCTGCTGGAGACGTTCCGGTATGCGAACTTCATCCATGCCGAGGATGCTGCGACGAGCACCGAATCGAAGGGTGGTGGCTTACCTCGATTTGGTGGCGAAGCGTAGAAGCTTGCTGAATACTGCTGGCGTGTGAGGGCGCGTGGCACTCGAGAAGCACTTCTGCCGGAAGAGGAGCAGAAGAAACTAGGACCACTTGGTTTGAGGTTGGTTGAAGGTTTGTCAGGGTCAGCACTTAGAATAGCCCAGTTGATTTCAACAACGGAGTTAGCTGGTGAAAAGGGTGCCGAAATGTTGTTGGAAAAGTTGAATGAAACCCTGAAGCCAAGAAGGATTCAGGAAGCACGTGAGTTGTACATGGCAGGTGCTCAGCAGAATGGCATGCTGAGCAGACAGCAAGGTGAACCTATGGGAACCTACTTGGTGCGCCGTCAAGCATGGTATCAAGCTATGGTGGACCTCAACAAGGAGCTGAAACTGCCTGACCTGATCTTGGCCGAGCAGACGCTCACCAATGCCGGGATCACCGACAACATGCAGCTGTTGATACGCTCTGCAATCCAAGGTGATATGTCCCTGGAGAAGGTTGCCACTGAGTTGATTGCCCAGCACTCCAAGATCCATGAACGAGAAGCTCGAGGTTTTGGACCCCGACGACATGATGGAGCACGACCCAAAGGCGATGGCAGATCTTGGAGGTCTCATGGACAAGGGCATCGACATCAGCGTCATGGCTATGTGGCTGAAGAGGACTACGATGATTGGCATGAACCTGAGGCCTATCAGTCCTATGACCCTGTCTCAGAGGACACCCTGGACTATGAGGACACCACGAACTATGAGTATGAGACCTACATGGGCGCTTCTGGCAACGATGAATGCCAGATCTTGGCCATGCTGGCAGCTGATGGTTTGGACGTCAACGACGAAGAGTCCATGGACTATGCGGCAGATGTGATTCAGGCTGAGATGGAAGCCTACTATGCGAGAGACAGAGCCATCAACAAAGGGATCAAAGGTTTCAAAGGCAAGGGCAAAAGCAAGGGCGCCAAGCACTTCGATGTCTCTGGTCAGTTGTCATTGACCGAGCGACAGCAGCGACTTCAGCTTTTGAAGAGTCGCACAACATGCAGGCGATGCAACCAAGTTGGACACTGGAGTGGAGATCCTAGCTGCCCAAAAGGATCTGGAAAAGGCAAACCTGCTGCTGGGGCTTCATCCAACAAGGGTGACAAAGGTTCTGGGAAGTCGCAACAACCCAAAACCAGAACCGTGTACTTTGCAGTTCATGGTGGTGATGATGATGAAGAACAACATGGATACATGGCTCAAAGGTACAATGCAGTACCACCTCCCAGCAGTTTGCAGGATGGTTTTGTCACGCCACAACAGACACCTGTGGCCACTCCGACACCAACGCCAGATCGGCGACAGCTTGATGAACAACTTGTGCCTGTGACTCAGGTTGCTGAAGGCGCCACCTTGACCCAGGACGAGCTCGACACCTTTATGCTTGTGAATGCCTTGGGTGTTGCTGAAACCCGTGATGATGGACGTTTGATCTATGAAGTACCTGAAGAACTTGCAGGCTATGGACTTCCAGCCAATTTGACTGGATCTGGACTTCAGGAGCTCTTCAGATCTCTCCCACGACTGCCGGAACCTCTTGGACTTCCTGATCTCTCCGGACAGTCTTCTGTGCCGCCTCATGCTGAACCCATGCCTGTTCAAGAACAAGCTCGACCTCAACCTTCGATGAGCAAGGCAACAATGCCTATGCCAAGTGGACCTCCTGGTGATGAACCTCCTCAACATGACAGACCTCTATGTGAACACCTCCGTGTGACGACACGTGGATCCAATGCATACTACACCCTGCGACGATGCCTAGACTGCGGAATGGTTCTTTCACGAGAACGTCGAGAATCCACCGTCACTGGAGCTATGCCCAAGGGTGGTGCTGTTGGACCTGTTGGACATGTCTTTCATCCTGATCGGATGGACTGTCCTCACCACTCTGTGACCTGGGCTGGAACAAATGCGTTCCAATGGAGAAGGACCTGCCGTGCTTGTGGCGAAGTCCGCACTGGACCTGTTGCTGGCGCTGAGAGACTCAGAACTTCTGGAAGATCTGGCCCTGGACTTATGGCCACTGGCCCTGGACTTGCGGCCAACAACACTGGTCATGGACTTTCAGCTCAGGCACCTGGACTTGGCCTGCAGCGACCAGTGAGAGTCTCTTCCTTCCCCATGCTCATTCAGGTGATCCAACATGCCCTGAATGCCAAGCGAGCCAGCATGCCACAGGCTGAGACGGTGAGTTCCACAGAACTTCACATGCTCCTGGACTATGCCATCGGTGTCACTGCACTTCATGAACTTGAATCTGGACAAGCTCCTTTGGATTTTCATGGAGCAGCTTCTTCTTCTGCAGTGACTCCTCCATCCACGACTCCTGTCCCTGGCACTCCGGCCAGTTCTGCTCATCATGGACTTCACACACCTGGTGGCCAAAGCCAAGCTGAACACCTTGAAGATCTTGGCACGAACCTTGTCAATTTCGGCAAGTTCAAAGGTCAGACCTTTTACAAGGCCTGGTGTGATCGAAGCTATGTGGATTGGGCCTTGGAGGAAGAAGAGAATGTCAAGCGAACTGGAAAATTCATCGGAAGTGGCTTGAAACAGCTTTGCCACTACTTCCGTGAGATGCAGCGTCGCCCATCTCCTGCTCCATCGGTCTCTGGATTTATGGCCGTGCAGGACAGCTGTGGATCAGAGAATGACCTCATTGCCATCCTTGACACCGGATGCAATGCGACTTGTCATGGAAGCCAATGGTATGAACGTTTTGTGCAAGCCACTGGATGTCCCAATGTCAGCTTGGACACTTGCGCTGGATCCAACATGAAGGGCATCGGTGGCAACATGCGTGTCACTGGAAAACGTGTGCTTGAAGTTTGCTTTGAGTTGACATGTGGCACGTTTGCAAGAGGCACTTTGCCTTCCCTGGAGCTTGCCCAATCACAAGCCCCTCTCCTTTTGAGCCTCGAGACACAGAGGCAACTCGGCTTCCAGATTGACATTGCCAACAACAATGTCTTCAGCACGACATTGCAGAGCAACTTGAAGCTTGTGCAACGTGATGGACTTCTGGCGATCCGTTTGATCCCAAGCTACATTGGCCTGAAGTGCACCATCGATGATGATGGCAACACCCGCTATGAGACTTCCTTTGAAGAGCCTGGTGAACATCAACTACATCAACAACAAGGTGATCAAGATCACAGCACCAGGCGTTGCACAATGATGCTGAAGATGATGAACTTCCTTTGACTCCGGAAGTGCATCTCGCTGTCGATGAGCTTCCAAAGACCACCCTCACAAAAGGTCAGAAGCGACAGCTGGCGCAGACCATCCATGAAGTCAAAGACAAGGACAACCACTTGTGGAGCTGCCTCAGAGCATCCAAGCATTTGTCACGACAGCCAAGAGTTTTGCCACGTGGCTGCCGAACGTTTTTGCTTGAGATTTTTGCTGGTGCTGCCCTTCTCTCCATGCTGGCGACTGATTTTGGACTTCCAGTCTCCCAGCCTGTTGATGTGACCCATGATGGCATCAACTTGAAATGGAAGCAACACCGAGACCTGATCGACCAGCAGATCGAGAAGGATGACCCCTACTGCATCAGCCTTTCGCCCACATGTGGACCTTGGTCTCCTTGGCAATATGTGAACCTTGCCAAAGACCCCAGTTTTGAGATGAAGCTGCACGAGATACGCCGTGAATGGCGTCCTGTGGTGCAATGGATGGTGCAGTTGATACGAAAGCGGCTTGCCAAAGGTCGCCAGATCATCTTTGAGCAACCCTGGCCTTCAAAGATGTGGGATTTGCTCTCAATGCAACGACTCCTACACGACGCTCCATGCGATGCAGCAACTGGTGAGCACCTTGAAGCCGTACGATGCGACCAATGCATGTTTGGGTTGAAAGATGTGGTCAACAAGCTGCCCCACAACAAGCCCACCGGCATCATGACTGCCTCTGCTGGTGTGAAAGAGTTCATTGGCATCAAGTGCTCTGGCGATCATCAACATCAACAACTTGAAGGCTCCAATCGGACACATCGAGCTCAAGAATGGCCTATGGAATTTTGCAAGGCTATGATCTCTGGACTTTTGCGAGATCTGGAGCTCAACATGACCAAGTTGGCCTTCCCAGCCGAAGCTGTGGTGGAAGATAACCCTCTTGGAAGCCTTGACAAGATCTACGATGAGTCCGACCTTGCTCCACCTGGACTTCACCAACATCGAACAGATGACAAGGAGCTCAAGGGTGAAGAAGATCGTCAAGAGCGTGACGAAGCTTTGGCCGAAGAGGATGCGATCAGAAAACAAGAATGGCTGAGACTTCCCTACTCTCAACGAGTTGCAGTACGTCGTCTTCACCAGATGACTGGCCATGCAAGCACCTCAGCCATGTCAAGAATGCTTCGTGTTGCCAAGGCTGCCCCTGAAGTCATCCAACGACTTCGATACTTCAAATGTGAGGCTTGTCTTCAAGACCAAAAGCCCAAACCTCGACCTGTCGTCCGACCTCCAAATCCCTATGTGTTCAACTATGAGGTGACGGCAGATGTTTTTGAATGCCGTGATTCCCTTGGAAACAGATACAGTGTGCTGAGCGTCATCTGCATGGGCACTTTGTACCATGCTGCTTGGGTGGTGTCTGAAGGTGGTGGAACCCCATCCAGTCTTCGCTGCGCTGAAGTTGTCAGAGATGGTTGGTTGCAATTTGGACCTCCACGCTACATGACTGTGGACCGAGGGGTGCACAACCGTGGCCAATTTGCCGCACTGATGTCATCACAGGGCACCTACCTACGCTATGCTGGAACTGAAGCCCACTACCAGATCGGTAGAGCTGAGCGCCAAGGTTCCATCTTGAAGGAGATGATTGCTCACACTGTTCAAGGGAGGCACGTTGTTGGATCTCAAATGATGAAGATGGTTGTTTCTGAATGTGCTTTTGTGAAAAACAACCGGATCAACCATGGCGGTTTTTCGCCTAGCCAATGGGTGCTTGGTCGTTTGCCTGAAGAAGTTTGCAGCCTCACTGCCGAACGAGCTGAAGGAGATCTTGGAGTGCATCAAGAAATCCTCACTGGAGAACATCAATTTGCACAGCAGCTGAACATCAGACAAGCTGCCAAAGAATCCTTTGCCCATGTGGACTCCAGCAACAGGATTCGAACTGCCTTGATGCGGCGATCCACTCCTTGCAGAGGGCCTTATTTTCCTGGAGACTTGCTTTGCTTCTACCGTGGCAACAAGTGGTTTGGCCCAGCTCGAATGATTGGCAGAGAGGGACGCTCAAATCTCTGGCTGATTCATGGTGGCATTCCCATTGTCATCTCAGAGGAGAGCGTGCGACCTGCACTTGCTGGCGAAGTCATTGCCAAGCAGATCACTGAACTGAAGCCATCGAGAAAACGCAAGCGCCAGATCACCCAAGATGTTGACCATGAACTACCCTTCTTGGATGACCTGGACTTCCTTGATGGAAATGATGGAGATGAAGATGGATCTGGTGGTGGTGGACCTGGCTCCTACTTTCACCTTGGACGTGGTGGTGGTGAAGCAAATGTTCCTCCTTCTCCTGGTCCGATGAATGTATCCGATGATCAACAACCAGCACAGCCTGAACCTTTGCCTGATGATGGACTTGAGTACTCGCCTGGTACTCCAGTTGCTGAGGAGGACTCACACATGACGTCTGAGGCGATTGATGGACTTCCTTTGGATGGTGATCCCAGCCTGCCACCTGGACTAGTGGCCTCACCATCTGAACAGTCACCTGGACTTGTGACTGAGCTGCCTGGACTTGCAGCTGCGCCTCAGCCTCCTCCCGGAATCAACTCACAATTGCCTGCAGTTCCTTTTGATGATTTTGATGAGTTGATGCAAGATGCTGTGCTGACATCGGATCAACCTCAACCTTCTGAAGTCAGAGGTCGCCTTCCGACCGTATCCGAGATTGAACCTGACCAGGAAGAAGTGCCACCGACAGTTCCTCCAACTCCTGGTCCAAACACTCCACGAGAACCTCAAGTTTCACAGCTCCAAGAGGCTATGAGGAGATCTGTCAACAAGCTTGATGGTGTTCCCAATAGACACCGCTCCAGATCTCCACCTCCTCGTGCCATGTTTGCATCTCAGACTGAGAAGCAGCAACAGCAAAGCTCAACTTTTCATGGTTTTGTGGCCAAGCGTGGTCCCAAGAAGAATGTTCAGAAGAAGATGGCGAAAGAGCTGAGCTATGGCCGAGCTGATGAGAGTTTGAAGGGACGCATTGATGCTGCCCGCACCAAAGAATGGAACAACTGGATTGGTTTTGATGCCTGTGAAGTTATTCCTCCTGAACAAGCTCAGCAGTTTTTGGAGAAGAACCCTGGCACTCAGGTGGTTCCAACACGATGGGTTGACATCAACAAAGCCCGTCAAGGTGAACCTGAGCAATTGAAATCACGTTTGGTTGTTCGAGGTGATTTGGAGAAAAGTGCGCAAGATGGTGGTGTGCGCACCGATTCACCTACAGCAAGTCACCTGATGCTTTCCATCCTTTTGACCTTTGCATCATGTCACTCTTTGATGCTGCACTGTGGCGATATCACAGCCGCGTTTCTCCAAGGTCTTGGGCTTGCACGTGTTTTGATCATGGCCTTGCCCAAAGACGGTGTTCCTGGGATTCCTGCTGGAAGTTTGCTGGTTGCCAAGAAGCCTGTCTATGGCACCAAAGATGCTCCCAGAGGTTTTTGGAGATCATTGCACAAAACAATGCTGAAAGCTGGATTTCGACCTGTGCCTCATGAGCAAGCGGCCTACGTCATGAATGGGCCGAATGGTGAGATTGATGGACTTTGCATTTGTCATGTAGATGATTTGCTTTGGTGTGGTGGTCAGAAGACCCAAGATGCGATGAAAGTGGTGCAAGAGCAACTCAAGTTTGGCAAGGTTGAAGATACCTCCTTCAAGTACTGCGGCAGAACAATTTCACAGACAGATGAAGGAATTGTTGTTCAGTGCCCTCATGGACTTGAAAAGACCCGGCCGATCATGCTTAGCACTAGCCGAAAGCGTGACCGCACAGCTCAAGCGACTCCAGAAGAACAAGGACAGCTGCGCAGTGTCCTTGGCTCTCTCAACTGGATTGTGCGAGTGTGTCGCCCCGATTTGGCCTATGACACCAACAGACTCCAGACCTGCGTGCAACGACCGATTGTCCAAGATTTGGTCGATGCCAACAGCCTGCTTCGCCGAGCCCAGATGACAAAAGATCAGAAGTTGGTTTATGGTTGGAAACAGTTTGACTTTGACAGCATGGAGATCATTTCGATCACCGATGCCAGCCATGCTGCCGACTATGATTTGTCAGCTTCTGGAATGAAGATGGGATTTCGGTCTCAGTCAGGCCGTGTTCTTGCAGTTGGTGGCCCGGAAGTGATGCGCTCTGGAACTGGCCATATCCATTTGCTTGAGTGGAAAAGCCAGGTGATTCGACGCGTTTGCCGCTCCACGCTGCAAGCTGAGTCTTTGAGCATGCTTGCAGGTTATGAAGATGCAGAGCATTTGAGAATGGTTTTGCATGGTTTGAAAACGCCACATGACCCGAGAACTACCTCATGGCAGACTGAGTCCAAGGACGCCATAACAGTCCATGCGGTGACCGATTGCAGATCTCTCCGAGATCACCTTGTCCAATGCTCTGGTGGTGAGGTGCAAGACAAGCGTCTTGCCATCGATCTGTGTGGCCTGCGGCAGATCATTTGGCGTGATGTTGGTGAAGAATATGGAGATCCGATGATGAGCGAAAACGTGCCTGAAGGCTCCACTACCAAAGTGAAGTGGTGCGATACGAAAACAATGCTAGCGGACGGTTTGACGAAACACATGGACACCGCTGATTTGAGATCAGCCATGTCCGGTAGCATGATTTCGATGCAGTTCACGTTTCATGCCAAAACTAAGACAGGTGTGAAAACATGTGAAGAAACATGGAGTCCTAGCATGGCATAGCAGTGGCATGGAAACGTGAGACAAGGCATTGCAAAACGTGAAACAACGAAACGCAGTTTCATGCAGTCATTTCTATTTTACATGTACAGATTTTCCCATTCAGCCAACCGCCACAACCGTGGCTCAAGCATCTACGAGCAAAAGGTGCGACACCGGCTGCTGCCAGTGTGGGAGTTGTTTCCACAAGTTCATTGGTACCAAATTCGAGCCATTCCCATGTTTGTCCCTAAAAATATGGTACTGAGCAGTGTTCAAAACGGGGTCAACCACTATCCAATGGGAGATTCGAGTGATCTATAGAGTGGTAAATCCGTTCTTAACCAATTAGTAGACTGGAAATCCATCAAATTCCACTTATAATATCTTATAATCAGAATATCCTTGCTATCTCCCCATGAAATTACCATAGGTCACCAAGTCCTCGTGCTGTGGTCACCTTGGTCACCAGGACTCGCCGCCTTAAAGCGCGAAGCGATTCTGGTTTCTGGACAGCACCAAGACTCGGCCTCCAGAATCAACCTTTGGGACATTTTTTTTGTGGGGTACAAATGGGTACAATATCCTTTCAGAATCCTTTCATAATCTTGTGGGGCAAAAGCTTCAGTAGTTTTTTTTTTTGGTTAGCCCTTGTTTCAAACGTGGCTATATAGAATATAATCTTTGGGAATTGTTTGTTGGTGAGAACTGTTTGGAAACCGATATTTTCAGAGTTTGTTCTCCTTTTCTGTGGGGTTACAAAGTCACCTTTTGGTATTCAGAAAGTGCTTCAGTACTCAAGAACGGTGATTTTTTGTTGATTAAATTATGAGGAACACTCTTCTTGCCATGGCAAGATTGAATCCAAATCCCTAGAATTTCAGCAGGAGTAGGCCTACGATAGGAAGCCTATCCTCGGCATGGAGACGGCTGTGTCTGAAGATAGTTAGTATATGTTAGTATACAGTATACCACCCAATGGCCATCAAATAACAGAAACATGCTGATTAACTATTGGATTTGGGCTGTTTTTCCCGGCATTTTGGCCCGTATCAGATTCTGATGGAGGATCCATAACCTATTTGTTGGCCTGACTAGAATATAGCCACCCCGCCAAAAAAAAGTTCTGTAAAGAAGGATTGTACTGAAATGATGCTAAAATGCTTGTTTGTTTGGCGTTTACGAGTGACGCTTGCTTTACACCTTTGCAAAGGGAGTTTCGCATGGCTCCAGATTTGGATATGTTTGGACAGTTCTCCTCAGATTTTGTTGGCAATATCTCAATTTTTGTACTTGCTCCGATTCTTGAAGATGAACATTCTATACTGAAATCATCTTAAATCCTTGTATAGGTTGGTTTTTGTTGGTATTTCTTGGTTACATCCACATCTTTCTGGATTCATTCGATCTTTCCCTCTGAATCCCAGGGAGATCGCGCTCAGGCCTGCCTCAAAGCAGTGTTCGGGGCGCCCAGGGGCCATAGCTGCCGAGGGAGATGGTCTGTGATGAGATATGGTTGGTGTCTGGATGTTTTGTATATGCCATTTCTGCCATTTGTGCATATTTTATGCCATCATTTGTTGGCACATTTACCAATTTTATGGATTTATGGGTACTTGGAGGGCCTGCTTGTAGGTATACAAGGGTATGCACATTGTACATGTATACTGGATGCACATATTATATCATATTATGACGTTATGATATATATATATGATTATATTGGCTCAATTTACCTGAACATATCTTCATACACACCCCAGATAATGTGCAAGTCATCTTTGGAACATGTTGGGACCACTAGGAACCATGCTGGCACACAACTTGTGTCAGATCTAGCAAGGTACCTGACCTGATTTTTGGCCACTGCCATATTGATCCATACTGGGGGGTACAACTGGCGGCAGAAACTAGGCTATATAATGTTTTAGCTTAAGAACATGGTCATTTTTCACATTACGACTGGGAAGTTCAACTAACTGATGCCCCAATCACAGTTATCTCAGGTCCGTCCCAGGGCTGCTGACTTCAGGAATGATGATACAGAAGCCGTTGAGCTGTGCGCGAGGATGGACACCTGGAGTTTTGCGGACCGTGTGGAGATCAAACTTTG
>CAMXCT020002757.1:472736-542736 GCA_947184155.2 Cladocopium goreaui | reverse complement strand
CAACGGAAAATGTGGTACCTCCCACCTATACAAATAATTTATATGTCCGTCAATATAGTATAGGATCTATAGAGCAATACATGTCCATGACCTAACACAGTCTGACACGTGTGTTTAAGAAAGAGTGTATCCATCAGTCCCCAGTTTTGTCACGTTGAAGATTCTCGTTTTTGTTACTTAATGTCCAACCCTTCGTGGCTGCTTCAGGCAAATGGAAGATGCCGGCGTTGTTTTAACTGCCGAGTGGTGAGAGAATCACCCTTGGGATTGTTTTAGGGTGTCCATGCTAGGACGATGCAGCCTTGCCAAATGGTCCACAGATTGCTTGGAGTGTAAGGAAGTCAACAGAAACCACGTCCTTGTGCAAGCTTTGTGGCTGGTAGTACTTTTAAAGGGAGATGTTTGCTGCGATCAAGGAAGATACCAACCAGCCAAGAATCTAAGGCTAGCCATTACAAATTATAGCCAAGAAATTGAGGAAATGACCCAGCGAAACTCGGCCAATGATATAGACATGACCAGTTTATACCAGTTTAACATTGGGGATAAGGGAGTACATATGGAAAGACACACTTGCAGACAATCTACCTAATCAAAAGTGAGATCAGCAGCAAATCAGAGGACCAAGCATGCCATCTTCAGCACATCTGCTGCGAGAATGCGCATCTCAAACAATATTGATTAGTGATTGGAGTTTGTGGGTCAAAACTGCAAAGCCTCACAATGTTGGATCCCAAATCTGATGAACTGTGAGGATGCTCCATGAGGTGAATAAATGTTAGGTGACAGGGTCACAGTTGTCGTGACTATTTCTACTTCCTCCAGTCCCAAATGTAGGTCTCAAAAACAAACAAATTACTGTAAAACCATCTAAAACTATCCAAAACCATCTAAAACCATCTAAAGCCATCTAAAGCCATCTAAATTCATCTAAAATAATGTAAAATCTCGTCCTTAACCCAACCCTGATCCCCGCGGACCTGAAGATATCAGTGGACTGCTGTGGCAGATGGGGTTGCGCAGGATCGCCTTTTCCAGTGGTCGCCCCGCCGTTTCCAGAGATCTGATGTCACCAGTGCCAAACTGCAGCGTTTGAACATGTTTTAACGCTGAATCTTCCACAGATGAGTACCAGAACATCAGCAGCTACTGAAAATTTGCAGAACTGCAGTAGCTGGAGGCTTTGAGGTTGGTTAAACCTTCTGATCTGGCCGCCGCACGTGTTGTAAGACTTCTAAGCGGCTTCTTGTGCCAGGGTAGCTTTCTCGGACGTGCCATTCGGGCTTATCAGCTTTTAGGGCAAAGCCTAAAGTCCTAAAGCAACGGCTGTCGCCCAGCGTCATCAGCGTCCATGCACGGATCAATTTGCTTCAATTTGGTGCTGACAATGTGCTTTTCCAGTGAAGATTGTCAAATCCAGCGGGTTTCGCATCGTCTGGTACCGAGACATGTGTGAGTCACATGCTCTGCTGCCCCGGTCTTGGAGCGGACAAAATGATGCAAACTGATGCAAAATGCAGAGCTACCCTCTGGTAATCGAACGATTATCTAACGTGGCAATGAAAAATCCACATCTCCAAAAGGGATTTCCCGTTGCCACGTTTGATTACCGGAGGGTAGACATTGAAATGATATGAAATGATTAGAACATATTAGACTGGATGAAAGCTCCAAGAAGGGACTTAGCTTCATGATCTCAAGTGATCCATGACATCCCTTGGAGGTCGGGGCAGGCAGATGGGAGTCGATGCGTTCGGCAAGACGGCAATGAAAAGTTGTTCCCTGCCCTGCACAGTGCAGAGATGTATGCTGTATGCTGGTGATTTGGACGGAGTTTCCCAATGCGAGCCATGGCAGGTGATACCGGCTTTGGATGGCTTTGGAAGGTAGGAACGTATGCACTTTATGATCCCAAGTGGTAAAAGCGTGCATTTACATGTAGTCACCACATAATGTATCACAATGTAATGTAAAAGGTATCACAAGGTATCGAAAATGCGTCAGGTTCTTAGCGGCGGGTTTACCATGGTGTACGTACATCATTGGACTGGTGATGAAGCCCCCAGGCCTCAGAGATGAGTTCTTTTCGTGGGAGAAGTTCTCATGATGTACATACTTGATCATACCTACATATATATATATATATCGTTTATAATTATACATAATTACATATATTTTTGATTATACACAAACATATGTATGTGTATATATATGCATATGGATGACACATAATATATATATACATACATATATATATATATACATAGATATATGTATATACATATACATATAAATATATATATGTATATACATAGATACATGTATATACATAGATATAGATATGTGTATACATACATACATACATACATACATACATACATACATACATACATACATACATACATACATACATACATACATACATACATACATACATACAACATACATACAACATACATACATACATACATACATACATACATACATACATACATACATACATACATACATACATACATACATACATACATACATACATACATACATACATACATACACACACACATACACACATACACACATACACGCATACACACATACACACATACACACATACACACATAAGAACACATAAACATAAATTACATTAATACATTTACATCCATCCATCAATCCATCCATCCAACATGCATGCATGCATGCATAGCATGCATGATGCATTACATAATACCCATATATACATGGGTATAGTCTGATTAAGAGCTCTTTGAAGTGTTTGAGAACTTGTCATCGAATTCATAGAAGTTGTGCACGTTTCACACGCCCCCTAATAACGTTCGTGTTCAAGTGCTGTGGAATGGACGGCTCTCATTGGGGGCTCTTAACCAGACTATCCCGACAAAACAACAATATATATATATATATATATACATAAATACTGCCAGAATGGGGGTGCTGCCCGGCGAAGTGGATTTTAACTGCGCAGGGCCAGTGTTTTTGCATGTTGGTATGTCAGTGAAATGGCAGCTTGGCTGACGAGACTTGTTTCCAAAACACAAAGCCCTAAACCCTAAAACCTAAATCTGACATGAAACCCTAAGTAAGCCTTGAAAGTAAACAATCTTATTAGAACTGTGGTAAAAACTCTAAAAAACCGAAATGAACCCCCAAATAAACCCTAAACAATCCCAAAACAACAAAACACACCCTAAACAAACCCTAAAGAGTTGGTCCTATGATAAAAATTTTTGGGCGGCACCCCCGGCCTGCGGGTAAATAATTATATATACACATATAATATGTATATATATATATATACACAGATATGTATATATGCATGTGCAGAGTGAGAGAGGGAGAGACATGTACTCTACCTGCATACAGAGCATTGCACAACATCCACCAAGCAGGTAGTGAACCATCATTTCTGATTCCGGGTAGGGTCCGTTTGGCAGTCACCTGCCTCAGACACAGCATTCATTTCTGTCTAATATGTTCAGTCTTCGGCCTTTCAAAAGCTGACAACATCAGGATCCTAAGGCGTGCGTTAAGTCCGAAATCGGATCAAACTTGATCAATTTTCAACAAAAACTCGACTTTCCAATCCATTTGTCGCTTTTGAAAGGGATCTTCCATAGCGTTCTGACTGTCCGTGGAGACAACTGACACGCTTTTTTCATGCTGCCAGACCCCCACGTACAGGAACTTAGGGCCGGGCGGGTCTCATTGTGCCCCTCAGGAAGTCTGGATGATCTTGTGGCGACTTACACACACACACATTATAGATAGATAGATAGATAGATAGATAGATGGATAGATAGATGGATAGATAGATAGATGGATAGATAGATGGATAGATAGATAGATGGATAGATAGATAGATAGACATATGGATAGACAGGTTGGTAGATAGGTAGGTAGGTAGGTAGGTAGGTAGAGATCAAAGATATAGATTCAGAAGGGTATGGACAGATAGACGTATACATACGTATATATAGACATGTGTTTGGATATTACTGTACATAAATATACTATATATATATGTATGTAGTAGAATATATGTCTGTATGTATATTTGTGTTCATTACATATGTATATGTATTACATATCATGGTATATAATTGATTATAATTGTATATATTACATCATATTATATCAATTTATATTTTATGATCACTTTTCTCGGATATTTTTTGTGGATCTCTATCGTTTTCGCTTCATGGGCAGCTCGAGCAGCTGATTGGATCCCTGGACCTGGGGATGGATGCCCTTGCCCGTGGCCCATTGTACAGACCGGTTGCTTCTTTACAGCTATCCCTTGAAGTCACAGTCGTTGAAAGCGAGACAGTGGTGTTGAAGAAAGACTTCAAGGGTATAGAAGGCATTCGCCGGGGTCCCACCCCTGCTGACAAAGTGAACCTGAACTGAACCTTGTCAGCCAATCAAGAAATGTTTTGTGGAACCACGCACCTTTGTTGCTGTGGGTACAGGATCCGGTAGAGCAAACGCATGAAAAAGACTTGGTGGAGACCGGGCTTGCAATCCTGCTTGAACGACATACCTCTTGGTTGATAAGTGTGTAGTTTGTACTTCAACCTCCCCCACCCAACATTGCGAAGGGGGATTTCAGATAGATAATAGATTTGAAATGATTTAGAACTGTTTGGTTCCCCCGTTTCGCCCCATCGTGGACATTCACAGTTTTAGCGAGCCTATTTTTCGACCCCCCGGAGCCACAAATCATTGGAAAAAACACAGTGTTTCGCGGTTTTCCTACATTTTCGCGCACCTGGATCTCCTTTCTTCTGACTGTCTCTTCTTTGATCCTCTTTCTTCCTCCCTTCTCTTCTCTTACTCTTCCCATCTCTGCTTTTCATCTGTCCATGTTGTCGGAAGATTGACTTCTAAACTTATTGCTCTTATGATTATTTCTATGATTACTGCTGCTATTTCTACTATTGTTGCTAGGTATAGTTAGTCTATTTCCAGGACTCATGATTTAGCACATTGCTCTGTCATGGTTTGTCGAATACCCACTGTGCACTGTACTTTTTGAATCTTTTTGATTTTTTCTCCATGAAAATTGCAATATATTGTTTACCCAATCTTTGGACAACTCCAAATTACTGGAAAAAATTGTGAACACGAGTTCAACGAGTCCAGCCCTTCCAGATGCAAAATTTTGGGGCCGCAGTTGACCATTTTTGGCACAAGTCGAGCCAGAAGTGCCAGTCTCTACGATTCCACCCGCCCTTACGGTGCATTGGGGCTGGATGCGGTGTAAGGTAGTGGGTTTAGAAATCTATACAGTGGATACACCATGAGGTGAATGATTTATGATTACTCATAATGAATATTTGAGAGGATCGTGACTACGGCATTCTGTGGCGGGGTTTTGATGAATTCTGGGAGTTCTACCTTGCAAGCCTTCCACTTGAGGGTGTGGACTGACCCTACGAGGTCAACTATGTCTATTCAGCAGACGATTTGCATAGAAGAACATGAAATCCACATGTTTTCAATCCTACTATATTATAGTAGTTATTACAGTATCGCATCGCTATCAACGAGTATCAATGCACAAAATTTCTCAAACACTTTGAAGCGTTTGCCAGCATTTTGGTTGAAACCATGTCGTCATGATTTTAAATTATGAGGGGAACCGATGATGAGTAGTTGGCAAGGGGCAAGAACAAACATGATGGTGCCGGATTGAGGATTGAATTGGCAATTTGCGGTTATTCTTCGTGAGTGATGAACAGAAGTTCATTAGCAAAACTATCAGTGTTTTCGGGCAGTTGTGATTTTTTCAATCATTATTCCTATCCCGATATTTTTATCCTAACTACCTGGACCCTCCAAGTATCCATCAAATTTAATCAAATTTATATTTTTCCCTATCATCTGAGTATATTAGATCTTGGTACTGTTGTATCCTTTTGTGCAGTTTAATGGTTTTGGTGGCGACTTGGTGGGTCTAGGTTCGGGTGGCGCGAAGGTGCTGGAGGAAAAAAAACTATGAATCTGTACCATAAATATGTTGATAGATATAGATATACGGGATATCATGTATATATATATATATATATGTACAGACTATAATCTGTAGCATAAACGATAGAATTCACCTAGATATAGTTGTTGATATCCCGATCTTTGCGTGCCAGCTGCAGGAATGCTGTACCAACTTCTGACCTTCTTTCTTCCTTTGAGGCACCCGATGATCACGTCGCCATTTGGATTATGGTTAAATATGGTAAACCAATATAAACCTTTCCCGGAAGAACCATAACTGAATGGGATTCCAACCATCCCCAGATAGTTTATGGCATTGGCTTCACCAGTTACCACAGGCATCATCTGCAAATGGCCGAAGTCTGGTGAATGATTGGGATCTATCCAGATGAACGACGCACATGACGTGTATTTTGGATTACTCTAATTTGAATTGTAATGAATTATTATAGTCGTTTGAAAAGACTCGCTGGTTCAAACTCTTCTCAATACCTGTTGAGTTTTAGCTCCGTTGGTGGTTCACTCCAGTAAAAAACACTATAGTAACGTGGCTTCTAACGCAGTTATAGGGCAGGTGGTTTCAAAAAAGTTCAGACAGGGTTGAGACTATCAACCACGAAGCAGATCATAAAGTGATGACATCATTCAGCTGCTGCGATTAGTATTTGAGATAATGGGATAATATGGGCTGATGGGCAAAAAATAACACTAAACAAACACATGGGTTGACTACCCATGTGGGTATTGCTACTCCCAGCAAGGCTGGCAGCATTTCCAGTGGTGACTCTGTCAGCATTAAGAACCGCGCCATCCACTAAAACTACAACGAATGGCCAAAACACAACTCATACGCATATGATGTTGTTTTTTGAAGAGATCATACACATTACATAAACCCCATATAACATAGAGAGATTAGGTTGGATTAGATTGGATCAGATTATAGAAGCCCCCAAAAATAGCAGGTTAGTAACATCTAATCCTAAATCCTAAAATGAAGTTAAACATTGGGCCTTTGCTATATACATATATATATATATATCATGGGGTTATAATAATTATATACTAGAGACTATAGATCAGATAGATCTGTAATACCTGCTAGGACAGGGTCTCCAAGTCTTCAAACGGAGAGTCTAAGCTGGCACTGGAACATGCCCTAAGTATTAAGTTTCTTTATAATATCACATCAAACCTAAAACGGATAGAAAGGTAAAACCCCACCCAGACTAAGATACCTGGATAAACATGTTTCTATTTTGTGGGGGCTTACTCCAGATGGATTGTTGCATCAAAGAAATGGGGATTTCCCATCCCAGAGTTTTGAATTTGCATGATGTGCTTCTAGTCGACCTGTCCATTTCTTTGTTGATGTTTGTACAGATACGGCTACTTGAACATGCCACTGCTTTCGAAACCTGACAAACCTTATATATACACATGATCATAGGTGTATATATATATATACATATTATGTATATATATATATCATACTTATGTATATATATATATGCATATCGAGAGCGGATGGTTTATGACATATGAGCTGGTAACCGAGGATATGAATACCTCCTAAATAATAGTAAATATGTATAGTTCGACCATCCATACAGATGGGTGAATGTACTAAAATGATGGGGAAAATACAAAATGTACAACTGGAGGCTTTAGGTATGCTTTAGGTATATATTCATATTCCACACATCAACCAGAGTCAGCAATCCCTAGGTTGAAGTGAACACGGCCACTGCGTTGGAGTTAAGCTTGCCTGAGACATGGCAAGAGTCCCGTGGGACGGCGCAAAACCATGGGATCTCCAAGTAGCATATGGTGATTTTATGGTGATTTTATGGCGACAGAAATAGATTTTTCTGGGGGGATCTAGTGGGATATATATGACCAACTTATAATCTGATGTTTGGATGCGTTTGAAAATGGATTGTACCAGTACCCCGATAGATAGATGAAGACCTTCTGAGATGATCCAACTACAGCAAAACTTCTAAAGCCATTTTCCTGAAAATATGCTGGATATATCCCCCACTAATCACTGATGGGATGTTTCCAAAGATTAGGAAGAAATAGCAGTAGCAGGCAGTAGCAGAATACATACAGAACATCCCCTTTTTGAAAGTCCGATTGCAACCAGCAGTCATCCACAACAAGTTCATCCTCATTCAATTTTTGCCTGATACCTATGTATATATGGATATGGAGGTTTCCTAAGTCATGGGGATACCCCCAAATCATCCAAAAAAATCGACCATAACTTAGCATTTGACATGGATTTAAACCTATGGTGTTGGGGGATCCATTTTAAGAACCTCCTTGTTTGAACTTCGGCACGGCAAGGATGGACAGAAGTTCCAGTTGGACCCTTTCTGGCTTCGTGAACGTTGTCTCTCACACTCTTCCGCATCTGGGGCATCAACACAGTGGATGAAATCGCTTCCTTCGGAGTGCAGTTCCAGTGAAGTAAGTGGTAACCCTCTGATGATTTAACATAGAGATGGAAAATCAATAGGTGAATGATCATAAATCATCTTTACTGTAAATGGACCATTTTCCACAGCTATGTTTATTAGCCAAAGGGTATATAACCATGGTTATAGGGGGGCCATATCCCAACTGATGGGGGTATGGTGGTTATTCTCGTGGTTATACATACACATTTTTGTCACTCCAACTGCACTCCCAAGTAGGTGTTGAAGCAAGACATAGGAAATAGATGGAAATAGGAAAGATGGTAAAGAGTGGGATAGAGTGAGTATTTCTCTTGACATACCAAGCACCTTTGCTTGGTACTATATAGTAGGTTCATTGAATTCATGGGTTATCACTGCGAAATTGCAGGATGCTCAAAATTAACTTGTTGCAACTGCAGGGTATCCACCGCGAGAGTAGCCCATGTGTTGGCCAACACAGCTACCCACCCAAACAAGGGCATGCCACCAGCAATAGTGCATCCAAACATGGTGGATTTAAACCCAAGATTGGTTAATTTGCTGGTGGAATGAATCTTGATGCATACCAACATGAGTTCAGAATTCTCAGGATGTAGAGATTTCAACCGCTAAAGCAGGTGCCATATTCATGTTTAGATGTTTTTGCGCCTTCTATCACCAATACATACCCCAAACAACTTAATGTTGCTGTGTTTTTTTGACATTTTCTTGGATGGCTTGCCCAACATTGCTCTTTGGCCAATAGCAAGATACCAGACAAAACACTTGTTCTGGTTTTTCACCTGTTTTCCATCCTTTGATCTTCCCATATTGACCAGTACAGTATATTATTTCAGGTGAAACCAGTAGACAATCTGCTAAGGTGGATTCCATAACCTTGCAGCCTTTGTGGAATCCCCATGAAATTCCTTTGGCAATTTGGCTGCAAATGGCTTCAGTCACGCTGGCCTGTGGAGGCAGCAAACATTGGACCAAAATGTGGCACAAAATCACACCCTTGAGGTGCTGTTTGATGGCATCTCCCGTGGCTCTAAGCCTTTGAATGGAATAAAAAGGGCAAAAAAAAACAGTGATATCTTCTGGGATGAAATCATCCATTTGCCACAATTTTGTGATAAAGACCAGGAGATTCCAGGGTTTACCGGCTGACAATCATTCATATACAGGAACGTCCAGGATACGGAAAAAAAAATGGCGTGGCGCCATGATCAACTCAGGATATGTCCTTCCAAAATGCCAGCATTTTGGACAACAACACCATGCAGGTCGGAGGTGAACTTGGTGCCCTTAAGTGATCTTAACGCCTGTTTATTCAGGGTTTGGTTAATGTCCCATTTTGGGGATTTTGAACATCACTTTCAAGTATCTGTTGGAGATTATATCCCCAGTATTTGGGTGATGTTCAATTAGGACATTTACAAAGCCCTGCTACTTATGTGTTTAAGCATTTTGTTTAACATGTCAAAAACACAGTCTGACCCATCTAAGTATGTGTGATAGGGTCCTCGAATTTCGATAGTGTATCATAATTTTCCACTATGACATAGACATAGCTATATGATTGATTGTGGGGTATACATAATTTTCAGAAATTTATATTTATAATTATATTTAAATCTATACACATACACATACATTGCATTACGTTACACTACACTGCACTACGTTAGATTACATTAGATTCCATTAGATTACATTAGGTTACATTAGATTACATTAGATTACAATAGATTACATTACATAACATTTCATAACATTACATAACATTACATAACATTACATAACATTACATAACATTACATAGCATTACACAACATTACATAGCATTACATAACATTACATAACATTACATAACATTACCTAGCATTACATAACATTACACCACGTTACATTACATTACACTACATTACATTACACATTACATTTCACATTACATTACACATTACATTACACATTACACATTACACATTACATTACATTACATTAGACTACACTACATTACATTAGACTACACTACATTACATTATATAACATTACATACCATAACATTACACAATATTACATACCATACCAATACAGAACATTAGAAAGCATTACATAACATTACATAACATTAGATAACATTGGATAACATTGCATATCATTACACAACATTACATAACATTACATAACAGTACATAACATTACACTACATTGCATTACGTTACAATACATTAGACTACACTGCAATACATTACACTACACTACATTACAGTACACTTCACTACATTACAGTACACTACCCTACATTACACTACACTACATTACAGTACACTACACTACATTACACTACGCTGCACCACATTGCATTACACTACACTACATTACATCACATTACACTACACTACACTGCATTACACTACACTACATTACATTAGACCACATTACATTACACTACAGTACATTACATTACACTACACTATATTACATTACATTTCACTACACTACATTCCATTACAGTAAACTACATTACGTTTCAATACACTACACTACATTACATTTCATTTCACTACGTTGAATTACATTACACTACACTACATTATAAATAAATACACTACACTACACTACATTACACAACATTACATTACACTACACTACTTTACATTAGACTACACTGCAGTACATTTCATTACAGTACCTTCCATTACACTACACTACATTACATTACATTACACATTACATTACATTACACATTACATTACATTACATTTCATTACATTTCATTACATTTCATTACATTACATTACATTAGACTGCACTACATTTTATTATATACCATTACATATCATAACATTGCATTATATTACATACCATAACATTACATAACATTAGAAAACATTAGATATTATTGCATATCTTTACACAACATTACATAACATTACATAACAGTACATAACATTACACTACATTGCATTACATTACAATACATTACACTACACTACATAACAGTACACTTCACTACATTACAGTACACTACCCTACATTATATTACACTACACTACATTACATTACACTACACTACATTACATTACACTACGCTGCACCGCATTGCATTACACTACACTACATTACATCACATTACACTACACTACACTGCATTACACTACACTACATTACATTAGACCACATTACATTACACTACAGTACATTACATAACATTTCATTACACTACAATACATTACATTACTCTACAGTACATTACGTTACACTACAATATATTACATTACATTGCACTACACTACATTCCATTAGATTACATTACATTACACTAAAGTATATACATTACATTACATTAGACTACACTACATTACATTACACTACACTACATTACTTGACACTACATTACATTCAAATACACTACATGATATTACATTAGACTACACTACACTACATTACATTACACTACACTGCATTACACTTTGCTACACTACATTACACTACAATACATTTAACTACAGTACATTACATTACACTACATTACATTACAATACCCTACATTACAATACAAAAGATTACACTACATTACATTACATTACATTACGCTACATTACTTTACAATACATTACACTACACTAC
Source organism: Cladocopium goreaui (assembly GCA_947184155.2). Taxonomy (NCBI): domain Eukaryota; class Dinophyceae; order Suessiales; family Symbiodiniaceae; genus Cladocopium; species Cladocopium goreaui. Next base: position 530,641 of record CAMXCT020002757.1, on the reverse strand, counting down.
GTTACATTACATCACACTACACCACATTGCATGCATTACATAAAACTACACTACATTACATTGCCTAACATTACATAACATTACAAAACAGTACATAACATTACAAAAAGTTACATTACATTACACTACACTACATTACATTACACTACACTACATTACATTACACTACACTACATTACATTACACTACACTACCTTACATTACATTACATGACCCTACACTACATTACACAACATTACATTACACTACATTACATTACGTTACGCTACACTACATTACATTACATTCCAATAAACTACAGTACTTTACATTAAATCAAACTAAATTACATTACATTACATGACACTCCATAACATTACAATACACTACACTACACTACTTTAATCTGCATTGCACTACATTACATTACACTACATTACATTCTATTACACTACAGTACACTACACTACATTACACTACACTGCATTACACTACAATACATTACACTACATTACATTACTTTACGCTACCTTACTTTACAATACATTACACTACAATACATTACATTAGATTACATTACATTACACTATGTTACATTACACTACACTACATTACACTACACTGCCGACATTACACTACATTACATAACATTACATTACACTACACTACATTACATAACATTACATTACACTTCATTACATTATATTACATTACATTACATTAGACTGCTCTACATTACATTACATTGCACTACATTACATTACACTACACTGCACTACATTACATTACAGTACACTACATAATACTAAACTACATTTCACTACATTACATGACATTACAATACATTACACTATATTACATTACATCACACTACATTACACTACACTACACTGAACTGCATTACACTACACTACACTACATTAAACCAGATTACACTACACTACATTACATTACTATACATTGAACTACATTACATTACAATAGACTGCATTACATTACATTGCAATACACTATACTACATTACATAACATTACATTACACGACACTACATAACATAAAATTGCATTACATTACACTACATTGCACTACACTACATTACACTACATTACACTACATTACATTACACTACATTACATTCTATTACAATACATTACATTCTCTTACACTACATTACATTACAATACACTACATTACACTACATTACATTACAATACATTACACTACAGAACATTACATTACGCTACATTACATTACAATACATTACACTACATTACATTACACTACATTACATTACAATACCCTACATTACAATACAATAGATTCCACTACATTACATTACATTACATTACGCTGCATTACTTTACATTACATTACACTACACTACATTACAATACATTACACTACATTACATTACATTACAATACCCTACATTACAATACAATAGATTACACTACATTACATTAAATTACGCTACATTACATTTCAATTTGAAATACGCTACACTACACTACATTACATTACAATACATTACACTACATTACATTACATTACATTAGACTACACAACATTACATTAGACAACATTACATTACATTACAATACGCTACATTACATTACAACACACTACATTACACTACATGACATAACATTACATTACACTACATTACATTACATTAGATTACACTACATTACATTACACTACACTACATTACATTACACTACATTACATTCTTTTGAACTACACTACATTACACTACATCACAATACACTACATTACATTACATTACAATATGCTACATTATATTACATTTTATAACATTACATTACACCACATTACATTGCATTGGACTACACTACATTACATTACACTACACTCCATTACATTACAATACATTACATTCTATTACTCTAAAATACATTACACTACACTACATTACATTAAACTACATCACTTTTTATTACAGTAAATTACATGACACTACATTTCATTGCAATACATCAGACCACATTACATTACACTACACTACATTACATCACACTACACTACATTCTACTGCACTACACTACATTACACTACATTACACTACATTACAATACACTACATTACATTACATTATAATATGCTACATTACATTACGTTTTATAATGTTACATTACACCACATTACATTGCCGTGGACTACACCACATTACATTACACTACATTACATTACACTACAGTTCATTACATTACAATACATTACATTCTTTTACACTGAATCACATTACACTACACTACATCACATTCGATTACAGTAAATTATATTCGAGTACATTACATTACAATACATTAGACTACACTACATTACACTATACTACATTACATTACACTACATTACATTCTATTACACTACATTACACTACACTACATTACATTACACTACACTAAATTACAGAACACTACACTACATTGCATTACACTACAATACACTACATTACATTACATTACGCTACATTACTTTACAATACATTACACTACATATACATTACGCTACATTACTTTACAGTACATTACACTACATTACATTACATTACACTACATTACAAAACCCTACATTGCAATACAATAGAATACACTACATTACATTACACTACATTACTTTACAATACATTACTTTACAATACATTACACTACACTACATTACATTACACTACATTACATTACATTACAATACCCTACATTAAAATACAATAGATTACACTACATTACATTACGCTACATTACATTTCAATTTGCAATACGCTACAGTACACCACATTACATTACATTACATTACATTACATTACATTACAAAACATTACGTTACATTACACTACATTACATTACATTCCGCTACATTACATTACAATACATTACACTACATTACATTACATTAGACTACATTACATTACATTACAATACCCTACATTACAGTACAGTAGATTACACTACATACATTACATTACATTGCATTACAATACATTACACTAGACTACATTACATTGCAATACATTACAGGACAGTACACAACATTGCATTATATTGCACTACATTACATTACAATACATTACACTACATTACATTACATTGCAATACACTACATTACATTACAATATGCTACACTACATTACAATACATACACTACACTACATTACATTACAATACATCACAGTACATTACATTACACTACACTACATTACACCACACTACATTACATTACAATACATTATCTCACATTAAATTACAATACATTACGCTACATTACATTACATTACAACACGCTACATTACATTACATAACATTACATTACACTACATTACATTACAATACACTACATTACATTACATTACAATAAGCTACACTACATTACAATACATTACACTACACTACGTTACATTACATTACATTACATCACACTGCATTACATTGCACTACACTACATTACACCACACTGCATTACATTGCAATACAGTACCTCACATTAAATTACCCTCTCTTACACTACATTACATTACATTACAATACGCTACATTACATTACACTACATTACATTCGATGACACTACATTACAAGACACTACATTACATTACATATTTATACATTATGATAATATCACCATTTTTCCTGCTCGAATCCACCTCACGTTTGTCGCCTCAGGTGGCCTTTACGGATGGACATACCTCAGAGTACAAAGTGGAAGCCCTGGTGAAGGAGCGGCGTAGCCGGCTGGCGCCAACACCACCATAAGCTGAGATGGGGATATATAGGGTGTGTATGTAAATAAATAAATATATATATATATACACGTATATGATTCTACATATATGCAGGAAATAACGATATGATGGGTTGTTTAGAGCATACCACCATTAGACAAGGATATGATGGGTGGTCAAGTTTCATGGGATGATGAAAAAACTATTGTCATCCATGCCGTGGGAATCATGGGATAAATGGGATAGAAGTTATTATATTTCATAGATTCATAGGTATATAAATCCTTTGTGATGGATCAATGACCGACGGTCCCCCATATAGGCTATAGAATCCTACAGGCTTGGCCATGGCTCAGCCTCGACTATTGGTTGGGGGCTGTGGCTCAAAAGATACACCAAAATCGCTGGATATACCCTCTGGTAATTTAACATAGCTATTGAACATGGCCATTTATAGTGAGTTTTCCCATTAAAAATGGTGATTTTCCATAGTTATGTTAGTTTACCAGAGGGTAGGTGGAGTTGTTGTTGGTGTTAACGGACGTCAACCTGCTCCTCACCGAAGTGAAGTAGTTAAGACGCCATAAACCCAAAGGGGGCGATCAAGCCCACAAGACCAACAGACAGAGCGTTCAAAAACGCTGCGTGTTGGGCACCTGACAATGAAAAGCACTGGAGATTCATCCTCACTCCAATATGGGTCAGGCGTGGTCAGGCTACCTATGATGCCTTTCCCATATTTCGCTCGGAGAACCCAATCAGCACCCTGAAATGAAATCAATGGATCTCATGGTTTTGATTCAATGGCCACATCAGCCTTTAGCCATGGAGCTGCAGATGGCATGATGTTTGTCAGGATTTGGCCATGGAGAAGTAAAGGAAGTGAGCTGTTATGTAGAGGTAGCCCATTTCAAGATCTTGATTTTCCAGATGAAATATGATGAAACAAAATGAAATAAAACATGTTGTTTCTTAAGCATCGACGATTCATAGATGAACGAGCGGATCTCAGCTTTTCAGTATTTGAGATTGTGCAACTGCAGCACTGTCCATGTTATGTTTCGAACCTCAGAATACCCCAGCGGTTGTTTTTCCTTGGACAGCTGAATTTCATGGTGTACAAACATATCAGATCATAGCCAAGGAAAGTCCCCACACATTTGACAGATCTTTTTCATGAGGTAATATGGGTTTGTTTGAACACATATGAAAATAAAGCATCCCAAATTCTGATGGTTTATCACAAATTTTGGCAGCTAAAAGTAAATTGCGATTTTACATCCCACCCCATTTTCAGACACACCACGCACCTTAGCCGGAGGAACTCTCAGATTTCAGGCTCCTTGGTATAGATTTGGCAGTGACCAGTCATGCAAGTTGGCTGATTCTTCGGAAAGAGGGACTACAAGAATCTACAAGACCGGGAACATGGGCGGCTGGAAATCCCAACATCATTTAGCCCCTTCATTTTTTGTGATGTTGACCAGGATCCGAGAAGCCGAGAATTGATGTGGATTGGAGGGTAGATTTCGAGGCAATACTGTCAAGAGTCAAGGATCACAGGTGGGGCGAGACTCGTGTGGACATGGGTCAAGTCGAACACCGATTTTCAAGATGTTGGCAATCTTGGGAAGGCCGCAGTAGACCGTCCCACTTTTTGAGTAGCTGATAACTGTCCCATTCACAACTAATCCGTGTCAGTTTTAGCAGGTTCGACATAGTTCCATCATGTTCCATCATGTTGCATCTACAAATTTTAAAACTCAGCTGTTGCAACTGATGCATGGTTCCATTTATCAGCTGAAATAAGCCTTGTTGGTATAGCATACATAGTACAGTAACCCCCAAAATTAACGATCAAAAACGATAGAAGAGTGATTTGGCACCACTTTAGTAGGATTTCACCTTAAATTCTATCATTTTTTTTTTGGTTTGCGAGTTGCGAAAACCACGTGTGAGTTGCCGCGCCACCATGAGGCACAACCCTATTCAGCCCTTGGCCTACAAACGCCCAAAGCCGGTGGTATGGTCGGGAGGCGCGGTGGCCTCTCCAAGGTGGTGCCAGTGGTGCCCCAGTTCCTTCACGAAGTTCTTGCTTTATAGCTATAGGTGACTTCTATGGTATATAAATAATATTAAATGATTATTAAATGATTATAACTGTATCATCTAATTTTAGTTAGTTATATAATGGAGTGAAACTAAACATCTAAGCCAAGTAACAATACTCGGGGAATCACCCACATTTGCTGAGGCTTGGATCGCCATGAAATGGGTGGGTTTTTTATGTCACCAAAAACTGGCTGATGAAGTCCACATCTTGGTCAGCATTTTGGATGGTTAGATCCCCCATGTCTGTTGTTTCGATCACCAGTTACTCTCAGTAAACGGTTTGTTGAGCCATGTTGAGCCGTTGAAGCACCATGTTCATCGTCGTTTTCCCATCTCCAATTTGTTGCTGAGAAGGGTCGTCAACTTGTAGGACCTGATGTCAACGTTTTGACCAAGATTAGCACACATATGCAACAGAAATGAGGACTGCGCTGGATGTCTACTAAAATCTGGTGATTTCATGTGATTTCAAACATTTATTTCGGATCCTTAAATCCATGACAATGATCCCACTTGACTAATTATAGCTATATGACCATTTGTCGGGTCAGACAATTGCTAGTCTATCCCTATTGCGCCGTTTGAGCAGGTCTAGACCTTTACAACTTGGATCAACTTGCGCATCTACCGCTAAAGACAAGTACGGTAAATGATTGAGCGTGATACAGATGCAGACAACTCAGTCGCTTTGGCTTTGCAGATCGTGCTGGTTTTTACATTTATGATCATTTATATATAGGTGGAACCCAAATGACCAGGGGAGAGGTTGTGACCCAGAAAAATACACGTCATTTGGTCAAGTTCGCCTTAAACTTTCCTCTGGACAGATCTCAAGCTGAACAACTACGACTACTCCCAGGTTCTGAACAACGAGGCTCCAGAAGACGGATAGATCCCTTCCATGTGGCCATGGTATCGCAAGGGTTCTATTTTTTTTTACCAAGAAAAAGTCAGGTCTACCTTTGACATCCTCCAACATAACCAAGATAATGAACATATAGTGAGAAAAAATGTACTTGGCAGTTGTGTGAACATCATTGCCTTCAGAATCTTTGAAAGCCATCATCCCGTCATTCAGGGGAGAATGCGAGGGGCCACTACTGATCACATCGGGCCGATGTATTCCGTATAGGTCCGCTAGGGCAGAGGACAAATGCACCAAGTCGGTCAATTTGACTAATATGCCCATGATGCCCATGGCTCAAAAACAAAATCATGGGCCCCAACAAAAATCAGATCATTGCGTATTCTAAAAGCAAACATCTCATTTTGTGGGTTGCTCCCACATCACTGTGCTGGCGGCGTGGCTTCACCCTCTGGTCATCCTGGCAATGGAAATCCACTACGAATGGTCGATTTTCCATGGCCGTGTTTGATTACCAGAAGGTACTGTATATTTCAATCATATCCCATTAAATTTCATTAAACCTCCATTTATCCATATTTATCCCATTAATGAATTAATATCCTATGAATCTTCCATTAAATCAAGCAATTCACTGCTTCCCAGCCTACAGGAGACCCGCTTGCAGCTGACCAGCGACTTGCTGATTCTGGGAGCTGCTTTGGTGCAGGATGTGCCAAAGGAGACGGCAGGGAGACGGATGCGCAGCATGGAGAGGTCGAAGAAATGTTTTTTTTTCAGTAGTGTTATCTTTTACTATTAAATTACATGTATAGAGAATGATTCTCAAAACTTGATGGTGCTCATTTACTCATATACTCGTTTTAGGGATGCTTTTGGTGACATGTTTGCGGGATGTTCCCAGTGGAAGAAGGATGCCAGGAGGCTGCCAGCCGCACCAATCCGGGATGGGTCAAAATCTAAGTCACACAGATCCCACCCTGTTCGGACAGACTGATACAGTAACTGGTTTCGAATATAAATATATACATATATACATACTCATGTATATATATATATAATTAGTTTCATTATTACTATATATATATATATATATGTATAATTATTATAAATTACAATATATATATATACATACAAACATATGCTGCTGTTTCCAGGAGCACGGGATCGTCATCGAATTCGGTAAGAACTTGAGCACCTTGCGTCAAACTGAATGGGGTCCCTTCTTCAACGTCCGTACGTGGCTTGTCAGATGGGGAGCCATGGGATGGCCATGGCTTATCATGGCTTCCTGACTCGGGGCCAAGGCCAATGTGTTGAAATCCGGCAATTCGTGACATACAGACACAAACCTATCACCGCCAAATATACTTATAACTTATATATATATATATGTGTAAACAACATATTATATAGTATCATATCATGTAATATCATATCATATAGTATAACATCATATACTAGAATGTGATATATATATATAATATAATATACACACATAGATTCCATAAGAATGACGAAACTATCATTCATAGGGAACTATTCCCAGATTATCCCCAAATCTGACCATCCCAAAGTAAACCTCCAAAAACCCATCCCTGAAATCATCCCAAGTTCCCTAGGAAGCCGGATGCTGCCTTGGGAGCGGCCAAGCTGCTTGGTCCAGATCACGGTCATCCCTTGTTGTAAAGGGAAATCCCACTGTCAATCATGATTTATGGATATTTATGGGATTTTTTATGGCCAAAAAGTGGTAAATACCACTGAAAAGTCATTGAAGCAGTGGTAATTTATGGCAACTGATTATAAACTTTTTATCTTTTCTGGTATAGACTATATGATGTTCCCATATGGAAATGCCTCGCTCAGGCGAGATTTGGCGTACACGCCCAGGGCCATCGGATTCCACACGGACAACCCCTACCGTGATCCCACACCAGTGCCTCGAAGGCTATTCGGTGCTGGTGAGGCCATGATGCATAGCGTTTTGAATGTGGAGGATTGATGGCCTTCTAAAACAACACGTGAAAAAAATGAAAAAACATTGTGTTTGTCATGGGGTTTACCTTTTTTACAGCACTTGCCGACTTGCTCTTGAAATGTTATGAAATGATCTCCTATCAGCTGAAAATACCAATTGCAAACATCTTGTAGGTCAAAATCTTCCAGCCAGAGACAGAGTTTTGTCTCTTTTTTCAAGAGTTAAGTTATGTTATGTCTACATTGCTACATCTATTTTTGGATCTTTTTTGGTATGGCTTCGGACCGAACCAATGTGACCTAACCATGTGGAACCTATCTCACCATCTTGGGGGAATCAACATCCAAATTATCATCGTTATCATGGTTTACAAGCTGTTGTGTTGTTGGTACCAGGCTCCCAGGCTCCCAGGCTCCCAGCCACTTCGGCCATAGCTCGGCTTAGGATTTCCAGCTCTTGCATGCCCTGGAACACTGCAGCTGCGACAAGGAGGTGTGATCTACGGCCAAAATCTGGGTATATCCGGTTAGGTGCCGTTTCCTGGGTTGATCAGTTTTTGATTGAAACCAAGGCGAAACAATCAGAGAACTATGGTTCTATCATTTTACCATCCAATCATCGGCAGGGTATTTCAGATGTTACCTTCCAACAAATACTTTTGACTGTGGAAGCATGTGATTTAGCTGAATGACCATAGCCGCAGAAAGATCGAAACGTAAAGAAACAACAATATTGTTGTAGTATAGGCTAGTTTTTTTTTTTGAGGGGACCTTGAGGCCTATGTATTATGTGCACATGGTATGTATACAGTTCTATGCATACTGTATGTATACGTACAACTCAAACTGGCGATATGTACTATGACAAGGTCTTTACTGCCATCGTATGAAGGGAGGTACGCATCAGCTACCTCTGCAAGTGGAACATCCCTGTCATTTTTAGACGGCTTTTGAATGAGACCGTAGGGGTTTGACCGCAATTTGATTTGTTCTTAGAGGATCATCATGTTGAATTTGTCTGAACATGTTGGGAACCCCACAAAAAAACAATGATTCATGATAATGTTCATCATTAAAACATATTATTAAACTGCTATTTATTGGGTATGTCGATTTTCGGACGCACACAGCACACTCGTTTGCGCAATATGTTTGTCCCATAACTTCCATCCCCGAAGCAGGATGACCCCACTGTGAAATTGTCCGGATCACCAACAAGATGGTGGTAGCTAAGTGGTAAGTGGGATAACAAGTGGGATAATTCATGATAATTCATTCATGATAATTCGGATGGATAGTGGATATACTGTATGTGGAAGTATGTGGATATATTGAACTATATAGTTCCATGGCTTTTGTAAAGCCAAACCGAAAACAAGCCCACCTTTTTATGATCCAGGTCCCTTGCGAGACTTGCTCTGCACCTTGGCTGAGCTATGCAGAATTATATATAGGGAATATAGAATATAGTAGAGATTTACTGTAACCAACCAAAACAGGGATTTTACTCACCAAGAATCAAGCAAAATTGTGGCATAGGTACAGTAGTGGGGATACATAAGGATACACAATAGATGTGCAGACTTTGCAAGCTTCCCAAAGGTATTGTGGACTTGGACCTGTTGTTGCAGATTCCGTTTTGGTTGCCCTTCAACAAAAGCTGCACACCAGGCGTGCAAATGAACTATAGTTTCAACGTTTCCCCAAATTGATGTGTACCTGGACCCTCCAAGTAGCCATAAGAATGGCGGTCTTACCCCCACAATCTTGAGTACTTTTACTATCATTTTGGAATATTTTGGGGCTATTATGGCCAGCCTTGTTGCTTCGAGGTCCTGAATTATTTGGTAGATGGCTTCTACATCGCTGAGCAGCTTCAGAAGCTCAGCGCCAACGTTTTGCTGCCCAAGGGTTTTGTTGGTCAGTTGGTTCTGCGCGCAGTTCAGTTGGTTGATGTTTGACCAGTTCTCTTGTGGGATCAACCACTGGTTTGAACCGATGTACCCGTCGGAGGATGGAGAACCCGGAGAGCTTCGATTTGCTCAGCCACTGTGCATGATGGACCGGACTGGTTGATCCACTCATTGCAGGCTTGGTGTGGTATGTCCCGATGCTTGAATTTTAAGGCATATGATGCCATATGCGGATGTGGATGAACATACCAGTTATTTCATGGTGTTTACATGTCTGGGGTAGCAGGGTTTTGACCCCATATCAATCCATATCACTGTTTGTCTGGTGACGTAAGCACAACCCTGCGGATTTGACTCATGTTCAGCATCAAAAATTAGAATGAGAAATCCATCAAGGTCAGCGTACTGTAGGACAAACCTTAGCTCTAAATATGTCGTTTTTTACTGATGAAAACTAGGTGATGATACATTTTATATTTTATATGCTGAATGACTCAGGAAAGTTGTAAACACTCCCAACTCGCCCTTCTGTAAACTCTAGGCACTGTGGTGATGGCCGCAAGCCAGCGCAGGGATTCGCGAGCTAAAGGTGGGACAATTTCATGAAAGTTTTGAAATTTCCATTTAATACATATATAATTATATAAATATACATATGTGGATTGAAGGATCACATTGTGATGTGAATGTTCATTAGAACTTATGGGAATTCGCATATCTTCGCATCATGTTGATATGTTTGGCCACTGTCCACATCAGTGATTCTTGAGATTGGCACCACTCCGCCGAGGTAATGTCTCGGTCGCTTGGTTTCACCAACTGATTTGCTGGGGATATGCCAAATTATGGCTGAACCATGGGAAACATGAACATCATGATGATGATGATGATGACGACGATGCTGATGTATGATGTATGATGTATGATGTATGATGTATGCTGTATGATGTATGATGATGATGATGATGATGATGATGATGATGATGATTGATGATGATGATGATGATGATGATGTATGATGTATGATGTATGATGTATGATGTATGATGTATGATGTATGATGGTATGATGGTATGATGGTATGATGGTACGATGGTATGATGGTATGATGGTATGATGGTATGATGGTATGATGGTATGATGGTATGATGGTATGATGGTATGATGGTATGATATGATATGATATGATATGATATGTACCATTTATCATTGATCATTGATTCTAGGATTTTCATGGATTTGGGTATTCCAATTTTTTGACAACACCATTTGAAGATTGGCGACGGGAAGATTTGGAACGAAGGAATATCTTCACACTGTGGAGGGCACGGGCATGGCCAGTGACCTTTCAGCGGATCTCCCGAGCCCAATTCGGCCCATGAATTTGGACGCACGCAAATATCTCAAAACCATTGACACGGCAAAATTGATCAACCTAAAATTGTAAAAGCGAAGAAGTGGAAAAACAAAACCTTTAGTTACTTCTAAAACTGTTTTTCCATTTTGATGAGGGAGATTTCTCGTTGCTACGTTTGATGACACCGTTTAGGGTAGCCATCAGCATGGCCCTAGGTGCGCTTTGAGAACAATGGCGGGGATGGCAGTAGTGCGACCTGGATGAGCGTTCAGGGCCATGCGAAGGGAACAAAACATGGCCTTTATGTGGGTTAGTACTGGTTAGTAGTGGTTAATAATGGTGAATAATGATGAATTATTGTTAATAATGGCAAATAATGGTTAATAATAGTTAATAATGGCTGATAATGGATAATCATGGTGAATAATGGTTAGTAATGGTGAATAATTGTTAATAATTGTTAATAATGGTTAATCATGGTGAGTAATGGTTAATAATGGTTAATATTTGTTAATACTGGTTAAGAATGGTTGATCATGGTGAATAATTGTTAATAATGGTGAATAATGGTGAATAATTGTTGATAATGGATATATCACCAACAAGAATAGATGATGGTCCCAACAATCAACCCTTGTTGGGGATGGTTCAAAAACCACCTGGTGGTCAAATTGATGTTCCACTTAGACTTGGGGGTAGTTTGTTAATAGTGAAGTTGCATGATCATGGCAAGGAACTCATGACCTGAACATTGATTGCATGTTTGCCGCTGGCGTTTCGGCCGATAACAACAGGCCTTACGCCATACTGTGCTACGCTATCGCACCGGAAAATGGCCGTTGCTTGAACCGATTGCATTCGGTTTCTTCAGTGGCACCGGAGCCTGCCTGATCCAGCACTGCGCCGCTCCAGCTGCTGCTTTTGGGTTTTGCACGGTGGATTTTGTCTAGGTTCTTGTGATTGTGACCGGTGATCCTTGCGGACCTCCTTGCAACGATCCCAAAGAGCTAAGATACGATCCTTCTCCTGATTTTCATTGTTGGCTGGCAAGCGTCTCCGACTGTGTGGATTGGGGGACGAATTCAAACCTTTTTGCGACCCTTTTTGCAATTCGTGTTTCATCTCCGAGATTGCGGAGGACTCCTTCGACCCTGTCTAAGGCAAGATGTCCGAGGAGAAAGACCAAAATGGTGGAGCTTGGAGCAAGGTTCCGACGTGGGACGGGTCACCTCAGACCTGGCGAAGTTTCCAGAGAGAGATGATGTGGTGGCAGTCCGCTTTGGACCTTGAATCAACGAAGAAGTACAACCTGGCTGCTAGATGGCTTTTACGCCAAAGCGGTGTGGTGAGACAGGGAGGAGAAGAGTTCACCCCTGACGAGCTGGCTTACCAGAAAGAAGTCAGGGGACCAGACCCAGTAGATGGACAAGGTGAGATTGTGATAACACCTGAAGACCCACTATCAGGTGTGAAGAAGCTGATGAAAGCTCTTGAGGGCATCAATGGACGCACAACCTTGGACAAGCGTGGAGAAATGCGCAACCTTTTCTACATTGACTTGAAGCGTCGTGGAGGTGAAAGAATTTCAGAGTTCAGCACACGTTTTAGGACTATGCTGGCAGACTTGCGTGCCGAAGGTGTCACGCTGCCCACTGGTGAGATTGGATGGTTTTACAAGCAGAAGCTTGGCCTTGACTCTCTCAGGTTGCAGTTGTTGGAAACGGCATTGGCTGGAGCTGAGGGCTATGAAGAGACGGAGCGTGAGGTGCTGAGGTTATTCAAGGACCTTCATTTCCAAGACCCCCTCATGCGAAAGACTGGAATGGCTGAGACTGGTCAAAGGTCTCCCTTGCTGAACCGTTTTCTGAATCAAACTGCAACTGGCAGCAGACCTCCTTCATATGCACCTTCTACAGCTAGCTCTGCTCAGAGGACATTCAGGTCTTCCGCATCATCTGCAACGTCCCAAAGATCTGTGCAACCGTTTCGGAAGTTTGCACCTGGTCAGAAGCATGTGATGGTTTCTGAGGCCGAAGACCCTGAGGTTGCTGATGACCCTCAGGATGAAGCGGATGGAGATGATGATGCGGGTGGCCAAGATCTTGAAGAGGTTTTGAAATGTGAGGCTGAAGCCCTTGCTGCTGAACTTGACGATGCTGCTGAGCTGGGGGTAGACCCAGATACCCTTGCTGAGGTAGAAAACACGGTTGAAACAGCAGCCGAAGCCCTTGTCACTATGAAAGAAGCTCGTACGAAGCTTGCAGAGGTTCGTCGTGACCGTGGTTACGGCCGTACAGCACCTGCCGATGGAAAGAGAAAGGACCACCAGTCCAAGAAGCAGAAAAGCAATTGTTTCGATTGCGGCTTGGCAGGACACTGGGCAGGAGACGCTGAATGCAAAAGGCCTGGCATGAAACTTGGTCGAAAGCCGAAACAGGTCCAGATCGCTGAAACCATGAATACAGAGCACCTGGTGGATGAAACTGCAGTTGAAGATGGAGCTCATGAAATCTTGACGGTGGCTGTGCGACCTTTGTCTCATTCCTTGGCTGTGGCTTTGGAGGCGTCTCACACCAAGCCCAAAGAGGTGGACGTGGCTGTCGTTGGCCTCACTGCTGACAAAAGATTGGTTGGAGCACTCGATTCAGCTTGCAATCGCACATGCACGGGACCAGACTGGCTTCGTGGCTACTTGCAATGTCTTAGAAGTGCTCCCAGTGATGTTCAAAATTTGGTGAAATCTCAGACTGAGCATGAAACGTTCAGGTTTGGCAACGGTGGGACGAAGATCTCGCTGGAACGATGGCGACTGCCAACCGTCATCGGGGGCCAAGTCATTTGCTTCTGGGTTTCTCTGGTAGATGTACCTTCTCTTGGACTTTTACTTGGAAGAGATTTTTTGGAAGCAGTTGGAGCTGATATTTCATTTTTGCGTCGTGAGATGCGTTGTGAACATTTGGATGGGCATCCCATTGCACTCAGACAACTTTCTGCAGGTCATTACCTTTTGCCCTTGGTGCCTTCAAGCTGGCCTGCGGTGGGGGATCACAGATGGAGGAAACTAGGTCCAGATCAAGTCGTTGAGCTGCAGATGAGTGCAAAGCAGTGGCTGTCTCAATTTTTTCGTTTGAAAGGTTCACAGGCGCATGAGGTTTCTCCGCATGACCACATGTTGACAGAGAAGAGTTTGCAAGTTGGAAATTTGGTATGCACAGTCATGACGACTGGAACTTCAATGCGCATGGCTCAAGCACCAACTATGCGCTCTCCTTCTTTGAAGTTGGCGCCGACGTCAACATCCTCTCCTACCAGGAAATCTTCCAGCCCTTCGAGATCCTCTGCTCTGACGGTGAAAAGTGATGGACGCACAGCCAGTGCGAAAGCAAGTGGGAAGATGGCGCCGATTCGTTATGCGCCTCAAGGAAAGGGCTCTCTGGGCCGCAAGGGGCGTTCTTCTGTGGGTTTTGCAAAAGCCTTTCTTGCGCTGGCTGCCCTTGCCGTATCCAGCCACGGCCTCAGTGGAAAAGTGGATCACACAATGCAAGAGCCAAGTGCAGGGCAAGGCGTTCCCCGCAAGGCACTTCCAGAAGGCACTGGCCCAGAACCTGTTCACCATGGCCAACTTGGGAGAATGTGTACATCTTCGCAACCGCCTTGGACTTCAGACGGCATTTTGCGAGGACCCAATGTTGGACGGCATGTTGGAAGGGATGGCTCTCAAGGGGCTCTCAAAGCGCCTGAAGAATGCTGCTCAGGCGGAAGCGTTAGATGCCGCTCAGAAGGCCGGGTCTTCGGCCAAGAGAGAGCAAGAGGCCCGAACTTTGATTGGACCAAAAGGAGGATTGCCAACCTTGAGAAGAGACCTCCTGAAGCTGGCTGCCTTGCTGCACGTGGAGGTGGACGAAAAGGACACTGTAGACAACATCAAGACCAAGGTCCGTCCAATGGTGGAAATCTTGAAGAGCAAGCCACAGCCTCCTGTGGCAGTCAAGTCAGCAGCCAAGCCGAAAGGGGCCATTCCCAAAAGTGCAGCTCGAGATGCGAGCGCCTCATCAATGTCTGCAGAAAGCAGGCCTCTGACTCAGATCACCGACCGCCAAGCAGAGATGTGGGATCAGATGCAAAGAATGGCGCAAGAACTTCAGCAACTACGAGACATGGTTCCTTCAGGAGCAGTGCCAATTTCCGTCGACCTGACGGCCATGGATGTGAAATCAGAGCCAATGGAGATGGAGCTGACGGAGGAAGAAATGCGTCATGCTCAAGAGGCTTATGCGGAGGAAAGATTGGCAAGGAAATATGGAACCAGCGATCGTCAACAGCTGGAGATGGAGGGAATCGAGATCAGCGACGACGACTAGAGCCTGGCCAGATCAATGAGTTTACCATCAACCAAATTGTCAAGAAAGGCCAAGCTCAGATGATTGCACAAGCTTGGAATCGACATGAAACAGAGCGTCTCCGCACTTCCTGGGGGCCTCGCAAGATTCACCAAGCTTTGATTGCTGATTTTGAAGATGAGATGAAGAGCTTTGTGACTGATGAGATCTTTATCCAACCCTTGAACCTCGCTCATTCGTCCTATGCGCTTGGCGACTCCAACGAGGTTTTGGAAAATGCCCAGGTTTCAAAGAATGTGTTGATGCCTAAGAATGCCAAAGCTTCAAAGAATGTGCAGTTGCCTGAGAATGCCAAAGTTTCAAAGAATGCGCTAGTGCCTGACGATGCAGAGCTTCCAAAGAATGACCTCAAACCATTTCTCACGGAAGTGTTCACTACCTCTCAGAATGTGACCAAGGAAGCTGTGCGTCGTGGCCATCAAGTTGGGGATCCACTCAGCCTTGATACAGGCTGGAACTTTCTCATTCCATCTCATCGTGAAGCTGCGTTGAAAAAGATCCGAGAAGAGAAGCCTTACTGTGTGGTGCTGGCTTTTCCATGTGGCCCGTTTAGTCCGTTGCAGCGGCTCAATCAAACACATCCTGAACGCCATGCAGTTCGACTTCAAGAAGGTCGAGTTCTCATGGACTTTGCAATTGAGGTTGCTGAACTTCAGATGCGTGGTGGACGGCATTGCATTCTTGAAAACCCCAAGCCCAGCGGCGCTTGGAGTGAACCCGCCATGCAGAAGTTCCTTGAGGAGTTCGAGATCTACGTTTCCAATTTTGATCAGTGCCGTTTCAACCTGCGCAACATTGAAGGCTTCCTTCACAAGAAGCCCACTCGCATTGCCACATCAAGCTCAAAGGTCAACTTGGAATTGGAAGGACATGTTTGCAGGCGCGACCATTTCCACGCTCCAGTTCTTGGTGGCTCCAAGGTGACTGCCCGTGCGGGCATCTACCCGAAGCCCTTGGCTCGTGCCTTGGTAAGGGGCCTGGAGAGACAATTTGATAGCGATTTTGCAGTGCGTGAGGTCTTTGCAGTGGATGGAGCTGATGATGATGCGGAGGAGGAATTGGCCTTCGAGGGTGCTGGATTTTTGAATCCTCAAGGCAATGAAGATGGTTCAGATGTGGATGAGCCGGACGAGAAGGACGGCAAGACTGTTGCGATTCCAGCCGGAGTCCGAGCAGCCGTCTTGAGGCTGCACCAGAACACAGGTCATCGATCTGGGAAGCGCTTGGCGCGAGCTCTTGCAATTGCTGGAGCGCCTTCTGAGGCCATTCTGGCTGCCAAACAACTGAAGTGCGCCGTATGCCAAGAGCAGAGACCGCCCAGAGCTAGAAGACCTGCGTCCTTGCCTTTGCCGAAAGATATGGGTGATCAGTTGCATGTTGATCTCATTGAGGTTGAGGACGTGAGGGAGACCAGGTTTTACATTGCACATGGCACTGATTTTGCAACGCGTTTTCAACTGGCCGAGGTTTTGCCTGACAAATCTACCAAGTCTGTGATCAAGTTTTTGGATAGATGGCTGGCTGTTTTTGGCCCACCGAGGGTGATGGTTGCAGATCAGGGTCGTGAATTTGTTAGCTGGGAAATGGAAGAGTGGGCGAGTGCTCATTCAGTTCTTTTGCATCACATTGCAGTGCAAGCTCCCTGGCAAAACGGAGTTGCTGAGAGAAGCGGTGGAATCCTCAAAACAATTCTGTCTGCAGTGATTGCTTCTCAAGGAGTTTGCGGTGCAGAAGAAATGCAGTCTGCACTTTCCGAAAGTGTTGCTGCCTACAATGGCGACATCAATGAGCTTGGAACTTCACCATACCAGGCGGCTATTGGGAAACAGCCTAGGATGGTTGGTGATGTGCTGGGAGGAATCCAAACACGTCTTTCTGAACATGGGCTTCTGGAATCAAAACCTTCTTTGGCTAGACAATTGGCTATGAGGGAGGTGGCAAAAGTGGCGATCACACGCCTACATTTTTCCAAAGGGCTTCGCAGAGCCGAATTGGCTATGTCTCGCAATCCCACCATTGAGAATGTGCCTGAGCCTGGAAGCATTTGCTACTTTTACAGGCCCCTGCGATACAACAACAAGACGAACCCCAGCAAGAAAAAGCTCACCTTGAAAAGATGGCATGGGCCGGCATTGTTAGTGGCCTTGGAGGGGACATCATCAGCCTTTATGTCCTACAAGGGGCAACTTACAAAATGCGCCCTGGAGCATGTGAGATTGGCATCTTCAATGGAACAAATAGCAGCTGAGAATTGGCGTGAAGCAATTGATGAAGTTGTTGAAGCGGCTCAACACGATTTGACTTTGCGTGGAGCTGCATTTGCCAGTGCACCGCCGGAACCCAACGATGGACTTCGAACGGGTGAGGTGCCGGATCAATCTGTTGTCAATCCCAGCACTCCTGCCTTCTTGCCTTCCATTGCTCCCGGAACACCTGGAGTGGTTGCAGCTGATGCTTCACATGGAGGAGATTTGCCTCCTATACAGCCCCAAGAACTTGCAGGAGCTCTGATGCAAGCTGCCGCCGTTCCTGTTCCTGACTCTACAGTGCCCTCAGCAGTTTCTTCAAGGCGAGGCAGCATTGTCTCAGGGGATGCGCTGCCTTCAATTTCACTGAAGAGAGCATCGAGCTTGCCAGCTCCCACAAGAAGTGTTCTTGAAGGACCGATTGAAAAGGCTCAGCGACTAGCTGACCCTGCTGGTGTCAAACGAGCACCTGAAGTGTCTGCCGAATCCTTACAAGCTGGTGAAGCGGAAACTCCAGTCCCTGTGTCTGATGGAGGAAAGTTGTTCGACTGCAATGCAGTCTCCAAGGAAGACGTGCTTGCCAGTCTTGGAGATCCCCATGTGCACCCTCTTGTGCACCTTTATCATCAAGCTTGTATCGACAGGCAGCAGCCCTTGGAATGCCGCGTGGATGACCATGGATCTTGGGATGGACGTTGGCCATTGCCGTCCAAAGGAGAATGGCATCTACATGAACGTCTTGGAATGATGTGGCCAAAGGGCCAAGTTGAACTTCATGCTGACGAACATGAGATAGCTGCTGTTCAGGCTGGGAGAAAGGAGTTCTTTTGGAACGCCATGGATGAGGCTGCCAAGAAGGCTTTCACAGAAGCTGCCAAAGATGCTTGGCAGATCTGGCCTGACAACAATGCGGTGGACATTTTGTCCAAGGATGAATGCGTGGCCATCCGACAGCGCTTGGCCAGGAACAACGAGAAGCACAAAATCTTGACTCCGCGCTACGTGTTCACCGACAAGAATGAGCCTTTGAGAACAAAGGCGAATCCTCTTCCACTACGAGCTCGAGCCAGAATTGTGGTCCCTGGATTTAAGGACCTACTGGCCTACACCTTGAGAAAAGATGCTCCAACGGCATCGAGAGTGAGCCAACACTTTTTGCTGACTCTCACTGCAAGCTTCAATGTGAAGAAGATGGGTAGAAAACGAGCTTGGCGTTTGTTGGCTGCGGATATCAAGTCTGCCTTTATGAAGGGCGAGTTCTTTGACGAAGATCGAGAGCTTTACATGGAGAATGTCCGCAATCCCAATGAACCACAACTTCCTTTTCCAGATCTTGTGCGGGTGAAGAAGGGCGTCTTTGGCTTGAGTGTTGCACCACGCATGTGGTATCTGAGATTGAACAAAGCCCTCATTGCACAAGGTTGGGAGCGCAGTCACATGGACTTTGCCTGCTGGCTTCTATGGTCTGATGACCGAAAGCACCTGCATGGAATCATCCTGTCCCACGTGGATGACTTGCTGCTTGGTGGTGATTTGATTGCGCAGGAGAAGATGCTTTCTCTGGGCAAGGAATTGGGCTATGGATCAATTTCTTATGACAAGTTCACCTACTGCGGCAAGAAGATTGAGCAATTGGCAGATGGTTCAATCCAAATCACGATGAAAGAATACCATGAGAATCTGAAGCCGGTGAGCATTCCTGCACACCGCCGTGCTCAGCCAGATTCCCCTTTGAATGAACCTGAACGCCGTCAATTGCGAGCAGTACTGGGATCATTGCAATGGTTGGTTGCTCAACTGCGTTTTGACATGGGATTTATGCTCTCTACACTTCAAGGAGAGGCACCTCTGGTCAAGACCTTAATGAAGGCCAACGTGTTGCTGAAGCAGTTCAAGCAGCATTCAGACTTTGCCTTGAATTTCAATCCGCTTGACCTTGAAGGAAGTGGAATTTTGGTGGTGACCGATGCTTCTTTGGGCAACGTGACCAAGCTTGGAGCAGCCGATGGCACCATTTCTGAAAAGGTTTACAGTCAGAGTGCATATTTTGTTTTGCTGGCAGACCGTGACTTGCTTTCAGGTAAGGAGGGATCCTTCACTGTGATAGATGCAAGGAGTCATCGTCTTCCACGAGTCTGCAGATCCACGTATTCAGCTGAATTGCAGGGTACAGAAGAAGCAGCAGATGTTGGAATTTTCTGCCGTGGCCTCTATGCAAATTTCTTGGGCTACCCGATGAATCAGCGTCGAGCACTGGATGCAATTTGCGCTATTCCTTTGGCGCTGGTGACAGATGCGAAGGATGTCTATGACAAGGGAACTTCAGACACACCGACATATTGTGCCCAGAAGTCATTGGCTTTCACGGTGGCATGGCTCAGAGATGTCTTGAGCCAACCCAACACTATGCTCCGTTGGACTGCGACGGAAAACATGTTCGTGGACTGTGGAACCAAGGACATGGACAATGATCACATGCACCGCATCCTGAGGAGTGGCCGATGGAGCGTGGTCTTCAACGAGGACTTTGTAAAGCAGAAGACGAGCAAGCGATCTTCAAATGGCGCTGCTGCGAATTCTGAAGCTGCGCATGTGAGCCTGAGCGGGGAATTTCTTGGTGAAAAGTCACCCATTTTTCCATACCTTGCTCAGCTCAGCAGTAGCCCTGGCTGGCACCATAGGGATGGAGTAGTGATCAATGTGGCCAAACAGGCCAAATCCTTTAGGACACCGACTGCACGTTTTGACCCGAAAGAGTTTTGCCTGAGGACAACGTATGGCCGATTTGACAGCGCAGACGGCCGATCCGAATGGCGAATCCTTGGTGAAGCAGAGAAGTATGGGGAAGCACAGAATCCTCATGCCCTGCTTGGTAGGACTGCAGCAGTGTTAGTATCAGTGTTCAGGAGTTCTCTTCCCACAATAGAAGAAGATGAACTGAAGTTGCATGATCATGGCAAGGAACTCATGACCTGAACATTGATTGCATGTTTGCCGCTGGCGTTTCGGCCGATAACAACAGGCCTTACGCCATACTGTGCTACGCTATCGCACCGGAAAATGGCCGTTGCTTGAACCGATTGCATTCGGTTTCTCCAAATAGATTTACCAGTTATTATTGATGTTTCACAGTTATTATTGGTTGAAATTGATTAACATTACAATGTTGTCCATTTGAAGGCAATATGTGGGACATGGACCCTAACCTTGGAGGTGATCCCCAAGGAATTGATGAGGTTGACGCTAGGACAAGATCAAGAACGTAGACATTTTCCTTGACCATTTATGAACAAGAATCCGCTTGCTGCTTACTCAGGAAACAACCACATGGGTATCGTAGGATATGATTGGATTGTGCATTCAGCTAGAATGGGATTGACAAGTGAAGCATCTGTCAGCACATATCACATATTTGTAGAATTTATTGGGCCCAAATCCAAATTTATAGGATAGAAACGGCGATAAACCATAAATTTCCAGAGGAAAATGCAGATCTTTGGGGCTGTTGGGGCCATGGTCGTCGTGTCCGTCGACGGGGCCACGATCTGTTTGCTGTTAGGCATGATGGCATGTGGTAACAGATGGTTAACTGCATTAACACTACCCACCAATATTTCAATGTAACATTACGGACATATATGCCGCGATGAACAGTTGGATTGGGCTCCCATCAATCCATAGGGGTTGACATAAAAAAAATGTGCCCATTGTAGGGATTCCCAATGCGGAAGGGATGACCATAACACACATACATATACATACCATCATGTGTTGACCACGGCTGATGAAAATAGCGTACTAGAGCCATCTAAGATGATGAATTTATACAGAAAAGTATGTAATTACCATGATTGGTTCTTTATATGTTACCCTCTAGTAAACTAACAGAACTATGGAAAATCACCATTTTTAATATGTAAATCAACTATTTCAATGGCCATGTTCAATGGCAAACTGTTAGTTTACCAGAGGGAAAAAAAAATTGTACCGTGGTACTGTCAGTCACCACGTTTTTTTTTTTTTTTGTGAAGTTTCCTGGGCAAACTGATCCACGAGGCTTTGATCCACGTGTCCCCACACTTGGAGCGACTTGGACCAGATCCTGGGAGCCCAGAATGGGATGCACTGGCAGGGTTTTTGTTCCCTCTTAAAGAGGTTTTTCCTGCTGCCCACTCAGCCAAATGTCCGGCTGGCAGAGAATATATATAGCAATATATACATATATGTATATACATAATTAATTGCATGGGTATATAATGATGTATATATATATATATGTGGTGCATATATGCCCTCACTAAGACTAAGCTGGGGATTCAACCAAGTCGCCTTAGGAAGCACCGTGATTTTTCCGGGGTTGAATCCCCAAGGGCCATCAAGGGCCATGCCACAGGTTGGATACCGCCGATGCGGATGGCAACAAGGTCCTGAAGGTGTGCGGACCAAATGGCTGGGATTCGGGATGGTAATTACTACACTCCGGTGGAAAATCAAACATTGGCTAGCTGGGAAATCCCCGAACTAAATGGAGGGTTTATATAATGGGAAAATCAATGAAAATCATCCATAAATGGTGGATTGTCCAGCCAGCCACGTTTGATTACGGGAGGGTATCTCATGGTTTTCTCAACATTGTTCATGTCGTAGTGGAACATGATGATCATGATGGGATTGATTTATAGGATCGGGACTTGTTCACATGCGCATCCACCCTTTTAAATGGGAGTACGGGATTCAGCCTGCAAAATGGAGATCTGCAATCGTACCACTTCAATGAGTGGTCAGCCAGTTGGAACTATGAGGACCCATCAAATTTGTTGCTGGGATTCAAGCAGCTCTCCGATGGAAAACCACCAGTCTTAATTTTTGATGGGTAAATCAGCTATAATTATCATAGATGAGATATCTGGTTTTTGTTGACAACAGATTCAAATTTACCCTTAGCGTTGGTGAAATGATGTGACATGCACCATTTATTTAGCCTTCTTGCTCTTGCTGGTTTGATATGCATGAGTACTGTAGCCATTCTTGCTTGACAGAGTTGTTTCATATCCAAACTTCAATACATATATAACATAACTCTGAGTGATTCTCGCCATCACTGGTTTCATGAGGACTTGGAGTCTCCCATGATAGACGGTAAGACTCAGAACTGTACCGTGACAGGGTTGGCCACTCCCATGTTGGTGCCCTTAGGTGGTCCCATCTATGTGGTTTGAACAAACCCTTACCATTTTCAGGGATCCATGGCTCTCTTTGTAGTGAACTCAATTTGCTGGTTGCGTATTTGTACATGAAATCCTGTTCAGATTCTTAGGTGTTGCTTCTTGGATCGCAATGAGTTTGTTCAAAAAAGGTGGGGCGCTACTATTTCGTCAAAGTTGTTTGTTTTAGTAGGGAAACTTTGGTTTTGGAGCCCTCCATTCTTTGTAACGTCCACATATCCCCAGCTAATGACCAAGGTGGATGTTGTGCCTGTTTCTGTTGCATACAGCATTGTACCCCCATGTTGTTGGTTGTATCATGTTATATAACACTATATCCCTCATCATATCCTTATTGTGACTGGTTCACACCCACATAGGTTCGTCCGGAAAAGGTGTAACTCGGTATAACCCAAACAGTTGCTGGTCAACCATGCTTGTCCCCATTAAAGGGACATGCATTGGGAGTATACTTCATTTTCACACAAACCCACATGTCACATGAAATTGGTTGGATATGTGTATATATATATATACATAACATAAATGCACATCATATTATGTCCCCATTTGTCCCCCTTATGTCCAAATCCAGTGTTTTGTGCCCCGGCCGACCTTCCAAAGAAATCTTCCGTCGACGCCCGGGCCCAGTCCGTGCGCTTCTCTGCGAAGAGTGGCCAGTACCTGGGACATGGTTGGTGATTTTACCCCAATTTGCCAATTCATCCAAGTCATTCGACCATTTTGGTATTGAAACTCATGGTGACGACTGGGGATCCCCTATTTTGAGAAGCCCCTAATATGTGTCGTTTTGAACTCTGCACAAAAACCACAGAGTTCCTTCCTACATTTGCTACATGATATTTGATTGGGAGTTTAGCATCAACAACAAGTATACAATATAGGATAATTTTATAGGATCTTCAGTCTTCAGCTATCAAACATTTGATTGATAAGTGGTTGCTTAGTTATTGTACTGTATTATACCACCTGAATTATTGGGGATAATTGTAGCCCACAATAGGGATACATATTGGCCAGCCAGTATACTGGGATGGGATTGAGTTTGCTTGATGGCTCGTATGCTTTGATTTGAGCGGACTATGCCCTACATACTCTGGAATCGACGAAATAAACCGTATTGAGTTATCAACCATAAAAGGGGGCCGTATAAATGATTCCAAGCATATACTTTGATACTCCATTTCGGATATTTCGGATCATTTCGGAAGCCAAAAGCAATTTGAGATTGAGGAATAGGCTAGGAGAAATATATGGCTGTACAACCCCAAATCTTGGAAGTCCATGTCCTGATCGTTTCGGATCCTTTCTATAATTTGTTGCCGTTCTTGGTGGTTCAACGTTGTTCAACCTTCAAACTTTCCGGATCTTTACGGTAAATGGCTTCCCCAATGGTCAGAATCGCTGACTCAGGTATGCCCCGCCGATGGATCTGCAAACTACTGCGAATTTCTACAAGGCATGACGGGGACCAATCAGAATCCACATGTCAGTGGTGTGAAACTCAACCATTCGGGGAGTCAACCGGAAGTATATCAGATCAGCAAACCACAGTCTTTTTTGCATGGATCAAGGCACAACAAGACGTTAAATCAATCCATTTAAGTCAAATGTCCCTTTTATAACTCTCATGATTCCTTTGTTGAAATTCCTCTAGTATCTGTGAGCATCATCACCGGTCAAGTCTAGGGCGCAGATAATGACCACAAGCTGGCGCGGCCGCATGACCGCTGATGACTCTGGCCAAAGATGCAAAATGGTCATGTTGATTTCATTTATGTATATAATACTATATATATATAATTATATATATATTACCACAAAAAACACTTTTTTACTAGTTTTTTTGGCTAGCATGCATATTCGAATGTTAGATTTCACATTCCCGCTCCAGCTCAAAGGTACGTGTCTCCCTCAAAAAAATTGCTTTTCCCTAGATCTAGTATATTACATGGTTGGGATTGCATAGGTGTATATATATATATATGATGAAGCTCAAAGCTACCTTGCTGGCTCACTGCCTCCTTGCTAGCTCAAAGCTCAAAGCTACCTTGCTGGCTCAGTGCCACGTAGCTGGCTCAGTGCCACGTAGCTGGCTCAATGCCACGTAGCTGGCTCAGCGCCTCGTAGCTGGCTCAGCGCCACGTAGCTGGCTCAATTTTTTTAGCAAAAAAAAAAAAACCTCGCAGAAATTGAGCCGGCTACATGCCCTTGAGCCGGCTCGCCAATGCGTCATGAACCCGGCCAATACATAGCTAGTATTCGTTTTGATGCTCTCACATTCGTCCGCCAGCTCAACGTGACGTAGCTGGCTCAATTTCTGCGAGTTTTTTTTTTCTTTTTTTTTTTTCCGCTAAAAAAATTGAGCCAGCTCGATGCCATTGAGCTAGCTCGATGCCCCTGAGCCAGCTACGTGGCATTGAGCGAGCTCGATGGTGCTGAGCCAGCTCGTTGCAGTTGAGCGAGATCGCAGAAACTTCCCAATCTGTTAAATTGCATTAAATTGCCAGGTTCAATCCCCACTGATTACTTTAGTACTAGATATGGTACCTCTGAAAAAGCCCAAGGTGACTGTCAAAACATACCCCTGATGAAATTGAGCCAGCTACATGTTTTGAGCTAGATCGAAAAAATGGAAGATTGGGAATTCCAACATTCAACATATATAAATCATATACACACATACATACACGTTATATATATATACATGTATATATATATATATATTTGTACACACATGCATACATGCATTCCGATCTTTCTGCATGGATCTCAACAATCTCTTTTTCGAGTCATGTGGAGGAGCAGCAGTGAGTGAGTTGATGATGCAGGAGGGGTAAGCCGTTTGGTAAATGATGTTATGTTATGTTTTATAGTTGAGAAGTATGCATACCATTCAGTAGCCCAAACCCCATTCAGTGGCCCAAAACTTGTTTTTTTTTACTTGTGAGGAGATCATTGGTGGAGATATTCGGGTTCAATGGTAAATAAAAAGATTCCATGATGCCATGAATATCAGAAACTCTCACGAAGGGTTTGCCTGAAAATAGAGTACCACCAAAACAAACCTGGTTTATCATCACTTTCCCACCATAAAATGGGACTTTCCCAAGTTTTGGACGACCCTATGTATGAGATGTGGATGTTAAGAAAAAAACCATGCACGATGGTGAGATGACCAGCACTGCCACATTGTTGGTTGTAGATGTTCTCACTATATCCCACATGATCTTCCCTTTTAGTTGGTTAAACCAGCCTGTAAACTAACATAGCTATGGACAATCACATTTTTTTTGTATTTTTAATAGGTAAATCAACGAATTAAATGAACTCAATGGCCATTTTCAATAGTCAAACTGTAAAATTACCAACGGCTATGGCGAGGGTGTTCCGATTTTCGCCAGGCTCGACGACGTTTTTCTGAATTGGCCCATGAGCCGAAGAGCCTCGGTGAAAAGCAAGGTTTCCACTGGGGGAAATCCACGAAAGTAATGGGAAATCTATGGCTGAATCTTTTAGGGAATCAGCTTTCACCAAAAAAAACGATTTTAGATATTTTTAGATGAGAGATTCTGAGATTGATCAGTGAAGAAGAACAACTAGTTAGTTGATGACTAAAATAATATTTTTTTTTTGCATCTTCAAGCAATAAATTATTGTCACAGCTGATAATATGTTTGAAGTGGGTTGCACAATCACCAGCCAGAGAAGCATTCTGTGGCATTATGTGATATCCATGTCCTTGGAATTTGCTCAAATTAATCGAACATGAACGGGTGCATTTCGTTTAGTCAACAATTAAGCTAAAACAGGCTGTCAATGGTGCAATAATCAATAAATGCATATATATATAGATATTATACACACACATTCATGCATTTAATTATATATATATGTATATATGTATATACATATGCGTATATATATATATATACATAACTTTGTGTGCACAGAACTTTATATAAATGGAATCAATTACTAGTTTTTGAGTTCAAAGGTTTTTCAGCCCCATCTAGGGATGCTGATCCCAAGTGACTTTCAGATTTTTCATGGTGGCTCAACCAGCCGTGCTCAACCAGCTTTGTAGGCTGGCAGGTTGAAGGTTATGTCGGTCAAATAAGTGCATTTTTTGAGGATCTTCTAGAATGTCAACCTTGGATCTTGCTAAACCTCGAGGCTGTTGATCAATGGTGGGATCCCTGATTTCAATCAATCAGTGACAATCAACAGTGACATTGCCTAAAGTGCCCATAAAGATTGGTAAACCATGATAGAAGTACCGTCATTTTGGGTTACCATCTGGTAATTTAACATAGCTATTGAACATGACCATTTACAGTGAAGTTATCTCTTAAACTTAAACTTTGTCTTTTGAAATAACTAAGTTAAATTACCACAGAGTATGTGAATGTAACATGCCGGTAGTTATTTTCATGGGTGGGTTGCAGGTCTAGGCAGACTGTAACACAACAAGGTCAGATGGTCTTGGCGATCAGAATATGTCCAAATCTATCTCCTTCTGTTTCACGCTAAAATCCAGAGTTTTCAGATATTTAACACATATCCAAACAGATGTAAACTCATTCAAACATTCAAACAGATCTGAACTCATTAAACATATATTAAACAGATCATCAAAATCATCCAAACACGTTAAAATATATTAAACAGATCATCTAAACATATAATGTTCTCCTCAAACAGATCGATCCATTCGGGCCGAGGCATGCAGTGACAATGCAATTCAAACCTGGTGAGATCTTGGTCCCTGGGTCGAGACTTGGGCCCCTTGGGCCCTGGGGCCCTCGGGCCGGCGGAACTTGGAGCCAACTGAACAGAATCGGTTGCTTAAATACTGTACATGAGAATTTTCACATAGAAAGTATAAGAGCAGACTACTTTCCGAAGAAACTACAGTAGATTCGAGCTGCACATAGATTCATTCCCCTCTTCTCTTGGTGAGCAATTCAGATTGTTGACTTATTGTCGTGTTGTATCATGTCTTATCTGCAATCAACAGCTGTCATTTCCAGCTATACATCAACTATACATCCTAGTCTTGACAGCTTACATCGTAGTGATGTTATTGGCCTTTGATGGAAATCGACCATTTTTTCCCTGCAAAATGCCCAGATTTCTTGGTCATTTTTTTCGCTCTTGATTGCTCAATCCCAAGTTTTGATTCAAATCCCCAAGTCTTGTTAGTAGTTTCAGTTTCAAATCATATATTCCCCACCGTTTTGTTGCAGTTCCACCCTCCCCGTTTTCCAAAAGTGTCCCCTGCCCAGATCTTCGACAACCGTCGAGTCCTGCACGCGCGGTCCCAGATTTTACCTAGTGACGGCGAGCGCTGGGTTCAAGGCGATGATTTGGGGATGGGGTTGACCGGTTATCGTGTTGGTGATATCATCGCTTTTGTATGTTATGTATTGTTGTGTTATAGATAGAATCTGTATATATCCACATATATTGCATATATACACGATCATTAAATAATTTGAATAGAAGATTGAATGGAAAAAATATCCATCTACGGCAGAGATTTCGATTGTCGCAGATGCCCCTTTCCGTGTTTCAACCAAACAATCTCGTCCATCTTCCTCAACGGCAACAACGCGAGGGTATGGGTCAATTATTTTTACACCGTTACCGGGACCCCTAAAGTGATATGATTAGTAGTATTGTACCCATAAAAAGATCGAAGAATCATCAGCATACCCATGGCATTCGGGTTGATGCTAGAAATGATCAACATTTAGGTTCCGGAATGTTCCGGATGATTTGATCATTTTTTGGTTAAATACTCGGACCAAGGGGTGCCGTGAATTTATTTCCGGTGAAGTTGATGAAATAAAAAATCAGACAAACCCAACCATTTGTGACATAGCGAACTGGAACATCACCATGATTAAGAGGTAATTCATCAGAAATAATCTATGAATGTGTCATATGTTCCATATATTCCATATATAGATGATGCTATAGATTTTTATTTTTTCTATTACATGATCATAATGTTCCATATATCAAAATATATAATTAGATCATTGCTATAATTATTACATTACATATTACATTATGCCATAGATATTGCTGCAATCAGATAATACTGTAATCTCCATGTATGGTATAGCCGCTATAGCTATGTTTATTTCCAGAGGGTATTTCCATCACCCCATGGAGGTGCCTACATTGATCGGGTCTCTTGGCTTCACGAAGCGGGCGCCTGGTTGATGGAATGTATGGATGTTTGACGCAGATAAAAAACTCACATTTCGGATGTAAAGATTGAGTCTGGTTGGTGATTTGGAACATGGCTTTTATGTTTTCATGTATTGGGAATGTCATCATCCCAACTGACGAACTCATATTTTTCAGAAGGGTAGGTCAACCACCAACCAGGAGTTGTTTTGCATGGGGATCTTGCTGGTCTCACCCAAGGGGGAAAATGGGTCGTGTTTTTTCTCTGAAATGATGCTGGATTAATGGGTATAGCGAGCGGGAACTCCTGGTTGAAATGATATAATAGTAAATTCCTATTTTAAAGAATTGTGTAAACTCTCCCTTGAGACACCCTCTTGTGCTGGCCAAATTCCACGAGGCAACCGAAGAGTTTTGAATGTTCTTTCTGTTGAGTCAAGTCAGTGATGTTCAGAATTTTGGCTGAAGTTGTGAAGCTTGGCCAAATGGCCAATTCCCCTGCTCCTTCTGTGATATGTTGCTAAATGGAAGTTTCCTAAAATGGTGGTACCCCCAAATTATTTATTTCAATATGATTTTCCATCATAAACCATCCATTTTGGGGTACCCCCGTTCTAGGAAACCTCCAAATGTTGCTAATATTTGCTCCAAAGATCATTCGCCAGGATTGCAGCTGGTCCCCTTGATATTGTGCCATGGTGGCGGTGTTCGAATGATTCGTTCCCACAAATGCCTGAATTGAAAGTCGTCTTCCTTATATATGTGTTCCCATGTTGCATTTATATAGAAGATAATGATGTATGTACAAACATCCTCATTCAAGATGGAATGGCCAGCCCTCCACTTAAAAGCCTTAAAAGTGTCGCCCTATTATTCCAGCAGCATTTGGCTGGCTGGTCTCGGTTCGCCAGGATGGACTTTGGTTGGCCTTCGAGCGTTTGCGAAGACGACAAGAACAACAGCTATGGGAGTGAGAGCCCACATGTGTTCCAGATCCTGGATTGCTGTGATTGATCAATATATCAATAGATCCAACGTGACACTTGGCAATTGCCTCTGGATCCTCTGGTAGTCGAACGTGGCAATTGGAAATCCCCTGTAAATGAAGGTGTTTTAAAGGGAAAATCATCTGTGAATCTATATATTATATATAATATATATACATAGGGGGATTTTCCATCACTATGTTTGATTGCCAGAGAGTAGATTCAATGTAAGTTAGATGTTTAAAGTTTAAATTGTTAAGTTTGGACTGCATGTTTGCTCACAAAAACTCAAGCAAAATACAGTCACCAACAATCTCAAGATATACTTATAGTACCCCCCAAAAGAACAGAAATTAAGCAATCTATCACTATCTTGGTGGGATTTTACCAAATTCTATCTTTTTTGTGGGTTGCCATCATTTATATGTAAGACCTTTGGTCTTTGGCATTAATTTTAGGCTTTCGAATTCACCCGCTTTGCTATGTGGCTCGACCGCAATGCCGCAATGCCCAAATACCTATTGGGGCAGTGTGCAGCTCGCATGGCCACGGACGCCATTTCTGGTTTCGAATGTGCTGATCGTGTTGATTCATGGGGAACGAATCAAACACCTAAAGCAGGTTTGGGATTTTACATGGATTTACTGACCATGTGATTGTTGTTGATTGGCTATAGTGACTGGTGATTGGGACTGACAATTCAATTTCATGCAGGGAAATAGGACAAACAGACCGGTTGATGCCAGATCCGCAGCATATTGGTTGATTAAATGACTATATACATTCTGTACAGTAATCCGTTCATCCCACTACCAAATACTCTCTAGAAACCTTGGTTTTGTCGCGATGTGGGGAGTATTTTAATATGGCCGGATGAGATGATTCACCGAAAACACCGGACGAGACCGCCCCCGAAATGGTGCTTCCGTCGCTTCCCTCCGCCATGCTTACGGACTGAGCTGCCGGGTCAGCCATGCAAATTTTGGGGCAATCTGCCCTGCTGTACACTCTGGGAGATGGCACATGGAAAATCCTGGGATATCTCTGAACAGATCAGATTACGACGGGGAGATTTTGCCGGTGACTACCCGAAAATCGCCGAAAATAGCAGATGATCGTTGCAGGTTTCCGTGGATTCTCCGTTGCCATGTTTGATCAGAGGGTAAGCAAACTGTGATTGGTACAGTTCAAGAAGGGTGCTGAAAAGCACCCAAAAACTGAAGGAAGGTCACTTACAGGGTTGATTCAGATGCGACTCTGGACCCTGAGTGCGTCTGCAGCTTCCACAGCTCAAAATCCCTCTACCAGAGCCAAACTTGATCATCAGACAGCCAACAGGAAGATGCGACGGCAGCGGAGTCCGAAGAAGTCATGAGTTAGGTTTGTCCAGAAGTGAGGTATATCCCAAAATGATCCAAAATTGCAATTTCAAAGGAGCAAAATAATGATCAACTAGGATTTTGTAGGTAGCCAATTTTTTTTCGACCAACCGGCTTCTTGGAACCTGGTACTGATAGGTAAAGCGCAAAATTGCAAGGAAAACCCTATATTGGTTGAGACCCTGATTCTATAGTCGTAATTCTATCATCATCAATCATCAGTCATAATTTCTGAGTCATAAAAACTGCTTGGGAGTTTGCGGAGGGATCTGCAGGTCTGCCAAACTGCACTGAACCAATTTGCAATTGGCAGTGCTGCAGCTATGACAGCAAGGATGCTGGCCTAGCCGGTGAGCTAAGGACAGCATCTTTGCTGCCAAGTAGCTGTCCAGTACGAGTACGAAAGCGGTGTAAATAGATGTAAATAGTGTAGATAAAAGACATGTGAAATCATGCGTAATATCATGTAAATAGCCAATCAATACCTGTGAAAGTCAGTGAGTCTTTCCACCGGCGGTGGCTAGCAGCTTAGCGGAAAAATATTTGGAACATCCGTGTCGCCAGGGATCTCTCTTAAAGATGGCATTTGGGTGTGTCGGAAAACCAGCAAAAATTGCACGTTGAAGAGGGACAATGAAGAACTACCCTATTAAACCTGTTTGACCATGTTTGACCTATGATTGCAGGATCTCTCAGATTTACTTGGTTGTTGGGCCTGTGGGAAGGCTAGGAAGCTGAGCTGCTGCCCCCGCCATCACTGGCTACCGTGCCATGGGTTCCCATGGAGTGTTGCAGATGCCCAGGATGCCCAGTAGAGCACCGCCAGCGAAGCTTGCCATGATTTCAAAAATCAAGCTGCAGTTATGGATTTGAAAAGGCTATCCCACCCCAGCTGCTCAGCTGAGACACCAAGAATTCCTAGATCCCAGTCTTAGACCTGCAGCTTTATAGCTGATTTGATTGTTTTTTTTCTCGGAAACCATTATAAGATTTACTTCCAGACATGACATGTCTGAAAATGTTGGGAAAACCATCCTATGGCATCCTATGGTTTATCCTCATTTTCTCAATTTTGAATGTCACTTTTGGTGTACCTCATGCTTCAACAACCCCGTGGTGGAGTCCTTTCAGGGCAGAGTGACCTTCAGTGCGTGGGGCGACCTTAATTCCTACAGATTAGCTGGCACCGGTGCCACAGTTTTTCCGCCGGCATCCTGCAGGTGTTCGACCATCAATTCCAACCGGAGGCGGTGTAGGCACACATCAAATCCAATCACCTGCTTGCGGTGAGATACAAGATGAAAAAGCCAGACATGACATGTGACAAAGCAGCTGAGGATCATCGGATTCCGCAGCTAGAAACGTTGCGATGCAAAAAAAACGGTGCGATTTTCTGTGCTGTAAGGGACATGGTTCAGCTTTGCAAATCCCCAGTTCATCCCTCGTTGTGTCACTGGATCGATTTTTAAAACCAGCCTTTGGCTGAAATCCGCAGATTGACCGGTCATCCTTTGTCTTGAACCATTCAACTCTTTGATTTATGAGCCTTTTATATCCTTAATATCTTATCCCATCTTATCCCATCTTATCCCTAGATGTCGTGTTTTATCATCCAAGCTCTGTTGATTCTATCGTATACCAACCATTTCACGTTTGGCCTGTCCTTGTCTCAGCGTTTAGTTGTCGTCGCGCGGCATCGCGGAAAGCGCAAACTCAGCGTGATCGTTTGCCATGTCTCTTGGACGCAGCTGATGATGTGCAATCCGTGGATCTAATGACCTAATCATCCCAGCTCGGCAAGCCTTAGTGACATTAGGATGCCACCGCTGCCTTTTTAAAGGGACTGGGTTCTGGGTCAAAATTGGGTACCTCAAGAATGAATAGTCAACTGGCAAGCCCTGGGGTCTGATGTATAAGTTGAAGTGGAAACAAAACCCTTGCCGAACTTGGTTTGCCACAAGTAGCAACATGTGACCAATCTTCTTGTCGCCGGAGGGAATTTTGGCCATTATATAAATTTTAGACGTGTAAGTCTTGAGTTGTGAAATGAAGCAATGTAAAAGTGTCCTTTTTTATGGGGGTACCCCAAAACATCATCCGTTTACAGATGGATTTTCCATTACAAACCAACCATTTGGGGGTTCCCCCATGTTAGGAAACCTCCAGATTCGGCAGATCACCAAGGTCGCTGACTTTTGTGGCGCCACGAGGCACCTGACAGTGGCAACAGGACATAGGATTTTTAGGTGACTTGTTTAAAAACCAGTCCAATATATATATCATATATAGGATATAGGATTTCCAAAAGTTATAGAACAAGTCATTGTAGTAACAGGAACTTTTGTTTCCTATGGTTATTTACAAAACCAAAAGTTGACCACAACCAGCCATTTGAAGTCCCTATATATATACATACATACATAATATATATATATATACATGTATGCATATATATATATAAATAGATTGGATAGCTCCCCATTGAGCGGTGAGCCCGGATTTATGAGTTCACACCCTTGCGATATCCCTAGTTGATCCTGGTTGATATTCAAGCATCATCATGTATTTATATGATTTAATGTACACATATGTACACTGTATTACTATATTATATTACTATATTTATATATATATATATATATGATATGATTGCGTATTCATGATTGACAACCATTAACACCCCTTTTATATGACAGTTTCAATCAGAGTCTTTCCTAATTACATCCTAGATGGAATGATGATCCCAACTACCTCATATAGGGTAGTTAGGGCAATCTTGGCCACAATAGACTAGATACTGGAAATTCTCTATGAAATCACATTCCTACGACGCCCCTTTTTCACAGTCCGGGGTACGAAGACAAATCAAACCATACCCACTTTACGGATTCAAAACTGAGACCATCTTTAATGATGTTTAAGCAAGCAAAGTCTTTCGTCTTAGCCCCAACCAAAACAAACGTCACCTTGTGCACATGATAAATATCAGCGTGCACATTGCTAAGAAATGCTAAGAATAGGTTCGTTCCAGGGCCCGTCAGTCTTGCTGAAATCAATGGGTTGGTTCAATGGAAGAACTTAAGCGGGGAAACCATGGCTTTTCCCCTCAAGCATGCAGGGGGTTCTTAAAATGGTGGTACCCCCAAATCATCCATTTTTAATATGTTTTAATCATTTTATAGTATGATTGTCCATTATAAACCATCCATTTTGGGGTACCCCCATTGTAGGAAATGTCCCGTCCTCGAATTCTGGGAGCCAATGCACTGCTCCTAATGGAGGTGCTCTCTCCATCGACGCTCAGCACGTGGCGGTGCCAAGTACAGCTGCGGCACCCAGGGCGGTGGGCGAACACAGCAGCGGATGCTTGGCAGAGATGGCACGAAGGGCTTGGGGAAACAGTGGTGAATGGTTGGTGTTTCTTTAAATTCTATTTCATACCCAAAGAAAAATTGCAGTCTCACTTTCAACTTCATCGGATGGGATGCTGGGCTGATGGTAAGGGCTTGACAAGTAAACTAAACCCATTCACCACTGGTTTTGAAGGACTAAATCTCCAGCGTCCTTGTTGTTAAAGATCTTTATAAAACACCTTTATTGTAACTTAGATCATTACAACAAACCTACATTCCCTTCATCAAGCATCGTTTGCTGAGTCTCCAGTCACAAACATTTGATCCCAAAATCATCTCAGTTTATCTTGCTTGTTCATATTTCGCCATACAAAATGCCAGCAGATGGGGGTGCCCATGGGTGTCCGCTGAGACAAAAGCGGTCCTGGACCCTGGATTTCCAATTTTCCACCTCCATGGGACGGGCCGATGGGCCCTGACCCGATGTCATGCCCAGATCCACGCGTCGGACTCGCTCTGCTGTTGGCCGGGCGCTACGGCTGGCGTTCGACCAATGGTGCCAGTGCCCCACGGAAGCGCCGGTCACGATGGGTGGTGCAAGCGGCGAAAGGAGCGGGGGGAAAGGGCTGAGATGGGCTGAGGGGATGGGGAGGTTGAGCCTATTTATTTTGTTGTGTTTGAGCATGGCTGTGTGGAACATGTTTCATATTTCAGTCCGTAGCTCAGGTTCTTTGTGGGGAAGTTGGTTTGTAACTTTACTCAATTCTTATCTCATCTCATCTCATTCAATTGAAGATCTTTGCAACTCTTCCAGCTATGGCAGCTATGAGTTAAACCTGCAGCGTTTCAGACGTGGAATTCATTTGCCAACTGGCCAGCGCGGCCACATGTGGCCACCGGCCATGGCTATGTCGTTGCGCACCACCATCGACTACAACAAGCTCATCACACTGCAACAGAGAAGCCAAAACTGGCAGAACGCCCTTCATTTGCTGGAAAGGATCTGTGCTGTTCGGCTACAGCCCACTCTTGTAAGTCCCTGGCCTGCAAGGACCGCAGTGTGAAACAAGATCTCATGCTTCATTCAAGTGCAACAGTTGCGTTTTTTTTTTGCATTTTTAAGGGGCCAAATTTGACACCCTGTTCGGTAGATGGTTTCTTTTTTGTCCATGCTGCCTGAAAAATGATTGTGTTTGTTTGTCACATACTTTTAATGTGTCTGGGTCGGCTTTAAGGGGAGAGGGTGCTTTGCAATAGTAACTCCCAGCATTGGATGAAGGGTAAAAAGCTCTATAGCAATCGAAAGCAATGATAATCCCTGGTTTCCTGATTTTTCCTGCCTGTTTTATTTTTAATCGAATTCAAAGCAACTACTCTCCACTAATCAAACATGGCAATGGACAATCCCCTATAAACAGTCATTGAAAGGAGAACATAGTTTAACTGAGGGATTATCCGGCACGCCATGTGACTGCTTCCCGGAGGGCAAGCCTAATTGTTGGTTGGTTAATAAGAGCTATGTATCCCATTACATCCTAACCATTCCTAATCCATTATATCACCATTCTGTCCCCATTATATCCCCGATGGATTCCCATTCCCATGGTTTCCTGCTGCAAATCCCATGGTTTTTCTTCGAGGTTTCAACGCCAGCATCAGCTGCTGCGAGAAGGCATCCAGATGGCAAGTTGCCGGGCTCCTTCTGCACAACGTCGGCTTGCTACGGCTGACTCCGATGCTCGGAAAGAGCTGGTGGTTGCAAAGGGGTGGAAAAATCATGCGGAATGAGGATAGGACATGGGATGACACTTTAGGAATGCCAGTTCTTTATGACATTTTTTGACAGATGATGATGAACCAGTGGATTTTGGAATGACTTAGGAATATGCTCACCCAGATATGCCTTGTTCCTGATCACTATTTAGTACTGGGCACGTGTGCCCTTGCCAACTTTCACTAGCCACTAAAACAATCTTTGGGATGATAATGGCTACATCAACTTGAACTCTGACAAGTGCTGGCACAAGGCATCGTAGTATATAGTAGTGGTATTGTTGTTTGACCTTGATATGTTCACACGACTATTTTGAGGGTTGTATTCAACCCGAATCGCTTCAGTATATTGTGGGTTCCCGTGTCATTAGCGCCTTCCTTGTTGCATCGCATTGGAGAGGGGGCCTTGTCTTGAGGAATGTCATCACTTACAGTGCGGCCATCAGTGCGTGCGAAAAGGCAGCAGAATGGCAGCAGGCCTTGATGCTGTTTGAGGAGAGGGTGACGGCAGGCATATGTTCCTGTTTGCTCTGATTTTCAATCTACCTTCTTGTCCTCTTGTAATCAAACATGGCAATGAGAAATCCCGTATAAATGGAGGTTTATAATATATAATAATTTATAGCCAGAAAAAGCATCCTTAACCGGTGGATTTTCCAGCAAGCCACGTTTGATTACTGGAGGGTGTAGGTGTATATGAATTATGCTACTCGACTGGGTGGGTTGGCAGTCAGGTGACCCGGGCCCAAAAAAGAAAGCAGTAGAGCCTCCGACCCATCAAAATTTGGTATGTTTCCCATATGTTTCCCATTCATTTTACGAAGTTTGACCCATTCTTAGGTACCTTGAAGGGTCCTTCCAGAAGGACATCTCCGCATATCTCCGCCATCAGGAGCTATGCCATGAATCGCTCCAGCCAAATGTGGTGACCCTAGGTGCCCTGGTGAGTTCCTGTGAATCTTGCAGCGCATGGAGGCAAGGTTTGCGCATCTTCAGGGACCTCCAGGCGTGGAGGAGTGAATGGTGGGTCACACCACTGGAATGGTGGAGAAAGGAGAAACCCACGATTTCTCGAGAATTTTGGTGTTTGAAACTACTGGAGATGGTGAAGAAATATGAAGAAACCCCAGATTTCAGGATATGTTTGTTGACTTACGTTAGGAGGAACATGCTGAAGAAATGGTAAGTCTGACTCGTAAATCTTGTACCATACTCCCTGCCAGGGTTGTGATTCGGGGTGGTTCTACTGCTTTGAGGCAAAATCGGTTGGGGTTGATGCACTGTCTTGAGATGGGTCGAAAGCTCCAAGCTTTCCCAGATCCCATGGACCACCTGGAATGTTCGTCTTTCTAGCGCACCACTTCACCACCTCGCATGTTTTTTTTTCATTTTTTTTCAATATATAATGCAGTTGCACAAGGTTGGCACTATCTTCGGTAGAAAGTAAGCAACTGACATCCAACGAAAATTCAAAAGGCCACAAAAAAGAACAGGGCCAGGGCTCCATGGGTTCCATGTGATCACGTGCACTTCCGCTTTCAGGCGTGCCTGGTTCAACCGAATGCGTCTTGGATACGAAGCAACCGCCCGGGCAGGGAAGAGAACCTGTGGTATCCTGTGATCCATTTGCGATTTGTACAATGACGTTCCTTCAGAATTTCTCGCTCAAGCTTGGATGATTTGGATGAATGGTTTATAATATAAATGTTTATAATACATTGTAATTGTAATACTTTACTCCTGGCTAGACAAACAGTTTGGTCATGATTTCACTGCCTGGTGTCCTGTTGGATTTGTCGAGCCTACTTCAGGCAGTTCCGAACATACTCGGGCACTAAAAAAAAGGTCAGTGGGGTCATGTGAGCTTCACAACCCCCGCGGCTGACCTTGAGGCTATAGTATACAATGCTAGCATAAGCGCATGTGCTAAAGCGGACCGGACAGAAGCTCTATCCCTGCTGGCAGAGCTGCTTGAAGAAACTCTGTGACGCAGTCCTGAACTTTAGGGCAGAAGAGACAATACCATGTTGGGAAGAACTGTGTTAGTTTCAGTGACTCTATACTGTGGTCTAGCTTTTTGATTGCATCAGTTGCCAACGTTGAATGTTTTCCAAATTTCACCGTTCACAAATCTGTCGAGACAAGATCAGACGTTCAGACATCATGACATGCGTGGGCAGCTCTCAAGGTTGGAGTATCATGGTGCAAGCAACGTGGTCTCCTACAGTGCAGCCATGCCAGCCGCATGGCTTCGGTACCCTTCAAGAAAAGTTGGTTACTGTATATCATGTTATATCATCCTACATCCATTATTATCCATTATTATCCATGACTATCCATTATTATCCATTGTTATCCATTACTATCCATTATTACCCCAAAAACTATCCACTAGTTTCCATGATTATCCATTTATATCCCCAGTACTACCCATTATATCCAGGTGAATGAACCTCATGTCTTCTTGATCCATGTGTTCCCAATCCTTCCGCAGAAACTACGAAAACAAAGCAATTTCTTTCGCGCCAGGGCTGCCGTGCGGTGCCGTGCATCGCTTGTCCTGAAATGTGGTTTACCTGTTTACTCCAATTTATGGTACCTTTAATGGAAACAACAATGGAAAACATATGACGCACCCTTGGATTTTGTGGCACTAAATCCTATCTTGAAACAAACCCGAAGCATGTCCTATACACACTGCAAAGAAAAACTCAAAATCCATTTTGAAATCCACTAAAATCATTTAACACCTTGCTTCCCTTTGTTTTTTCTTCTCCTTTGCTTTGCATCGTCAAGTCGTTGTTAGGCCTGTAGTTGGCAGCAGGCCATTGATTTGCTCCGGCGCATGGATGAGAGGCGCCATTGGCATATCCCCAACCGACTGGATGGGTAGTTAAGTCCGACTTCGTTTTTTATTTTTTTTTGAACATACCCATAAACTGCATTAAACTGCAAGAGTTTGTTTTGTGGACTACCAAAGATTGACCATGATAACTGGTAAAATTAGATAAAATTAGTATATAGTTATCCCTCCTCATGAAAATAACCTGGGGGAGCACATTAATCCTGTCTGGAAACGTTAACATTAACGCCACATTTTGTGGAGTGAACATTCATTTAGTTCCAGCTATACCGCATACCAGCTTTTTGTCGAGGCACCATTTGAGCCACAGCCATTTTGAGACCAGATTTGATCCAATTTGGTCACAGCTCACTCATGAGTAGTATCATTCTAGAAATCATATATCACCAGTATGGTTACATCATCATTTAAGATTATATATATATAATATATCTACCAGTACCAGAAACATCCAATGTTTATTGTGCCTCCTAAGAATTGTTTTATCAGCCTTGAATCTGAGCCAGATTGCCGCAGGCACATCAAGGGGAATTTGATTCTGTACAGCTCCTGGTCTCAATTGAGCAGCGATGCTGTGTCACGATATGGCTGTCTCTGAAAATTGTATATACCCCAAGTTTTGGCTACATTAAAAAATGGGAAAACGATGATCAAACATCAAAATTTGGGGGTAACTTATTTTCAGACAAACCCATATGATATATGGAGGTTTCCTAAAATGGGGGTACCCCCAAATCATCTATTTTAATGCGATTTTCCCTTATAAACCATCAATTTTGGGTACCCCCATCTTCAGGAAACCTCCATATATGTTCAAGGAAGGTGTATAGAAGCTGGTGTGGTGAATGATTCGTTGACACATCGTACGTATGTGGTGATATGTGCTGGGGTGAATCACATAAGAATTCCCGTATAGTATAGTCATGACCGAAATGACAATGGCTTTCGATCAAAACTTCCAATACCTTGTTTGGTGGGATAATCTATGGACATGAGATGTATGTATGATGTATAACCATAGATAAGATTAGCATGTATATTATTTATAATTATATATTGTATATATATATATAATATATATATATATATAATGTATATATATAATGTATATATAATGTATATGATATTAGCCATAAATCACCATAATAGCTGGGATAACATCATTTATTTCCATAAATCCCAGCTATGTTGATGTGAAAACCACGAGATGTGCCCAGGCTGAAGTGATCCATCTTGAGGTGCTACCATCAGCGCATGTGCCCGACAAGGTCGCTGGCGAGAGTCGCTGGCGCTCATGCCATTGGGACTTTAATGGTTTCAGGGAAGGTCCAAGCCACAAACACAGGGATGATGATGATTGAAGCAGCAAGAACTGTGAGGTTTTAAGATACCCTCTGGTTATTTAACATAGCCATGGAAAATGGCCCATTTATAGAGGGTTTACCTATTAAAAATGGTGATTTTCCATGGCTATGTTAAATGACCAGATGATAATTTAAGAAGATTTGAGCAAGTGAAGTTCGGTGGAGGTCAGTAGGATGGTACAGAGAACAGAAATGCGGACATAGCCGACATAGCCAACACGAATGTGCCGGGCTTTGGGATTTCACCAGCGAAATTTCGCATCTCACAATCCCCAAAAAAGCGATTCTTGAAACAGGAAAGGAGTTGGGGTTCAGGGATTGGTTGAACATGTTGCTGCCTTCAGAAATGCGCGCCCTAAAAGAATTGGCACAGATTGGATGGCTTCAGACTTTCAGATCCAGATTTCCAAGGATCTATTTGTTGTAGATTTCTTATGTTAACCACCGCTGCCCCAAGGACAGAGGCGTTGGCCCATCATCTTCAACTTGACATGGTGACGGAGGCAGGGGCCATCAGCCCGCCTTGAGGAGCAACGCCAGCATGGAAGATGTGCAAACGATCATGAAAGATCACTAGTCACAAAGTAAAGAGGAAAACATCTATTTCTTAGAGATCCTGATGATCCTGAAATGTGTCGTCGACTGTATGATATGGATCGTACTACATGATAGAAAGTGATTGGAAGCTGGTGTGACGACGACTCAATTGGTTCCAATTCGTTTCAACTCCATTCAAGAATGCCAACAGGAAAACTGCGGATGACCTTTAGTAGAAAGAGACATGGCAATGGAACATATCACCTTGTCATTTTGACATATGAGCAACGGCTTTTATTTGGTTAAATGGAGAATAGTATTGGGGTGTACCCCGGTTTGCCGAAAATATCACAATTAGGCTGTAAAACAAGGTAGGCACACCCCGAGAACCAGGTAGGCATCTCATATAAAGCATCTAGCTACTCAGATCAAGCGCGGCATTGGAAAACGAGGTCAGACCCGAAAAACGCAACGGGACTGGAAAACGAGGTAGGAACACCCTGTCAATTACGTTATGTACCAAAGTCCGCGGCTCATGCATAGTTTGACCAATTTCTACATGATTTCGCTACCTGCATGATCTTGAACGTGTATCCCGCTTAGCAGCTGGATTGGCCGTCTTGCTTAACTGGGAATATCATAATTTATATATATATATATAATGATATCAATGATACATCATATATATGTACTTACATCATAATATATGTATAACTATGTATAACAGTGGATTCTAGATACAGTTTAACATGTATATAACATAATATTATATAATATAACATAATGTAATATAATATAATATAATGATATGTATATATATATGCCCACCTTCCCATATCATTCGCATGTAACTTGTCTACATACACATCCATTTGTTTCCATATCATTAACATCAACAATGTCATACCTAGGCCGCCACCATCAGCGCTTGCAAGATGCATGGAGAATGGCCTCAAGCTGCTCGGCTGATGACATGGGGGTTTCCATAAATGGGGATCCCCAAATGGATGGTTTATACTGGACAATCCTATTAAAGTGAGTGAGAACTGGGGTTAAGTCTATGTCAGGAAACCTCCATATCTAAACCTCCATTTGCTGTGGGCATTCTGATAGATTTTCCAACTGTGACGGATTACCAAAGGGTACCTGCGACGCCGCATTGGCCTTGCACATCTCCTTGCACATCTTGGAAATTCACATAGGTTGTGGCTTCATAATTAATTACTCATGATTGTGTTTCTCGTGCTTCTACCCTTACCACAAAATGCCGTTTGATTGAGAATGCATAATATTGAGATGGACCTAGAATTTGTTTTCGCCGTTATACAAGAGCAAAACCAGGAACCATATCCATATCATAAACAAACATAATTCAATAATATTGAAGACATATACATATATATATATAATATATATATATA
Source organism: Cladocopium goreaui (assembly GCA_947184155.2). Classification (NCBI taxonomy): domain Eukaryota; class Dinophyceae; order Suessiales; family Symbiodiniaceae; genus Cladocopium; species Cladocopium goreaui. Next base: position 486,954 of record CAMXCT020002757.1, on the reverse strand, counting down.
TATATATATATGAAGATGAAAACATACCAGACTACTATGATGAATGCCACTCAAACTTTAGATGTTGCGTCCTGTTGAAGGCCTTGCATTTGGTGGACGGGATGCAGCTGAAGGCCTTCCCTCCCTATGCGCCTTGGCGGTATCAGGGCGGGTTTAAGTGGCTGCCTGCTGTGCGGTAAACTGCTAAGGTCTTGTCTATGGACGGGGACATTCCTTGTAAGGACACTCCTAGAACATTCCTTTTCATGAACTTTAATTTCAGGTAATTCATCTTGATTTCAAATAATTCTTGTTCATTCCACATATATATATATATATTTTTTTTCCTTGATACTTCTTACTTTATTTTAAAGAGTTGTTTAAATATTTGTTTGACCATTTTTGATATTTTGTTGTTTTTAATGTGCAGTTTTTTTTGAACTTTTTTGGAATGTGTTGTTTTTTGTTTTGAACGTTTCTTAAAAAGAAAGCATAGTTGTGTTCATGTTGTTTTGACTTTCTTTTAGATTATTTTGGATTTGTTTGATTTGTTTTTTTTGTATATTGTTTGATTTGTTGAATGTGTTTTTGAATTGTTGGATTGTTTTTTATGTTCTTTTTTGTGTGTTTTTTGTTTGGATTTGTTTGATTGTTTTGGTTTGTTTGAGATATTTTTTTAGATGATAGCAACTTTTAGGAGTAGCCCTGTTAGGAGTAATCCAGGGTTCTTTAATGATAATGGTATTGTAGCCATTTTACGAGATACATGTTTAGGATGTTTTAGCATATTTTGGATAGCCATGGCCATATCGTGTAACGTCCATGTTCATGGGAACTGCCTGTCTCAGGTCATCGCTGTGAACTCGGCGATCAGCTGCTGCGACAAAGTCTCCGAGTGGCAACAAACGCTGCAACTGCTGGAGGGGATAGCTGCACAGCTGCTGGGACAGGATTGATACCAAGGTACCATGGTTGGTACCATGGTCGATCATGGTTGGTATTGATACCAAACCAATCAGATTTCCCGTTTTTTTTTTTCGAGGGAATAAACGATGATAAACGTCAGGCTAGCATGCTTTTGACCTTTACTCACACATTGGGAACGATGGGAGTCCATGGCAAAATGTGGTGCTTTTAAAGAAGGTGATTGAGCTTCGCATTCCCTTTTCGGTGGTGGCGACGTTGATATTTGAGTTTGTAATAGTTGCCAGTTTGACACCTGAGCGGAGTTCGAACCGTTTCCTTCTGACATTTCCAAAGCCTACTCGACTGGTATCACAACAAGCGTTTTCAACAGTCTAACAATACGACACGTCTATTCTATTCCAAATTCCGCATTCCCAAATTTCAACATAAAGTTTGAAACCCAACCCCCATCCAACATATTACACATATTCCAACATCATTTAACACAACCCATGCTTGGCAGGAACAGAAACCATCACAAAATGACTAAATAATCTTGGCTTTGGTGAATCAATTAATGGAGGCTTCTTAATTAATGGGGAATCCCATGGGTTTCAATACTAAGCTGGTTGGTGGTTTCAAACATTTTTTATTTTCCATAATATATGGGATAATCCTTCCCATTGACTAATATTTTTCAAGATGGTTAAAACCACCAACCAGTAAGTCATGGTCTGATGACTTGGATGAAAGGAGGGGGTACCCCCACTTAGGAAACCTCATGAAACCTCCATATGATTCAGCTAGAATCCATGTTTCGCATGGCTCGAGGCCGCAGATGATCACCTACAACTCTGCCATCAGCAGCTGTCAGAAAGCCATGCTTTGGCCACCTGTTCTGCAACTTCTGAGCTGCGCGCTGAAGGTACCTGAACATCGTCATCAGAGTCCCGTCATGCTGTGGATTTGTCTGAAAGTTATGAAACCTCATGCCACGGTGGAGAAACATATTTTTCATTTTTTTTCAAATTATAATGTTACCCTCTTGTAAACTAACAGTTTGCTATGGCAAATCACCATTTTTAATGTGTAAATCAACGAACTAAATGGGCCATTTTCAATCGCAACCTGTTCGTCATTACCAGAGGGCAACATGGCTCCATGGCTCTGTGGTACGCGATTTTAAACCAGATCATCATCTGATGTTCAGCATATTCGCCTAATTTACATTCAGCATATTTCCATCATTTGTTGGCTGATGATAGGCGCTTCGTTGTCGTCTCAAACAGGCACTCTTGCAGCCGACCGTGGTCACCTACAATGCGTGCATGAGTGCTTGTCACTTGGCTCAAGCCACTATAGCTACGTTGCTTTCCATCTTATGACTAACTCCAGCTTAAGGGGGGTTTACAATGGACACATCGTTGGATGGTGTTATAATATTATTATTATGTTATTATTTAAAAGAAAGAACTTCTTTGAAAGAACGTATAACCTGGGGGGCCTTCCTGGCCTTCATCTGGGAATAGATTCAATTGCAAGCTACATCACTGAAGCATGGACTGACACTCCACCAATATGTAAATGAGAGCCTGAGTCCACTGCATTTGATAACCGTGAATTTGACATCAACCGCACCCATCACAACCCATCTAGGGACACTCATGCAGTGCAGCCATACCATAAAACTTCTTAAATCATCACCAAACCTCAGAAAACGATTCATGTCAAATATCTGCTGCTGGGGCAAATCCTCCCAAAACACTGGGCAAAACATGTTGCCACGTGTTTGCCCATCAATCACGGGGGTTCCCAAAACTTCCCAAAACCATGAAAAGTCCATTAATTCCCCAAGAATCTGGGTGACAGGTCGAGGTCGAAGAGGGGATCAGGTGGCACAGTGGCCAATGGCTATGCAATTGGCAATTGCTGCTTGGCTGAGATTGATGAAGGCTGGCTGATTTTTGGGGATGGGTCAAAATGATCACCCTGCAAAGTGGATGGTTTAATACAAAAAGGTCCAGACATCATCAAATGTGTGGATCCATTGTTAAACTGTTATTGACCCAGAGCCACACCATCCTAGACATCCATTCAATTTATCAGCTGAATCTGTTTCGGGGCGTCGGACAACAGAAATCTGACATCCTCGTGAACCAATTCGTGGTTTTGAGCAACCAAAATACCAGGAATTCTGACCAGAAGGAAAAGTTATCTGAAGAAATATGTTGGTTTTCACCAGCAAGAATGGTAAGAAGCACCTGAGCCAGTTCGGCACAAGCATTTACCTGTATGGTCCAAATCAATCAACAAGAGCAGACACCAAAGCTTGGGACTTGACTGTCTCAAGCAACAGATTCGAACATCAGCAGTTGTAGCTGGCCATGACTTGGTAATTCTTTCGTTTTTTGGTTTCTTGGTTGGGTAGTTCAATACTTTTTGCTACATTTTGGGGACCTCTCAGCCGGCCCTCAGCCATGTTGCCTCAGATCCCAGGGGATGGCCCGGAGCTTTCAGCCGAGCTTAGTGAGCTTGGACGCCCTGACCTGTGCCGTGTCGGCTGAAAATGGAGGTATTGGGCATGTGGTGAAGCCTTTATAATCAACTATTTTAGAAACCTATCATTTGGGGATGGTTTATACCCATTGATGCTGGTTTTTTGAGATGGTTTTTTGAGATGGTTTATGGTTTTACCACATTACTGGGCAAAGAAAAGACAGTATACGTTTGGTGGACCCCCAAACAAACAGCACAAAAAAAAGCGGGGAGGTGCGTTTTGCCGCCTGAGGGCCGGAAGAGAGTCGTCCAAAGCCTTTTCTTGGAAGATGTGAGAAATAATTCTAGACCATCTTCAGAATCTTCCATCTCCAAACCACAATCTTTGGAACCTTTCCTCTCTCGTTAAATGCAGAACATGTTCGGTCCAGCTTCAAGTTGCTCTCAGCTGCCGGCACCGTTTTTCAGGTGCTGAAGCGGATTCCTGGCAGTGGCAAAAAGCTATGCAGGTCTTTCCTGAGAGTCGTGCAGCCGGTTGCTCTTTGCATCCCAGGGTGGCCAGCTGTAGCGATTCTTGGCAAACCTCTGATCTCAGGATTTGATGCGCGCTTTTAAGGAGGGAATCTTTCGGTCTTGGAGTCTAATAAAACACATCTATACACATCTGATTATTCACTCTGTAGATCCATCTTGATATGATCTCAATTCCTTTGACACGCAGATTAGTTGGGATAAATAGCCATGAAATCACCCTGAGTTGGGCCCTATTTTCTTGCATCCCGGCAGTATAGCAGGAGTGAGATCCTAAGATTCGTCAGATGACGCTGGGAAGATGGGGGCGTAGTATCATCATAAAAAAGGTGGATTCACCCTCCAGTGAATGGCAATTTTAAATGATTTTAATATATTTGAATAGGAAATGATGATAAACGGATAAACAATGGGATTCTAGGGGGCACCACATTGACAAACCCATTGTTTCATTTTGATTTGCGATAGGTTTCTGATGTTAAAAAATCGAAGAAGTGTTGAATCTATGGTGGATTTATTGTGTTTTTGTTTTCTATCTTTGTTGTTATGTGGTCCTGTGCAAAGTATGCGCTCCAACTTCACTTAATGATTTAAGATTTCGCCAATGAGATGTCAGGAAAGTATCATAAAAACGAGCGATGTCCCGTTGTTCCTGAAGCTTCCATGATCCGCCGATTGGTTACAGTTGATTTGCTGTCAATGGTTGGAAACGCTTGTCCATGTACATCCGACTTTGGTATACTTTTGTGGTATAGCTATATATTTCATCAATTTGATAAGTCACCCCGATTCATTTTGTGGATTATCAGTTATCTGGGTATATCAACAAAGAGGGCAACGCCATGACATCCCCATTCAAAATTACAGGCCATCAGAAACCAAATGATCAATGATATTCAGCATTTCGGGTTCAACGCTGCGTAGCAGCTAGCACAGATAAATTTTCGCCGCACCACAGCAATGGCGTCAAAGGCAAAGCATCAGGCAACAGGAGACACCCCGGAACCAGCTTCGAGAAAATTGAAATTCGAGAAAGAAAAGAAAGAACATGAAGATGAATCGATGATGGATGAAGAGATCCTGTTGCGAACTATCCGGGAAATCCAAGAACAGGCATCAGCGACCAAGGTGCAGGCAGCCTTCCTGCTAGCGCAACATGCAGATGCACAGAGAGATAAAGCAAAGAAAGAAATAATCTTTGGAGGATGGACAACATTCACACCCCCTTCTCATGCCGATCTTGAACTACAAGGGCTCCTCATGGAAAATCAGACAGACTCAAGGGAGAGATACATCAAAGAAACAGCAAAGAGGGCAGGAATCACCAGCAACTACTACCGTGACTGGACTTACAGCCATCAAACCAGAGGAGACACGCTCTCCGCAATCACAATTGTCACAGTCACACAACCATGGCAAAGATCCAAGTTACTAGACTACGTGAAGAAGAGCGACGGCCTGAAAGAGAAGTTCTACCTCAAAGATGAGGAAGAAACGCAATGGGAAAAGCTCACCAAAGCCTTCGGCAACGGGCAGCAAAACACAGGCAACACAATCAAGATTCAACCGCAGATCTCATTATGGGACCGTACTACGGGAATCCCACTCAAGGTAGCTATGAACATCGCCCAGGAACAGCAAATCCCCTTCAAGCAGAATTGGAGAGATCACACTTTGGTACACAAGGACTCCGCAGAATACATCCTATGGGCGCACTTCTCACCGGAAAAGGGCAAAGTCACAGTGTACCTCTCCACAAAGAATATCCCCGACCCTGATGCGTTCCAGAGGTTCTTTCTCCCAAAGTTTGATGAGTACATGAATGGCAAAGGCAAAGGAAATGGCAAAGGAAAATCAATGGCACAGAGCGCCGCCAGCACCGAGAAGGACCCTTTCCACTTACCTTTGACGCACACATCCCACTCGAGTACGGCAAGGTACCCCTTCATGATCGACGTGCGCATCGTAGATGACACCGTTTCGCACTGGGAGGTTTGGAGGGAACTCTGGCAAGAAGCCGTTGCAGATGCCACCCGCCCCTACATGGCAGCAAGACCTTCTGACCGGGAGCTGTGAAGTCTCACCCCGCCGTGTCTTAGCCGTAGGCTTTTCCCGACACCCACCCACAACATACGGTAATGCCGGGCACACAAAGTATCGCACAGAAAGAAACCACATCACAAAAGGTCAATGCCAGCAACTTAAGGTTCAGACGTGACAGTGGCTACGGCCACAAGACCTACGGGTCTCTCGAGGTAATCTCTTGGTACTCTCAATCTTTGCAACAGAAGAAAGGCAGCCAGACACAAAACAAACACAGAATTGCCAAACTAACATACAACAACTTATCGCTCCATAATCAAGCTTTGTCACAACCTCTAGAGGCGAATTTCCAATCAAATGCAGCGCACACAGGCCCCCCCATGGCAATGCGGGAAAGCCGCACTGAACGTTCTAAACGAACAGACGGCGGTAACCAACTGTCGAACCCAAAACTGCAATCAACTGATTCTACGAAGATGGGCCCCAAACGGAAATGCCGTTCTAATACTGCTTTACTTAGACGTCGAGTTAACAGAGCTAGAAACAGAAACATGCATAGGATATCCTATCGTCATTTAAAGACACAGGCCCTTGCTTTGGCCAGGCAGGTGCCGCTGTTCAAGGTCCAAGATCCAACGGACAATCTTGAGTTTCTTGATTGGTTCAAACCGAAACCTTTTGATTCCCACACACATACTATTACACATGAAGAGTTTTCATTAGGATTTTCTGACTATCAGGACAATAGTTTTAAGGATCATGGGATCACCGATTACAAGATTGCAAGTCTTAATTGTAGAGGTCTTGCATCACCTTCTAGCCGGGAAAGACTTGTCCACACCATGAAGAAATACCATTTAGACATTCTTTGCTTGCAAGAAACAAAAATTAATGTTAACTCCATGGAACTGCATGATGGTTTTAGTTTTTATTGGTCTAGCGGAATCAAAGACGAAGACCGCAACAAAGCGATAGATCTCAAACGCTCGGGTAAGGGGTCAAGGGACAACCCCGAACATGGACAAACCTTCAGAAATGCTATTGAACATCTTGGGGTTGGCGTTGTTCTACATCCACGTATCAGAAAATATGTTTTAGATGTTCGACAGCACAGTGCTAGAAATATCATGGTATCATTGAAAACTAGATGTGGTGTCCTGGACATCTTATCTACTTATGCGCCTCAGGCGTGCCACCGAGACTCACAAGCAGCAGAAGCGCATTACGCTGAATTAGAATCACTTGTGTCAATAAACTATGCCTTCGCTCCTAAATTAGTTCTTGGAGATTTCAATGCAAGATTGATTAAAGCCCTTCCACACGAGACTTGCGTAGGACCTTACACTTTTGGGATCGAGCGACAGGATCTTGATTTTCTTAGTGATGCCCAGCTGGAAAACCGTTTCAAATTTGTAGAGTTTTGTCTGGAAAACCAATTTGTGGTGAAAAACACATTCTTCTGCAAACCCGAAGCTGAACTTGTGACATACAGAAGTGTAGGGGTTAAGGACTGGAGCCCTCCATGGCATCCACATCAATATAGCCAAATGGATTATATTCTCGTTAATGAACCATGGAAAAATGGTATCACAGATATTTTCGCCACAGAGGTGCATGACATTGACACGGATCATAAGATGTTGATTGCCAACGTCCGTCTAAAACTGAAGAAGAAAGGCCGTGTCAAAACTACTTCACGGATTAAATTTCATAAACCTCCGGGAGATGAAATAGCCAATTATAATGCTTGTGTGGCACAAAAAGCTGATGATCTTCAATCATGTGATAATACTGACAGTTTTGATTTGCTGAACTCAATTCTTCTTGAAAGTTCGCAAGCCACGCTCCCAAGATGTCATCCAGAGCAGAAAAAGGATTACATTTCGAAAGATACATGGGACCTTCTAGAAAAACGATGGGAAGCCATTTCAAACCAAGATTCGGCCTTGGCGGAAACGCTGAGCAAGGATATAACCAAGAGAGTTCGACTTGACAAAGAGCAACACTTACTGAACGAATTAGAAGCGGTTGATCAAGATGGTTATAAATGTTATAAATGGGATGGATTGAAAAAGATGAGAGCCAAATTCACTCCTAATTTTACTAAGTTCAAAGATTCCGCTGGCAATCATGTTCCATACAGTGACTACCCGCAGAAAGCTGCAGACTACTTGGCGACAACCCAATGGAAATGCCCTTCAGCAGAAGACCCAGTTGCACCTTCAAGGATCGATAGCCCTTTGCAGGACGGCAGGTACATCGTGTCTGACGACCCTTTCACAATAGATGAGTTAGATGCTGTTCTAAAAAAGGTTAAAAATAACAAAACTCCAGGAGTAGATGGTGTTCCAGGAGAGCTTTTTAAATGGCTTGACCAAAATAATCGGAAACTTTTCCTTAAGGTTGCTAACACTTGTCTTAGACATGAGGAGGTGAAACAACACCATATGAATGCTGTCGTTATTAGTATTTACAAAAAGGGCGATGCTTCGTCTTTAGCTAACTACAGACCCATTTCTTTGCTAAACAGCTGTTACAAAATCATGGCGGCCTTGGTCAAGGAACGGCTAGACTCTGGGCTAGATGCATGGATCTGTTCCACACAGTATGGCTTTAGGAAACATAGAAGCACAGCCCAGGCCATCTTCCTGGCCAGGCGTCTCCAGGACATAGCAGAAAAATCCAATGCCAGATGTACACTTGTTCTATTAGACTGGGAAAAGGCTTTCGACCGAGTATCCCAAGATAAACTAATAGAAACTTTATATCGCTTGAAGGTACCCGAAAAACTCTGCAATCTGATCGGGAGTTTGTATAACGATCCCCAATTTAAAGTTTGCGTGGGAGAAGCAGAATCAACGTGGAGATCGCAGTGCTCAGGAATTCGGCAAGGATGCCCGCTTTCCCCTTATTTATTCACCTTGGTTATGGGAGCCCTTTTTGCGGATGTCATGGAAGAAATCTATACGCCCAGACAACTTGAACCGCTAGATGGTGTCTACTTCAGTAAAATTTTGTATGCTGACGATACATTGATTTTTGGAGCCAACACAGTGCATAAACACTTTCCTTCATGCCATCGAGCGCCGCTCTAAATATTTTGGCGTTAATCTTAATTATGATAAATGCGTCAATCTGACCGCCAACCAGCGACAAAGCTCTGTGCGTTTTGCACAAGAAGGACCGGCAGAGGGGGCATTTGTCCCAAGGAGGAAATCGGCAGTGTATCTAGGGACCCTTTTGACGGATTCCTTTGATAATAGAGCAGAGATTCTCAACAGAATAGGGGATTGCATTGCTACATGTCGGCGCTTAAAGCTATTTTGGGATAAAGCTAACACTTCAATCAAATGGAAAATCCAAGTGTTCACGGCTATCATAAGATCAAAACTGCTATATGGTTTAGAATGTATACAGCTGACCCAAAATGAAATCTCTAAGCTCAATGCTTTTCAAAACAAAACATTACGACGTATTCTCAAGAAACCTCCTACTTTCATAGACCGGGAACAGACCAACCTGAAGATGTATGATGAGATCAGACAGGAACATGGGTGCCATTTTGAACCTTTCGGAGACACTTGGAGAAAAAAGAAATTGAAACTTCTAGGGCACATGCTTAGAAGTAGCAGAGCTGACCCTTTGAACCAAGTCACGTTTGCAGCAGATGGACTTCGTCCCCGTTCGATAGACAAAAGGCGGCCAGGTAGACCCAGACTAGATTGGCTAACTGAAACATATAAAGACGCCTTCCAGCACATGTATGGCCACGATCAGTTTTTTGACCCTTCAGATCTTGAACACATGAATCGAGTCAAACAATGGGCTACACAACGGATTGGCCCTTTCTAAAGGGGGCAAGTCCCAGGCCACTGGCCTCTCAAGGTACTCTCGTGGTAATTTCATAAGTGCAGGTGTGGACGGCATTGTGAATTTATTTGAGGAGTTCTTTTTATTGGAAGGGTGTGGTGTCGGTTTGTACAGTCTCAGTTTTTACAATTTGTCCGTCGGGAGCCCATATGCTCGACCGAAAAAATAGCCATCCACATTCCACTACATACTTTGCTGATATTCCGGAGTTGTTGGGATGATCGGCAATAGCAATATCTATATAATAGAATCTCTAAGTTAATCAACCAATCCCAGTGATAGTCAATCCCACTTCATTTAGTCAATTGATTAGCATATTGTCCGCAATCAACCAATTAGATCGTTGGATACAAGGTGGTGCCGCGTCAATTTTAAGTTGGTTTATAAACCCCATCAACTATAGTTCTAAGTACCATAAACCCTAGTTACACGAGTCATTATCATAAACCAGCTAAGTTAACCCCATTAACTCTACTTTATCAGAAGCCTATTAGATCCTATTAACTTTTATTAACTATATATGGTTCTCATTATAAACCAACTATAACTCTAGCCAACTTGTGTCATGGTTTAACGTGGTGAACCCAACATGAGTTTCCCTGAGGCCCTGATCAGCGCGTGCGAAAAGGCACGGCAGTGGCGCGAGGTCTTCGTCACGTGGCGTCAGGGGTTGCGTGATTTTTCATGGATAAAATGGGGTTTTCTTGAAATGGGGGGATCCATTCTAGTACCTATATAATAATAATAATAGATTCGGGTAATATATATGTTGAATGGGGAAACCCATTAGGAAATTTTTAATGGATAACATATTAGTACCACAACCATGGGTTTCAACACTAAGTCATGGTCTAATGTTGGATGATTTGGGGGTACTCCCATGACTTAGGAAACATCTGAACATGGCCGACATGCGTAGATCATGGCGATGTTCAATAGCATGTCAAATTACCAGAATGGGGAGTCAGGCATTTCACCAGTTGCATGCTAGATCAAATAAGATTCACTTATTTCAAGGCAAAGAGTATTCTAGCCGAGCCATGCATATGATAGAAAATGTAGAGACGGGTGTTTGACTCTGAAATACATGGCTGATTTCAGAATTCACCACCTGGACTATATAAATCATTGTTTATCTCAATCCCTTCCTCGTCGGATGATGATCCTCAAAGCACATGTCTACGGGTTCTCCAAAATTGGCCAGGCAGATTGAATATACAAAAGTACACTGTCACTATTCATGGATTTTCCAAAAATACATACAATGATCGGTATGGTCAGAATCACCAAATACGATGATATGTTTGTTGATTCTTATGATTTCTGACTGGAGTCATTTGTCCCATGACTGCGATTTAGAGAATCACATGTATGTACGCGTGTATATATATATAGCCTATAGTGGGGCTAGAGAAGCCAAACTTTGTCCATCTCTTTCTAGCTGAAGTGCAGCGAAATTGGTCATCAACCGGTCTTTACAGCAAGAACACAGCGCACATTCTATAATTACTGGAAGAAGAAGAACGTGGTAACAAGAAGCATATCGAAGACAATCCAAGATGCTGGGAGTGCTGGAAATGATGGAAATGCCGGGAAAGCTCAACATGTATTCCCATTATTCCCTCATCATCCATGCTTCCTCTAGCTACATCCTATGATTAGTCTGAGGTGATCATGGCTTCAGCTAAGAGGTGGCCGGCTGTCGTAGATGGTGTCAAAGTTATCGACAGCAGAGGGTTTTAATTAATCATGTTTACCCTCCGTCAATCAAACATGGCAATGGATAATTCGCCATGTTCGGATGATATTTCCAGTATTTCCCAGTGAAACCTCAATTTCCAGCAAATTTTCCCATTCCCATGTTTGATTACCAGAGTGTAAATGTTGGTTGCATCTAAAGGTAAATCCAAAACTTCCAAAAATAAAGTCACAAAGGCATTCAACCCACGTATACACCACAGTTTCATATATTTGACGTGTTGCTGATATGTTCAAACGTGTAGCCCATTTTTGCTCATTTTTGCCATGTGGACATTCAGTAGCCGGTCCAAGGTTCAGAGTTGGGGATGATTCAAATCCCAGCCGTTTTGTGGTAATTCATTCGGGCTGGTTGATGTTTGTTGATGGAGTTTTCACATTATATCTCATTGTATACCATATAGAGAAAAAAAATCTATCATATGTATATATATATCATATATGTAAATTAAATGTGTACAATTCGCCCCCAAGTGGCAATTGTTCAATGGTGAAAATCTGCATTCTCCGGCACCGGCAGACAAAGTCTGGCTAGCCGCTAGCCTGGCCTGGCAGCCAGGTCAGGGGTGCAGCCCGATTTCGTCATGTACAACTCAGTGATGAATATTTGTGAGCCACTCGGCCGAGATGTGTTGGTATCAAGGCGTCCCAGAAACACAGGCAGTTTTACCCGCTTCGAGATGCTTCGAGCTGCAAGACAAAGGGGGTTGCCGTCCCGAAGTTGGATCATTGTGGAATCGTGGGGTCACTTTTGCAAGAATCCATACCATATTTGCAGTGCTTGGTTGCGAACTCCCAGCCCTTGGTGGCTGATGTAAACTCACGACATCTCACGACCCTTTTCTAGCTGAATCCAACCTGTCCTGAGATTTCCCACCAGCATCCCGCCCAGGGACATGTTCCTCTTCCACAAAGCCCTGGAAACGCTGAGGCTTTTGGAGAAACCCAAGCGAGTAGAGCTCGAAAATTAAGCATCAAAGATCTGGAAAACCCATCATCTATGGATCATTTCCTAGGGATTCCCCATATTTTTCATATGTTTTTGTATGTTTACCAAAGGGTATGTATGATCCATTCCAGGCGGAGACCCGTTCATTTTTGAGAACCAAGCTTTTTTCCTCGACTGTATCGGATATTTATATAGAAATAAAAGATCAGCCATGGTAACTATAGAAAGGATTTACCCTACAAAAACATAGAATCAAGGCTAACATACCACAGACACAGATCATTTCTTGGGGAAACCATGGGTTTTCCACATCAATTTGTTGGTTTACCCCAGGGCGTCTTTCATTTTGTTTGAGAGACCCACTGACGGTCTTTGATCCCTGTTAGGAACTCATGGTTTGCCTGGTCATTTTGGATGGTTTTGATACAGCATGTTTGACAGGACTAGGATTGCCAAACATTGGATTCCCATGTGCAGGTCCTCCATTTGATTTTGATTTGGACCACGGATCCAGTGGTCTGTCAAGAATCCTTGAGAATTGGAAAACTGCAGGCCCTGCCACTGTGTTAGCAGTGAGTACTCTAGCGGTGGTTTTGAGAAAAACAGAGGCAGCATCTTTGGAGGTTCAAGCTCAGGGAGGAGCAATGAGATGCAAAGGGGAGAGGTGCAGTCACCTGCATTCCATTCAGAGGAGTTTATATTGCGTGACGAACTATATACCTTCCCATATATATGTATATATATATATACACGTACAATTACGTATTATACATAAAATATGCATAGATACATATTATGCATATAATAAACATAATATAGTTTTATACACACCTTTTATATCTATATAATATATACAGTATATATAAAATTGGTATATACATATTAAATTATTCTATATAACATACTAATACATATATATTTAATACATATATGTACATATCTATACATAAATCTAGAAATACCCACAGACGCCGTGTGTTGCCCAGACGTTAACATTGAGAATGTCGTGCTGTCGAATATATGATAGGAGAGATTGCAGAAAATACTGCGTATACACAGTGTTTTCCAGTTTAGGATTCAAAGTTTTCAGAGCCTAGGTTTTAGGGTTTAGGGTTTTAGGGTTTGGGGTTTTAGGGTTTGGGGTTTTCGGGTTTGGGAGGGTTTAGGGTTTTAGGGTTTAGGGTTCGTCATCTGGGAAATCTCAAAACACTGGCCCTGCGCAGGTGTTTGAGCATGTTGAAGGATACTAGTAACGTTTAAACATGTTCGCCCCAACCCGGACGTTGCTCCACACAATCGTCATGATCATGCTCATCATGACCATGATGACCATGATGATCATGATGATCATGATGATCATGATGATCATGATGATCATGATGATCATGATGATCATGATGATCATGATGATCATGATGATCATGATGATCATGATGATCATGATGATCATCATCACCATCACCACCACCATCACATCATCACATCATGATCATCACATTAGAAATTGCCACCCCCTCTCAGAAGATCTATTATTCAGGGGGCCAGATTTATTGAGCCAGATCAAAACCTAATCAGTTTTTAGGGGTAAACATTCTCCCAGCACACCCGTTGCGCATGAATTTTGGAAAAACAACCAATAAACCTTAATGAGCGCAACCCTTTGTAGCACCATGTGATTCACCAAAT